>JBAMNC010001890.1:0-427500 GCA_037902135.1 Cetoscarus ocellatus
CCCCCCCCCCCCACCCGCAGACACAAAGCCTTGTCCAGAGAGCTGCAGATCGGCACCTTTCCTGCCTGAGGTATCTCTCTCTGAGTGAAGAACAAACTGTTCTACAAGAGAAGGCTGCAGGACATTCAAAACTTCACTCTTGTTTGTTTTCTTCATGTAACCTGAAAAATATTGTTTATGAAGAGGTGAAATATTACAGCTGATGTGCTGCAGGTTACAGACACCAATTCCAATGAAATTGGGACGTTGGGTAAAATGTGAATTATGACAAACATCTGCAAATCTTTCTCCACCTGAACTCAGCTTAATATACTGAAACCACAAGATATTTTAATGTTCATTTTAATGTGATGAATGCTCCAAAAACACCTGATTGGAACATTCTACAGGTGAACTGGAAACAGGTGAGTGTCATGATTGGCATAAAAGGAGCACCCCTAAATGCCTTAGTTGTTCACATAGAAAGGACGGGGCAGGTAAAGAACGTTTATCAAAGTACAATAATGTTTCTTTAGAGTGACCAAAATGGCAGCAGGCCAGTGAACCTGATAACAATAATCTAAACTTGCCAAAATAAATATTGATGTTTTTAGAAACTCAAAACCTAATCAGCATTACCAGGTCGTCCAAACTGAACTGCAGCAGTTTTCTAACCATTTCAGAGGCCAAAACCAACAGCAGCATGAATAACTGAACCTCTAAGTTTGTGGTTGTTCATCTACCAGTTACCATATCCATGTTAGACCTCACTCACAAAGGCTCTGTAAAACTAAAAATCCATACTAAAACATGATTTTTCACTTCACAGAGCAATAACATCAGCTGGAGTGTCACTAAAGAGTGTGATATACTCTTAAACAAAGCTCTGTGAGGCCCACAGACAAGCTGCAGCCATGAGATCAAAATGAGCAAAAACTTTGTTAGCTTGAGGCTAACAGATAATGACATTCAAATTCCAAATACATGCTAACAAAACTTAGCATTTCTATTTAAAGGTATTTTACCAAGAACATCATTGATCTAAGAGCCTGTCAGTGGCTCAGTGCTGTAAATCCATGCACCTCTCATGTTTGAGGCTCTTGTCAGATGCAGACCCATCCTACGACCCGGGTTCCAGTCCAGCGGTGAGATAAACTCTTCAAAAGAACTTATTAGGCCTGCTGACAAGCTGCATCCATGTGTTCAAAATGAGCACCACGTTTGTTAGCTTGATGCTACCACATAATACAAAATTCCATACACATGCTAACAAAAGTTAGCACTGGTATATATTCATCTGGAGGGCTGCCAGTGGCCGAGTGGTTTGAATCCAAGTACCTCAGATGATTTGAGGCTCTCTTGTTTAGGTGGATCTGGTTCAAGTTCCTGGACCATGTGAAATGAGAGACTGTTTCTTTTCAGTATTGTTGTCCTAAAGACCTCAAACACAAAGTCTTTAAAATACTAAAAATGTAAATTAAAACTATAAGAGTTATAACATTAGATTTAGCATCATAAAACGGTGTGATATTCTCCAACAAAGCTCTATAAAGCCTGCTGACAAGCTGCATCCATGTGTTCAAATGAGAAAAAGTTTGTTAGCTTGATGCTAACACATAATGGAAAATTCCATATACATGCTAACAAAAGTTAGCATTGCTATTTCAGACATTTTTGAGGGGGTTGGTGAGGCAGAGTGCTTTAAATTAGTGCACCTCTGATGTTTTGAGGCTCTCATGCTGGCGGCCTGTAGTCCATGTGAAGTGAGAGACAGCTTCTTCTTATCTAAGGCTGAATAAACAGCATGTTTGTTTTAACTGTTCATTGTACCTGATGAAAAATACCAAATATTCTACTCTATCTCCGCTCGAGCACACGAACTGGCAATCGATGGCGGACAAAATCAGGATCTGATCTGTAACCCTCAGCAGCAGCAGAGACATCCTGATCACACTCACCCTTTCAGAAAAAGCAGAGATCTTCCACCAAAACACCAAAACCAGACCCTGGTCCCTGCAGAGCTCCGGTCAGGTGGGCTGCTCCAACACCCTCCCTGCACAGGACCAGGGCCCATAATGTAATAGCCTCGCTGGGCATCATAAATCACCTGAGGAGGCTGCGTGCCACATGCACTGATACTCCCAATCTGGCAACCTGTGTCTTTATTAAAGAGCACATTATACTGACTGCACCCCCAGATTCACATACTTATGCAAACATGAGGAGACAAACGCTCTGCAGAGGATGTGTGTGTTTGCACAGACAGAGACAGGCTTTGTTTTTGTCTTGTCAACCTTCCGGTTCACAATTAAAGCAATCATCGCCCCCCCCGCTGTGAGAGACGCATCGATTTAAATGCATGAACATCTCCTCATATCTGATTTGTCTCTGTGAATACAGGAGATGTTATTGTCCATAGCATACACAGCAGAGCGTGTTGATTCTCTGTCTGTCCTCGTCTTTGTTAATATTCATTCCTTCTGTCCCTCCAGCAGGTTTGACAGTTATATTGAAAAATGTCAGAGGTAAACGTCATGCAAACCGACGAGACACAACAACGAAGGGGGATGTGGCATCAGGGTGGAGAAACAGAGAAGCTCAACTCTCTCTTTTATTTGATCCATCAGGAGGATTTTATGAAGCAAAGCTGCCTCTTCAACAGCAGCTTTAAAATCATCACATTTAAAGCAGATGTCTGCCTAACAGCCCCCGGAGGCAACAAACACTAAGACCTAAACTCAGGGCTGGGTGGTTTCCATCAAACTGATTAACTTGATTTTTTTGTTGCAGACGATTTTAAAGATTAAAATCAATATTTTTTTTTCTTGGTTTACTCCACTGCTCATTTTGCTCCTCCTGAACATCCAAAGTCAGATCCTTCATAGAGATTCACAACAAAAATGTGTTCATCATTAGATGATATAAATACTCAAAATTGGCACTGTTGTAACTAGAAAGCACTTGAAGAGCACAAACCTCCACCAAGGTAGCTCACATATGTCTATAAGCAGCAGTTCATGATAAAGTTAGCATCCAGTGTTAATTTTGTTGACTAATTATTTTCGTCATAGTTTTCATTAACAACCTTTTTTCCCCTGATGAAAACTAGACAGTAACTCATAAAAACAAGTGCACATGGACAAAAACTCAAACTAAATTAACTGACATTTTCATCAACAAATAAAAACTAGACTAAAATGTTTGACAGAGACTTAATCCAATCAGACCTAATTTGGTCATGTAGAAAGTAGAGACAAGTTAGGAATATATCCAATCACAGCTGCTTTGGTTGTGTGGAAAGGTTGGATGAGTTAAGAGGGACATCCAATCACAGCTGCCTTAGCTTGGTGGTGGTGGGATAAGTTGTGGAGCGATCCAATCAGAGCTCCTCTCTTTATGAATTGATATATTCATGTAGAGCAGGTTCACTGTTTGTTGTCAGTTCTGGTATTGTAACTGAGATGCTCTGCCAGGTAGCCTAAATAAAGGTGACTGCATTTCACACAAAAGTTCAATTTGTTTCTGTTCATTTATACATTCAGACTTTACTAGCATTCAATAAAGGGTTATTAGATGTTTGATTTTATCCAAGTGTAAAACATGACTTCAGAAATTCAAGGAAACATAAAAAATGCCTTACCCTTTACACTTCATATTTTAGTCGACTAAAACTAGACTAAAATTTAAACAATTTAGTAACTTGTGTTTGTGAATGTACTCTACCAGTCATCAGGAATGAAGTTAAGAACTTGATTTAAGGCAAAACAAATTCAGAGAGACATTTTTTGTGGACTGATGAAACATCCTCTGAACATGAGATGTTTTTTAGAGCCCATGAAAAAACTGTTTCCTGGATTTTAAAGAGTGCTCCTATCAGGTTTAGTCTCTGTTATCACATCATCACTTCATTTTCACATAACTCAGCCTGAAGAATGCTGCTGATCCACTTCAGCTGTGTTTACCAGCCCGCAGACGAAGAAGCAGACATCCATACATGACACAAACACGACTGGGACATTCCTCCCTGAAGGACTGAAGATGTCAAACCTCCGCCTGCTTCCCCGAGCCACGGGACGATCTGTTCAAACCACCTGACTAAGAGGTCTGCAGACAGACCAGAGCTCCACAACAACATCAAGCAAATCAGGAAGAGGAAGAGAAACCCTGCTCCCCCCTCACTCCTCACCCACAGAGGAGGTGCCCATCGAGCTCAGGGAGGCTGAGACGCTCATGAACGGGGCCCCTCACGCGCTCTGTTCTCGAAGTCTGAGCAGCTCCCATCAGCCCCCCGGCTGCAGTACTCAGAGGAGGAAGGCCACCTTTGTGCCCAAAGCTGTGCTGCTCCTCAACTCAAAACATCCATGAAGCACTCCCCGCTGACCGAATGCCATTTGCACCTGTACATATCTCCCTCAGATTATCTACATCGGCTGATCTGTGCTGCACCTTAAACTCAGTTTACACTCTCATGCTGGTCTCCAACACTCAGGGTTCGACATTTCGTAGTTTTTTTATGTCTCCCTTCCTTCCCTTATTTATTTTGTATATTGTTTGTGTGTATATTTTTGTTGGCTGGAGTGTTGACTTATTTTTCCATAACTTGATTTTTAGCATATTTAACATTTATGTGTAATTTCATTCACTGAACTGAAGTTTGAGTGCATTTTTGAATATTGTCTTCATAGCAATCTGGAGCTGGACTGACAGACATGCAGCACAACAGTATCCTGTGTTTAGGGGCGGAGCTACAGCTCATGACCAGAGGGTTCACAGGCCCCCCATTCAATAAATAGCTTCATTATGAGACGATGCAGACATTAGTGGTTTCTGTTGAAATATCAGTATCTGAATAATTAAACCATGAAGTGTCAGTGCTGCATGGCTTTCAGAGAGTTTGGTATCACCCATTACAGGTCACCACGTCACCTGTCTGCAAGGAATATCAGATCAGGAATACTTTATTAATCCCTAAGGGGAAATTCAGTTGTTCAGCTGCTCTTATACACAGTATAACAGCAGGAAAATCAAAAATAGATAAAATAGATAAGAGTGTAAAAAAATAAGCAAAGTAGGATGCAACATGCAGAATCTTTAAGCTTTATAAACTTCTTCATGAAGGAAAAAATAAATAAATCAGTAAAGTGAGCCAACAGATGGGCTCAGCTGCAGTACCATCTTATCTCTGCACGTCGTCTTTGTTTTCTCGCCCCTTGATGAGGGTCAGATATTGTTTGCATGCTCTAGCTGAACAGATATGATCACTTAAATATAAAAACAGATCTGATGGTTAATCCTGGATGTCAGCCACATGACCTGAAGCCTTCCCCCTCCTCTCATCTCTGTGGTCAGCAGAGGCCCAGACAGAGAGCTGGTACACAGTTTTATCTCTCAAACGTGGATCAGACACAGTCTCAGGCGGCCGAGGCTGAGCCCTGTTTGTTATCTTGTCTGACGTGGAACGTGCATTGCGGACGCACGGCGAAGGCAGAGCGAAGCAGACAGGTAATCCAGGATTACAGCGCTGACATGTCATTTCCATGGACGTGTTTTTCCTGCTCTGTGCGAAACGTAGGGTGCAACCCCATCTGTCTGCACCAAACTCTCCTCTGGCACCCATCAATGGCGCGCCGTGGACCAGCATAGACGACGAGATAATGAGCTCCTGTTGCCTTGTCAACACTATCCCTTATTTCCCCCCCGACAGCCGCGCTCCTTAAGCTTCCGTTTGCCAGTTTTTCAGCGTGCAGAGCTCTTCGGTAAACAAGGAATCAAGGTGGCAGATGAGGTTTCATATGGTGTTAAAATCCCTCCAACAAGCAGCCGCAGATGGACCATCCAGACACGAGGAGTTCTGTGGCTGCTGCAGGGCGAGGTGGTTAAACTGCTAATGAGGAACACTCCGTTTTACACCCAGACAATGAAAACATGATTCAGGAGGCAATAACTGGGAGGCAAAGTTCACCAGAGGCTGATACTAATTACAGTGCTGCACAATGTCCCTGATGCAGCAGGGACACTTGTATTCTGCCTGACCTGAGAGAGTCACAGGAGCCCGCTGAAGCATTTACTGCAGACTCTGATCACGAAAATACTCTAATAAGGTCTTTTTAGGGTCTTATCTGCGTGACTGTGTGCACATTCAAGCATTTACAGTTGGTTTAGATGAAGACTGCAGCATGTCTGCACTTAAAGAACAAATCTAAGCCTTTTAAAGATTATTAACAAACAAAACATCCACCCATTATCTTGTCCTAGCTGCCACTGGGCCAGAAGCTGGATACACCCTGGACTGGTCGTCAGCCTATCACAGGGCAGCCATTTAGAGACATGCGACCATTCACACACTCACACTGAAAAATCCAGAGTCACTAACTAACCTACCAAGCATGTTTGTGGACTGTAGGAGGAAACCAGATTACACGGAGGAGACTAGGGCTGAAAGATTTACTGTTTTCAGATCGAAATCATAATTTCAGACAACGCAATCTTGTGATCGCCAAAGCTGCAATTTTTTGCAGCACTCCTGACTGACCCAGGATCTGTTGAGTCAACTATTTTACACATACAGGTCAACAACACAAAGCCTCTGTTTAGGAGTAGAAGTTGGAGTATCCCTTAAGTAATGAAAACAGATTATTTATCATCAATATTAGATGATGAATAATGTGTTATGTGCTTTTGATCATTGATTTCCTTACCATTGTCTATACTGTAAACATAGTGAATATTGCACTGAGGCTTGATTTATATTATTTATATATTTAATATTTGCCAGAAAAATCGAGATTATATCTTTTCCTAAAATTGTTCAGCCCTAGAAAAGGCCCAAACATGCACGAGAAGAACAAATCAACCCAGCAACATTCCTCATTGTGAGGTGACAGCACCACCCGCTGCACCACTGCGCAGCCAAAACCAAAACTAATTATTCAGTTTTGCAGTGCAGAGCTTTAGTGCTTTTATTGATTAAATATAGGGCTGAATTTAGCATATTTTGTAAGTTATCTCATTAAATCAGCATTTATTTCACTAACATATGTGTGACTGTTGATGAGAGAATTCTTAATTAAATCTTTTCAACTGGCTTTTGTTAGTTTACTCATGATTAAATGCATTTAACTACAGGTAAAGAATTTTACTGCTTGTTTTTTGTTTGTTTTTTTTGGTTACTGTGACTACAGAGACTTAAATTCCGGGATTAGATTGTTCTTTTTTAAGTGTATCAGCTAAAGCAACAATATGCAAAGCCTCCACCTCAAAACAGTCATTTCACAGCTGATTCAGTCATTGGAAAATTTAAAGCACAGGGACAGAAATCTGTGCCCCAGTCGCCCGCATATAGCACTGCGTATGTCTGGCAGCGATCTGTCACCTCACAAGAAGTGCGTACCCCTTCACAGTAAGGGTTCACACTACACGCCACATGAGGCCAGTTACCCCACATGAGAGATTGTTTTCCCGTCTCCATACTGTGTTTCACAACGGCCGAGGCCAAGAGACAAGATGGATGGACTGAGGAAGACAAAGGGCGAGCAAGAAGCCGGACTAGAGTCTGAACCCAGATGTTTGCCAACATGCTTCAACGCCGCCATCAGCTGGAGAATCAGAGTCTAACCACGTCAAACGGCGTCCAAACAGTCATGGACATTGTGCAGAGGCCGAATGGAACCACGCTGATACGATCCTGAGCTCCTTCTCTGTTTAGTGCACGGCTCAATCCCTGAGACAGATTTGTACTCACTACCCCCCTCCTCCTTTTCTCCCATCATCCTTTTAGCGATGGAGTCTGCGCTCATTTACGAGACAAATGTGAGCCCATTTTGGCAGGGCCTCCATCACAAAAAAGACTCCCATCTCCAAAGACCACCAGGGCTGGATAAAAGGTCAGAATGGATCTATAAAAGCAGGAAAACCTCCTCCAGTCTGAGCTCAGGGTTTATGGATCCTTTAACAGGTGGAGCAGATCTCTCCTCACATTACAGCAGCGGTTATGATCCCCTTGTAGATTATTTAAACTTTTCATTTTCAGGGATATATCTCATTTTTATCACACGGTAAATTCTGTGTTTGGAAATGAAGCTCGGAGTTCTGCTCAGTAAGTCCTCCTGTGTGTCACCAGACTACATCTGTTTCAGACATTTTTATTTGTATTAAGTTCTCCTGTTTTATAAATTAAAGAAGAAAGAATTTAATTCATCATTACACCTTTTTATTGCAGTGTTCGAGGGACAGTAAAAAAATATGATGATGCCATAAATTTATGAGATTTAACATTAAATTCTCAGGAGTAGAGTCTTACTTTTGGCCATATTTACAGGATGTTTTAGACAGAAACGCAGGAACATTCAGGCTTTTCTTTTACAACTTTAAACTCAATCATGCACAAAATAAATCTTATAATTTCATGACTCTAATTCCAGTCATTTACAACATTGATAAAAAAAATAATTATGACAACATTCTTGTAATTTGTGACTTGCAAAACCTCCAAATTGACTTTTTTATAGCTAATTTACAAAATTGAATCTTTTAGTAAAATGACATTTTCCTCTAACAATATACATCTTTACTCTTGCAATCTAATAAAGTTTATCTAAAACACTCTAATTCATACAATGAGTTTTACAATTTTGAAATATGTATTTGATGCAAATAAATTAGTCATGCAGAATATGAGAAAATACTTAATTAAAGATAGAGTGATACGAGGGGTAAACATCCATCCTGTCACTCCATCAGGTCACCTGGACAGGTAAGCTAATGTTGCTATCAGCTAAAGACATACCGCAAATATGAGAGATTCAGGGCTGTAGGAGAAATACAGCGTTTCAGCCAAACTGTATAACAAGCCTGAACTGCCAAATCATTTCTGTGTTTGTGATATAGAGCTCCTGAGCTCAAAGTTAAAGATATACAAGTAAAGATTTTTAACGTCAGCAGCATGCATTCACCGTGAGTGCATGTCAGAGCGTGGATTATAAAATGTTCTTTAGTGCGAGTGTGTCAGAAAATGTGTCCGTATTTTTGAAATTGTTCAGAAAACAGTTCAGAAAAATATACTGTCCCAAAAGCATACCGAATCAAACTTCAATTTCTCATTGCAGTTACACCCCAATCATATAAACAGATGCACTTCTCAAAATAAGTTATTTTAGTTGATTATTCTCCAATTTAATAACACCAATTGGTGCTGCATTTTAGATCGTTGTAAAGCCTGATTAGTCACCTTTACAATGAGGTACAACTTGTAAAGATTGTGCATTCGTGGAATGAGCAGCACAGATAAACATGTGGGTAATACTCCAGATCTGACTCCATCCAAAGTACAGTTAACTCACCAACACCAGAACCAGAACTCCTCTCAGTGTGCCGTGTAGGTTTCTGTTTCAGGGTGATAGTGGGTGGACAAAAAAACATTCAAAGAGGCAGTTTAACACAGTAACCATTGAACCACCACCTTTCCCTGGATGAGGTGAGAGTTTAAAGGCTGGTGGGTCAGTAAACTCGAAGGTTAACCTCTGGTAAGATCCCTCAAAGATCCCAGCGAAGGTAAACGGTAAAGAAATGAAGTCACTCACTCCAAACCCTTCCTGCTGCCCCAGGCCTGGGTCAGATCACAGGTTAA
This sequence comes from Cetoscarus ocellatus, assembly GCA_037902135.1. Taxonomy (NCBI): domain Eukaryota; kingdom Metazoa; phylum Chordata; class Actinopteri; order Labriformes; family Labridae; genus Cetoscarus; species Cetoscarus ocellatus. The sequence continues at coordinate 9,605 of JBAMNC010001890.1, forward strand.
TCCAAAAGTACATCATGTTATACGTTAATCCTCCTGGTGCTCTGGGTTTAAAGCTCCTCCGTCCGTCACTCATCTTCTCGTCTGGTGGTTGTAAAGGAAAAGTCGGCCCACATTCCTGCTCTCCACTATCTGCATGTGCATCACCGCATTTCCTGTAGAGTCGCATTCTCTGCTGTGGCTGCCTGTCACTGCGCTGAGTAACACACCAGCGTGAGATTCCAGCTCACACTGAAACCAGACCAGGACTCTCAGCTCAAACATCACACACTTCAGCCTGGGTGGTGCTCACTGCTCACCGAGGTCTCGCTATGAAATGATGCCAATTTCCTCACCATCCAGAGCAGAATGCATCACCATAACATCACCATAACCTCACTATTAAATCACCATAACCTCACCATAACCTCACCATAACATCACTATTACATCACTATTCCATCACCATAACATCACCATAACATCACTATTACATCTCAATAACATCACCATAACCTCACCATAACATCACTATTACATCACTATTCCATCACCATAACATCACCATAACATCACTATTACATCTCAATAACATCACCATAACATCACCATAACATCACTATTACATCACTATTCAATCACCATAACATCACTATTACATCACTATTCCATCACCATAACATCACCATAACATCACTATTAAATCACGATAACCTCACCATAACATCACTATTACATCACTATTCCATCACCATAACATCACCATAACATCACTATTACATCACTATTCCATCACCATAACATCACCATAACATCACTATTACATCTCCATGACATCACCATAACATCACCATAACATCACTATTAAATCACCATAACCTCACCATAACATCACTATTACATCACTATTCCATCACCATAACATCACCATAACATCACTATTACATCACTATTCCATCACCATAACATCACCATAACATCACTATTAAATCACCATAACCTCACCATAACATCACTATTACATCACTATTCCATCACCATAACCTCACCATAACATCACTATTACATCACTATTCCATCACCATAACATCACCATAACATCACTATTACATCTCAATAACATCACCATAACCTCACCATAACATCACTATTACATCACTATTCCATCACCATAACATCACCATAACATCACTATTACATCACCATAAACTCACCATAACATCACTATTACATCACTATTCCATCACCATAACATCACCATAACATCACTATTAAATAACCATAACCTCACCATAACATCACTATTCCATCACTATTCCATCACCATAACATCACCATAACATCACTATTACATCACCATGACATCACCATTACATCACCATAACCTCACCATAACATCACTATTACATCTCCATGACATCACCATTACATCACCATAACCTCACCATAACATCACTATTCCATCACCATAACATCACCATAACATCACCAGCAGCAGCCTGAACCGCTGATCCAAGGCAGGATGGATCCATGCTTCATGATGTTCACACCAAACTCTGAGCCTACATCTGAATGTGGAGCAGAGATCCAGACTCATCAGACCAGGAGACACTTTTACAGTCCTCTGTGGTCCAGTCTGGGTGAGCCAGTGTGCTCTTAGCTGACAGGAGAGGCACCTGGTGTGGTCTCCTGGTGCTGTGGACCATCTGCTTCAAGACTGGACTTGTTCAGACATGGTCTCCCACAGACATTGATTGTACCAAGGGCCTTTCTGTCTGTGCAGACTCTCACTCATCCAGGTCATGGTTTTCCAAATCTTCATTAAAAGGGGCAGCTGGACTTGTATCCAAAGGAGAACTGAAGAAGCTTTTTGGAAAAGAGGTGAAACAGCCTCAAGAACCTGTAGCAGGTCCAGTTGCCCCCTTTAACAAAGAATTGAAAAGTGCCTTTCGATCATCTCCAACCACTTTGACCATTCTCCTCTGATTTTCTGGCATTTTAACTCCATACTCTCTCTTTTTTAGACCATTCTCTGAGATGGTTGTGTATGAAAATCCCATCAGCAGTCCCTGGCACCAACAACCATGCTACCCTCTCTAAATCCCCTTTCGTCTCCATCCTGATGCTTGGTTTGAACTTCAGCAGGCCTTCCTGCATGCCTAAATGCATTGAGTTGCTGCCATAATGTTCCATCATAACCGTAGAAGATCTTAGTCACACCCCTCCAGCCTCTCTCAGCCGACTCTTTAGGTCTGCTTGAACCAGAAAACCCCATATTTGGTTCCTAAAGCAGCTGCTAAAACAAAGAAAAGAGAAGAAAACACTCCCGTGCTAACATCTTCAGAGCACTCTCAGTCTCTGTGGATCGAGCTGAAAGCTGCAGAGCTAACCTCTCACCTGGTTTTAGAAGAAAAAGCTCCCACAGCAGAGTTTCTCTTGTTGCAGAGAACATCTGATTCCAGATCTAATGTATGCCAAGTTGGCGCAGGCCCAGCAGCAGCTCTAAAAAACTGTTATTATATAAAACAGAAAATGTTCACATCTCACAGCAACAGCTTCAGCTCCCCACTCACTTTCATTCAGTACACCATCATGTTAGGGCTGTATTCTGGGGAACATCTGCTTTATTTCGCCTGAATTATGACATCAGTGTTGACAAACTGGACCGGGATGGAAAAAGCACGATGCCAGGCCGAGCACACGCTCTGTGCTCCTGCACCCCCCTCTGCCAGCTGCATGAGTCAGAGCTCTTCAGGGGGAGCTCCACGCTTTTTTAGACCTTGGCTATGTTTGAAGGTATGTTTTTACTCGTGTTTACAAGTCTTCATGGCTAATAAGGAGGAAAAGTTTGGGAGGACCTCCAGAGCATGAGCTCAGCTGGCAGAGAGGGCAGGAATGTCATTTTTAAGGGCGAATGATCAGATTTCTGAGCACCAAAGGACTCAGACAGGCTCTGGCTGCAGACACATCCCTCACACTGAAGGGCTCTGCACACTACATGCAATATTCTCACATGAACAATCTTTTATTTCTGATCCAGGGACATTTTGTCACAGAGAAAAAGCTTCTTTCACGTCCAGTAGGCCCACATCTGATCACGTAGGTCACAGCAGTCTAAAGACTGAACATGGCGGCCTGTTTGATCGTTTTATTGACTGTTTTATTTGACTGAAGTCTTTAAACTGACAAGATTAAAGATTTTAAAGATAATGTCTGGATGAATATAGTGTTGGAGCTTCATGATGACCATGGTGAGTGTTTACTCGAGCTTCTACTGATGTGGACAGTTTGTCCTAAAGTCCTCCTCTCTTTTACAGAACATGCATACATTTAGTTTCTGTTTCATTAAAATCAGCCTCAGGTCTTTATAACTTCATGATGAGTCAGTTTCAGTGTCTGTGGCGCGATGTTTTTAGAATCTACACAACATATACATCGCAAACAAGGTAACTTGTGGGGTTCCTCAGGGGTACCTGTTAGGCCCTATAATATCCATATTATATATCAATGATATTTTCAATGTTTCTAAACTGTTAAAATGTGTTTTATTTAATGATGACACCACTCTCTACTGCTCTGGTAAAAACCTAGAACAGCTTCTGACTGCAGCTGAAAATGAAGTAAATATACTAAAAAACTGGTTTGACATAAATTAGTTAACACTGAATTTAAACAAAACAAAGTTTATTTCTTTTGGCACCAGACAATCAGGGTAAACTGCACTGAAAATGAAAGAGAGTATGAAAGAAATTTCTTGGAGTTATCATTGATGACAAGCTCTGTTGAAAGCCTCCTATAAGTTATCTGAAAGCGTAAAAAGGGTAGGTATAATAAACACGAGCTTCGTCCCTCGTCGTATGATGTGGTTGAAGTCAAACTGTCTTCAATGAAGGTTTTCAGCCTTTCTGCTTACATGCAGATATTCTCTGATTCTCTGAATCTTTTGATGATATTATGGACTGTAGATGATGAAATCCCCAAATTCATTGCAAAAGAATGTTGAGAAACATCGTTAAGCTGTTGGACTATTTGCTCTCACAGTTGTTCACAGAGTGATGAACCTCGCCCTGTCCTTGTTTGTGAATGACTGAGCCTTAAAACAGGAGATTTTTGAGCACTCCTCTGCTTTCCCCGTGTCCCAGCTTTTATGGAATGTGCTGCAAGCATTAAATTTAAATGGAGTGATTATTTGGAAAAAACCATAAAGTTCATCAGTTTGAATATTAAATATCTTGTCTCTGTTGTGTATTCAACTGAGTATATATTGTATAAGTTGAAAAGTATGTGTAAAATCATTGTATCTTGATGTTGTTTACATTTTACACAACGTCCCAACTTCTTTGGAATTGAGGTTAGTAGCTGCATTGTTTTATCACACACAGGTAAACCACAGATGATCTCATGGGTTTTGAATCATGTCGACAAATGCAGCAAATAAGAGTTTACTGGACCACCGACTGTTCACTGAGCTTGTTTGCATCCAGGTAGTAGAGCTGGAAGAGCAGGACCATTGAATGAAACAAAAGCAGAGTTTGGACAGGATATTTAAGGCCAGCATTCAAAAACTTGCTATCTCTGACCAGCACAGGTCAAAATGACAGTAAAATCAGCTAATAGGCCACATTTTTTAACCTTTGTAACTGAGCACAGCAGCAGTGGGAGGGGCTCTGAGGCTGAGGTCGCTGGTGCTCACGGTGCTTAAATCAGCTGCTGTGGACGCAGAGTGAAACTCATTTGGACTCCAGAGTATTCCTAAATCAGTCCAGGTGGAATAATAGCAGGTTCACTCTTTAAGTCCAAACACACTCGTGTTTCTTTGTAGTTTTTGTTCATTCATGACTGCGGCCCTGCCCTTCATCGCCCTGCAGCTAGCAGGGGTATGAGGTTATGCTAACACCCAGCGTGCCATGGCCTGGCACCGGCCCCTGCTTTGGAAAAGAGTCTCATGGAAATCTGCGGGGCTTGGCCCGGCATCACTCCTGCCTCGGCCCGCTAATGGCTTTCCAAGTTTGGAGCGGCCATTTGTCAGCCTGACTGATGTTCTCGCCATGTGGATCAATCTCTTTCCATCGTCCGTCTCTTCATCACGAGAGGAAAAAGTGCGGCGCTGCGGCGTGCTGGGCGGGAGAGGAGTGGTCCAGATTTTCCCAGAATCAAACCTCAGAGTAAAAAACACTTAAAGCTGAGGCAGGATGGGCGAGTGCCGACTGCTTTGAGGACAGAGGAGGACTTTCACCACAGGAGTGAAGAGATGAAGACGAGGACTTTGGGCTTTCAGGTCAGACAAACAGAAGAGAATCAGATCTAGAGAGGCTGTTCCCATCTTCAGAGGTCCATATGAAACCTGGAGTCCCCGTCTCTTGAACTACATTAAAGACCAGAGGTGCTCAAACCTCCACCCTAACCCACTCCCAACAGAGACGAGCGAGTTTTGACAAAAATGTGGAAACTGCCCGATCACTTTAAGAAAATCCTGGATCACATACAGACTCAGATCAACACCACAATCTAATCACTGCTTCCTTGTGCCATGACCAACATTCCCTAGAAATATCTTAAAAATCTGACTTAAAGTTTTGAGTTATCCTGCAAACAAACGAACAAACGGCATCATAGCCTCTTTAGCAGAGGTAATTATGATTCAGGTTTGCAAACAAGAAGAAAAGGAGGAAACATTACAGCAAGAGAGATGAAATACGAGGCAGGATGCACTAGAGCTGGGCAATAATTAGAGTTTCAGATTTAGATCGAATAACATGGTAACCAGTCACTTTTTTTGAGTGTCCATTAAAAATGGAAAAATGAAGGATCCAGGTTTTCTGTCTTCAGGTCAGTAAATCAGAGTTTTAGCTTTTAAAAGGGCAGACGAAGTGACTGTCAAAAATACATTTTACATGTGACATCAGTGTAATCTAGAAATGTCAACTTTCAGTCCTGTATCTAGGGGTAAGCAATATGGCCAAACAATAAAATCACAGATTTTTTCCCACCACACTCGATTTAAGATTTTAATCAATTTTTCCCTCTAAAAAAAAAAAAAAAGACAAAAAAAATCCCCAAAACTCCAAGTGACACAAAAATTACAGGAGTCAAGTCTTGGCTTTATGTTATTAAAATATCTTCCCAAACTAAACAGAATTTCTCTTTTATAGTTAAAGTACATGCTGTAATTATGTCATAAAATGTTGATTATGTAGTTTGAATGCAGGCAGGCCTGTCTACATAAACACTGAAAGCTGAGCTATTTTCACTGTTTATTAAGATGGCAGTATTGGTATTTAATCTTATTTAAAATACAAATACAAGCATAAACATGTGCTTGTGCAAAAGCAGACAGGGCCTACCATCATGAAAACTGTACATCTTCAGTAGTTTTATTTTCAAACACTGCAACAACTATTTCAAAAACTGGAGTAAGATAAGAAACAAATCTAGATTTTTATTTTTTAAATCATCTGCAGAAAATAATTTGAATTAATTGATTTTATTGATATATTTCCCATACCTATCTGTATTGATATCTGTATCAGTCAATGTGAGTCTTAAAAAATCTGCATATAAGATATCAGCAAAAATCTAATATTATGCATCCCTAACCATATGAACAATAAACATAATTCAGCTTCAACAAGTTAATTTCCCCTGCACAGCGGGTGTATCCAGCACACAGATTAGCAAGACAGTGCTGAGGATGCAAAGAGAAACTCTTCTGTGGAGCATTTACTCTGAGCAGGGGTCAGAGGTCTGGAGCAGCTTCAGCTTGTTTTGTTCGGTAACCTCTGCCTCCATGACGCTCTCACTCAGGTCCCATCAAACAGCTGACTCTGCACTCACAGTCTTCAGTAATGAAGCCAGAGCGCCGAACCTGTCAGGTCTGAATCGGCCCTTAAATAAAGTGCAGGGGCGGGCAGGCTCTAAAACTGTTTCAGTGTGTCACGGTGAGTCTGGAGGAAAAGCAGGAGGTGGAGGAGAGCGGAGGCAGCAGAAGGAATAAAACATGCTTGAGAGGCGACTGTGAGAAGGAGGTGTGAGGGCTGCAGGTGAGCCCTGTGGAGGGTCGCCCCTCCGCCCCGCAGGGTGACGGACAGCGACAGGTCAGCTGGAGGACGCCACGACACACACTCACATACCCTGAGAAAACACACACACTGCTGCCTCCTCCAAGAAATAATTTCCTTTTTAATCTGCCGCACAATAACAGAGCCACTGTTTATTGACCTTTACCCATGATGCTTTTCACCAGGCAATCACTTCTGTGGCTCGGGGCTGCGATTAACCCTCCGTCATCCAGCCGCCTCTCCGACGCTCGCAGCTCAGGATCTGCAGGCGCCGTCGCTGACAGCAGCGATGATTGGATCATCAAAACAGACAACGGGATGTGAGGAGCGTCATTAGTGCGGTAACAAATCAATTAAAGGGCTGTGCACATGGTCACGGTCTGATTCAGGGAGGGAACTCACCAACCCAGAGGCATGCTGGGAACTGTTGTGACCTGACCATCTCAGTAACCTGTTTCTCCATCTTCCCCAGATGGTTGAATTCCCATGGACGCCCACATTTGCTGTTCGTCTCCAGAGGACCTGGATGTTCTCCAGTCAGTGTTGATTTACTTTTAGTTAGTCTTTTGCCTAAAATATCTTTTAGTTTTAGTCAAAATGCAGTCAACTAAACTGTTTAAATTTTAGTCTAGTTTTAGTCGATGAAATCTGCTGTAAATGTAGTCGACTAAAATATGAAGTGTAAAGGGTAAGGCATTTTTATGTTTCCTTGAATTTCTGAAGTCATGTTTCACACTTGGATAAAATCAAACATCTAATAACCCTTTATTGAATGCTAGTAAAGTCTGAATGTATAAATGAACAGAAACAAATTGAACTTTTGTGTGAAATGCAGTCACCTTTATTTAGGCTACCTGGCAGAGCATCTCAGTTACAATACCAGAACTGACAACAAACAGTGAACCTGCTCTACATGAATATATCAATTCATAAAGAGAGGAGCTCTGATTGGATCGCTCCACAACTTATCCCACCACCACCAAGCTAAGGCAGCTGTGATTGGATGTATTCCTAACTTGTCTCTACTTTCTACATGACCAAATTAGGTCTGAATGGATTAAGTCTCTGTCAAACATTCTAGTCTAGTTTTTATTTACTATACAAATAAAGATTGATTGATTGATTGATTGATTGATTGATTGATTGATTGATTGACTGATTGATTGAGTGATTGATGATCTGAGGAGAGCTTAAGCAGAGAAGGTTCTGGATGGACCATGAGAGGCTGCTCTAAAGGCCAACATCAATCGTATCACACTCAGGAGTGCACAGGCAAATAAGGGAAGTTGTCACAATAGCAGAATTTCTGATCTTTAAATTATGTGGAGATTGACCGAAATGCACGCTCTCTCAGAATGCAAATAGAGAATAAGCCAATCACATGGCAGCCCTGCTCAGAGCTCGGTGCAGGCTGTCAGGAGCTCTGCTGGGCTTTTGTGAAGAAGTGAGATCTCATGTGTCACTTTAATTGAGACCTGGATTCTGCAGTCTGAGAGGAACGAGGAAATTGTAGGGCAGGTGGCAACTTCATACCTGCGAGAAGACGACTGATTACACATCGGGACAGCTCTGAATGAAAAACAAGGACTGTATCAGCCACAGTGGTTATTAATGCACTCAGAGAAACATTTATTTATAACCACAGAGAGAGGACTTCAGCACAAATAGATTAAACAGGAAAGTCCCAAGATCTCTGAGCTGGAGCTGGCAGTAGAGCTGAATGATGACTGCTTTAATTATTATATAGAATGATTACATTTTAATTTTACAGTTACATTAATTCTTTTTTAGGTCTGAATATACTTTGAATTCTAAATCATGTCCATCTGTGAGGCAAGTGGGCTTACTGGGTTTAAACTCTGAATGTTTGATTTAATGACATAACATAACTCCAGTGAAGCTGGGACGAAGTGTCAACCAAGAAAATAACTGAAAACAATGATTGCAAATCCTATATTCTATTGAAATACTCTACAAAGATGTCTGATGTTCAAACTGATCAACTTTTGTTTATTTTGCAAATATTAACTGATTTTGTATTTGGTGCCTGCAACATGTTCCAAAAAAGCTGGGACAGGTGCATGTTTACCTCTGTGTTTCATCACCTCTCCTTCGACAACACTCAGTAAGGTCACTGACTGTTGAAGCTGAGAATTCCTCTCATTATTGTTGATGTTCGTCTTCAGTGTCTCAACAGTCCGGGGTCTCTGTTGTTGTATTGTGGTCTTCATAATGACCCTCACCTGTTCAGTGGAGACAGGTGTGGACTGCAGCAGGTCAGTCTAGTACCTGTATGTACCTTTCAGCATTAATGGAGCCTTCACAGATGTGCAGGTTACCCATGCCATGGGCACTAACACCCTCCATACCATCACAGATGCTGTCTTTGACCTTTGCTCTGATAACAGTCTGGATGGTCCTTTTCCTCTTTAGCCTGGAGGACACCACGTCCATGATGTCCAAAAACAGTCTGAAATGTGGACTCAGACCACAGCAGACTTTTCCACTTTGCCTCAGTCCACATCACCCAGCCCTGCTGTGAGCTGCATAAACACCTCCTCCTCTTTCTCGGTGTAAAAACATAACAGCGTCCCTCCCTCTGATTGATGAAAGTGCCACGTCTGCGGGCGCCTCTTTTACATAGCAGAGCGCGTCCCCTGGAACCTGCAATTCATCATCTGACAGGCCGACGGCTGCATTCATCTCACTGCATTACACAGAAAAACAGATCCGAGGTCACGGCACGCCACCGCGAATCCTTCAACTGGCGCTTAAAGAGTGGTGAGAGAGGCTGGAGGTTTTTACCTGGGCCGCAGAGAGACAAGCGAGACAGCACGGTGACTTTAATGTTCGTCTCAGCTTTTTACCTGCAGCATCAGGACGGGACGATTCTCACAGCCCGTCCTACAGGACTGAATGTTCTGATCATCAGCAAACGTTACACTCAGAGCTTCTGTGTTCCTCTGAGGGGAACTCCACTCATTCTGAATATCAGTTTATTGGTCATGTGGAGATTTAACATCATGTGAGAAATACTGAAGTTCATCCTCTAATGCCCTGAAATAACTCTGTCATAGCCCAGCGTCGACTATTAGATTAAAACAGGAAGGACGTGATCAGGGAGTAAACGCACAAGCTCACCATCACAGGCTGGAAGGAACAGAGGAAGCTTTTAGCTCTGAAAAGTTTTATATATATTCTCTATTTTGGGATGGCAGTATTCATATTCATGCAACACATCAAAACAGATGGTCTTTTTCCCGTCTGCCATCAACACTTTTTTTTATGTAAGAACTTAATAAAGGAGAGAGATAAAGAGTGAGCACTAAAACATTAGAAGTATATCATAGGGAGAGTTAAAAGAAAGAAAATCTAATGATATACATTAAACAAGTGTATGAAAAATAATTAAAACAACAAGTAAATAAGGTTTTGGATTGTTACATCATCACCTCTACAAAATCTGGTATTAAAGGCCTCACTTATCTCACCCACTTGGTCCAAAACTTAACCAACACATCTCTCTAGAGATCGAAAAGGTAAACCTCTCCATCACATAAATATCCTTTACTGTGTCGACCCACTGCTGTATTGTTGGGTCAGGATTTAATCAGCATCTTGTGAGTGAAGCAAGAATCTAAATACCAAACAAATATTCATCTGATCATCTCACCTGGAAGTCAAAATTCCCGAGGAACAATGTGGAAAAGCACAGGAGCAGAGCAGAGTTATAGATGCTTTTTAATATTTTGTGACACTCTGTCCAAAAAGGTCTTATCATTGGACACAAAATATGTGCCCGTGGCAGTGTTAATTCTGACAGCACGTTTCAATTTAGTTTTAGTTACAGAATTTTGCCTTAAATATCTTTTAGTTTTAGTCATAATGTAGTCAACTAAACTGTTTAAATGTTAGTCTAGTTTTAGTCGATGAAATCTACTGTAAATGTAGTCGACTAAAATATGAAGTGTAAAGGGTAAGGCATTTTTTATGTTTCCTTGAATTTCTGAAGTCTTGTTTTACACTTGGATAAAATCAAACATCTAATAACCCTTTATTGAATGCTAGTAAAGTCTGAATGTATAAATGAACAGAAACAAATTGAACTTTTGTGTGAAATGCAGTCACCTTTATTTAGGCTACCTGGCAGAGCATCTCAGTTACAATACCAGAACTGACAACAAACAGTGAACCTGCTCTACATGAATATATCAATTCATAAAGAGAGGAGCTCTGATTGGATCGCTCCACAACTTATCCCACCACCACCAAGCTAAGGCAGCTGTGATTGGATGTCCCTCTGAACTCATCCAACCTTTCCACACAACCAAAGTAGCTGTGATTGGATATATTCCTAACTTGTCTCTACTTTCTACATGAGCAAATTAGGTCTGATTGGATTAAGTCTGTCAAACATTTTAGTCTAGTTTTTATTTGTGGATGAAAATGTCAGTTAATTTAGTTTGAGTTTTTGTCCATGTGCACTTGTTTTTATTAGTTACTGTCTAGTTTTCGTCAGGGGAAAAAAGGTTGCTGACGAAAACTATGACCAAAATAATAACAACATAATTAACACTGGCCAGTGGTTAGCTTCTCAAGATTCACATTCTGTCCAACATTTACCGTCCCCTCCAGGAAAATAGTTTAAGAGAATATAGGTAATAATAAGAGGCTTTCAGCAGTGGGAGCAACATAGGGTTAAATTCTCAGAGACAGCAGGAGTCCAAACTCTCTCTGAGAGTCTCCTGTAGTTACAGTGTGTTCATGTTCAGCCTAAAAGGATGAAATGTGGTCTTAATACTAAACAACAGAGCCAGAGGGCAGTCTGAGCCAAAGGCACAGCCATTACTACACAAAGCTCCCATCATGACACACAGGACCCTGAGCTGTTTACATCTGTTCAGCATGTCTGACTGAAGCTTGATTGAAATCCGATGAATGCTCGTTCTGCCAGGCAGAGAAGCACGGCACCCAACGATGGAGATGGATGATGTTTAAGTTGTTAGAAGATCAGACTTACCTTTGAGGTCAGGGTGCATGGATCCATTAGTCCAATATAAGTAAGCAAAGATGTTAGCCCCTTTGATAGAGATCCGCCATCTGCAAAAATATGACGAGAACAAGAGTCAGTGTGTGAGGTTCATCTGTCGTCAGGAGCAGATTAACGCAGGCGTCCAGTACTCTGAAGTCCTGATTTATAGAGGAAGTTATCAGGCAAAATATGATCTGTTTTAAAATCAAACATGAGAGAAAATGTTGGTAATACTGTCAATCTGAGCAACAGTGTCAGCCCTGATTTTACTATCAGTGCATCTTTACCTTAATGCATTAAGCATCATGTCCAAAATAAAGCCTGCCAGCATACGTCATCTGAAACAAGACTGTTCATCATTGAAACCAGAAAATGAGGAAGTCCTTCGGGCCTTTGCACACCAGATGCAAAGTTCAGCTGTTTAAAGGCCTTCAGACTAAAAGAAAACAAATAAAGCTGCAGTTAAATGTTTGCATAAATGGACAACATAGTTCTAATTTTAGTTTAAATCATGAGCAAACGTCCAACGACAACTGAAATATATTTACAAGGAGCAGCCACCCACTGGTTAAGAGATAAAACCTCATGAGCAGAAAGATGAAACAAATCCTTCAATCGTCATCTTTGAAACACAACATTAAAACAGCTGAAGGTCATGTCTGTATAAAATGACAGTTCATCATCATTTTTCGACATAACTTCCACTTCCAGCAGTTTGATGAGTGGTCACAAACAAACTGGCACAAACTTTACACCGCTGCAACAAAAGTCAGAGTCCTTCACAAACACATTTGGGATTTTCTCTTTTTTAACAAACTCATCTATATGCATAAATATGTTGGCAACGTCTCAGAGCCCAAATGTTGCCAAGATATTTTACAAGTGTGCAGGTTTTTGTTGTCTGTTTTGATTGATTCATTCCTCTACAGTGCACCGGTCTTTGGAAGAAGTTTTCTTTCGAGTGCCTGTAGACACCATCAATCACTGAAAAACTAAAGATTGTTTACTCTGAAACTGTGAAACTGGAACTGAAAGTTTGACAGCACGGACCCTGAACGAGGATCTGTACCAGGATTTATTAGATCTCAGATACATGCCTCCTCTGTCTGTGTCAAACAGCATCAGTTTGCTGCTTTCTAAGGTACTCAAAATCAAAATATGAAGATTTTGCTCATTTTCTTTCCAACAAACAACAGAACATCTTTTTGCAACATGAAGGTTTTGAATTCTTCTTCTTAGTTTTTATTTCGGTGTGTTTTCTCTGCTTTGTTGATTTTCTACCGGGCCAATCACCTGGTGTTGATGATGTAAGAGGGTCAGACCCCATGTGTTTGAAATGCTGATGAACGCCTCAGGCTGAAACTCATGTGCTGGTGGAGTATGATGTTTACCGACGGCCCCCTGACTGATTGTAGACAGACTCAAAGTTGTATTGTGACGTCACTCAATGGCCGCCATAAAAAGCAGACATGTACAGTATATGTCATTTCACCGTGTGCAGCTGCAGCTGGTCTCAGAACATGAACAACACGCCTAGAAGACGAAAGATGGATTTTTGATACACCAGACAAACACCAGTGTTCCCCAGCTGACATTACCTTAGTCCTGCATGGCCTGACAAAGCTCAGCGTTTCCTATAAGTCAACAAAAGCTGTCCAAAACGTCAGTGTTTGAAATTGGCTTGACATCCCTTAAAGATCCAGATGAAGTTCACCTCTCCATTAAAAGCATCTTTTCCCATTTAACTCCAACTCTCAGATACTTAATTACCTGCTCTTAGTGTGATGGCCTATCAGTAGGGTGCTTATAACCCCAGAAAATCAAACGTAATACGAAACTTCTTAAAAACAAATGATACCAAGACCAATTTCTGCACCACACCAGCAAAATGTGCCATTAACAACATCCCCGAAAATGCCACCAAAATCCATCGAGGACTTATGGAGTAATTAGCAAGAACGTGAGAATCTACCCTATCTTGCAATGTCAAGAAATTATTTAAAAAAACTCCTGAATCTGCATCTGAATTCAGATCAACACCAAAACTGAATCACCTCCTCGTGCCGTAACCAACATCCCCTGAAAATGTCATCAAAATCCTACGATAAACTTTTGAGTTATCCGGTACAAAATCTCATGTGCTGGTGGAGTAAAAAATGTGGAAAACTGCCCTTTCTCACACCGTTGAAGTCTTTAAAAACTCCTGGATTTCCATTCATATTCGGATCACCACCAAAATCAAGTCACTTCTCTGCCTGAAAATTTGATCAAAAACTGTTCATCACAAACTGAGTTACTGGCCAAAAACAGCTCTATTTGGAAATGTTAACAAATCATCAAAAAATAAAATCCTGGATCTGCATCTGGATTCTGATCATCACCAAAATTGAATCACTCCCTCTTGCACTGTCACAAACATTCCCGCAACATTTCATCAAAGTCCACTCCTACCTTTTGAGTTCTTCTGTCCACCAACTTACAAACAAACCAACTAACTTGACAAGAGCACAAACTTCCAACCATGTCCAGCAAGTTATTGACAAAAATGTGGAAAACAGCCCAGATCTGGATCAACACCAAATAAAGTCGCTTCTCTTCTGAGCCATGACAGACACTTAGTGAAAATGCCACTAAAATCCATTCATAACTTACTATCATTAGTTATCGGCGAAAATGTGGAAACCTGCTTTATCTTGCAATGTTAACAAATCCTTAAAAACACTCCTGGATCTGCAACTTTATCTGGATCAGCACCAGAACATAATACAGTTTTTCTAACATTCACTAAAGATTTATTTAAAATCCATTGAGAACTTTTAAAGTTATCCTGCTCACAAACAAACATGAACTCCTTTGCTGAGGTATTTATTAAATTTTCTGTATGAAATCCAAATATTTTCAAGGATTTTTAGCACACGTATGAACACCCTATTTCAGCCTCGATGTCTGTTTCAGAGTTCACGATGCTCTGATTTAGGTTTTGTTTGATCACGTCTGAAGTGACGTGGCCCATCATGACCAGATCGTTTTGTGTTAATTTGTATTTTGTTAGGGATGCACAATATTATTGGTTTGATATCGGTACTGGCCAATTTTGAAATTTTGCAGATATTTACAGTCAATATATCGTCTGGAATATCTGCAAATTACTCAAATGTACAATACTGATGCACCTTCTCATCACTGCATGGGTACATTTAACAATCAAGGGTTTCATTTTTGTAAGAGTTAAATGCTGTTGTTCTTGTTTTACATCTTTTCCTGACAAAAATATTCTGTAACACTGAAAGAAACAAGTCCATTTATATTAAGTACAGAGCTTGTCTCTTGACCAGAAATATTGGTATCGGCAAGAATGAATAAAAAAATCTCGGCATATCGGACATCGGCAAAAATCCAATATCCTGCATCCCTATATTTTGTGTTTATTTGTTCATCCTCACATGAGCTTCAGTGTGTGAAAAGGAAAAGAGGACGGCTCTGACAGAGTCTTCAGTGAAATGAAGTCCACGCCTCCAGCTGAGCTGCTGCTTTACTCTGCGGCGCACATCCTCGCTGTATTTTTTTGCAGCGAGCTCCAAAGTTTGAAGACAGATCTGAAGCCTACACGCAGCACTTATGAAACACAGGCAGAGGTGAAGATGTCAGCGATGTGGAGGATCCCGCAGAAACTGCAGCTTGTAGAATAACACTCCTGCCAACAGTCTCTACAAGCAGGCGACGTTACCCCGACACGTATAATCACATTAACTCACGGGTCATCCGTAGGACACTGCCCGCCGTGCCGCCCCTGCTACCTCCGAATAACAAGGACACTAAAGCGAGATGTTTGCCTCAGCAAGAGAGCAAACACTTCTTTATGTCCTCGCTCTGCCGGCTCGCCTGGCAGGGTTTTCGGGGGGGTAATTGGCATGCAGGCTGGAGCGGGGCGCTGAGTAGAGCCAGGTCCTGAGCACAACGGCCCGGCTGTCCGCAAAAATTTGTTTAAAGCTGTGATTCAGCAACAGGCAGAGACCTGCGCGGTGACGCCGACCACATCCATCGCTGCAAACCCATCTCTCTGGCAGAACAACAGATCACACCGCACAGCAGGTGAGAGGGGTTCGAGAAGAGACGGGACGCCCCCAAGAGGGTCCACGTGCAGATGCAGAGGTTTGCATGTCAATGCCATGATTATTCACGTCCTCTGATTTTATTCACAGATTATCATTCTGTGTGTGCCTCCAGCAAAAAAAACCTGATCTTTAAAGAAGTCAAAGAACACTCAGTGAAAGCAGGAATGAAGAATCATTAAACATTCATCCTGACAAACAGAGCCAGGGTATCAAATATCAATCTGATTAACGTGTTCAGGGATTATGTTTTATGTGCAGCATGAGGATTTAGCTCAAGATCAAGGTTTGCATTTCATTTGTAGCAAACAAAATGAAGAACATCTTCAAAAAAAAAGCTTTAGTAAAATCTTTATTTAGTAAACCTTAATTTCAAGACAAACAAAGTCTTCATGCAGATTTCATATATTTATATACTGTGAGGATCCAAGAAACATAATTAAGGACAGCCTGTACAATTAAGAGAAGATGATTAGTTTGATTTTTGTGCAACAACAGGAGCAACTGAGCTCAGTATAAAGAAGAAAAGCTGCATTATCTCTACAGTGGCTTGTTAAAAGCCTTAAATATGAGGCATCTTCCTCAAATCACTGAAGGTGCAGATCAGACTGTAAATATACGTTTAAATAGAGAATAAACAGGGCACCTGGAGCAGTGAGCCACCTGATCCAGCAGAGGGCGCCTCCCACACAACCTGAGTGTCCATCGCTCTGCTAACCTCACCAACAGAAGGTGACATGCAAAGCACTTTGGGCGCCACGCCACTGATGGCCAACAAAGAAAAGACCAGGCTGTGTCACAATACTGTGCAAAGCAGCTGGCCCACTCCTCACCCACGACAAATCTGTTAACACATCCATTATCTACACCACTTATGCCCTTCGGGGTCGCAGGGGGTGGAGCCTATCCCAGGTGACATTCGGCAAGAGACGGGGTACACCCTGAACTGTTCACCAGCCAACCACAGGGCCACATGGAGAGACAGACAACGACTCGCGCTCCACACCCACTAAGGTTAATTAAGAGTAACTGATTTACCAAATGAGCATGTTTTTGGTCTGTGGTGTGTGGAGTACCTGGGAAGAACCCACACATGCAATCAGAGAACATGCAAACTCCACCCAGAGAGACCCTGACCGACACGGGGTTCGAACAAGCAACCATGTTGCTGTGAGGCATGAGCACCACCCGCTGCACCACCATGCTGCCTTCATTCAATCCAGTGAAATAAAAAATAATAATATATATATATATACATAAATATATATTCAAAAATGAAAAATAAATAGCAAAAAGTTAATGAATTGAAAATAATTGCTAAATAAATTTAAAATAATGAATTAATATATACAACAAAAATGTAAGTCAAAATGTAAAAATAGACAAATAGATCAATAAAGAAAAATAATAAAGAAAAAATTAAGAAAAAGCATTTAAAATCAAAATTCTAAAATAATAAATTAATGTACACAATAAGAATGAATTAATAAAGGTCACTTTATGATCTTGCTGGAGAATAACACAGTAGCTGGACCTGGTCTGAGGGCAGCTCAGGATGCAGGTCTGCAGTGGGGGTCCAGGTCAGGCCTGACTGAAAGACGAAGAGATGTCCCCAGTGGGGGAGCTCCACCTCCAGTGGGACGGGCTGATGGTCCAAACTGATCAGTGGGGGGGGGGCTCAGTCATTAGAGGCCTGGAGGCTGAGACAGACTTTAGGAACCTCCTCTTTATCTCGACCCCGCGTCCCCCCCTTCAGCCTCAGCTCTGTGTGGCATCTCTCTTTCACTCGAGCCCCCCCCCCCCCCCCCTCGCCCACGCCGACACTCTCATTTTCATCCTCCATTGTTCGAGCTCAGAGACTCGGCCAGCCTCACAGCTCTGTCATCTTTCCACGAGCTGGGCGCTCTGCTGATAAGGAGCCAAACGCCGGCGTGATGAATAAATCACATCCACACATTTACTGAGCCGGAGGAGGCCTCCATCTACGGCTACTCTGGACCACTCTGAACCAATTCTCAGATTCAGCGTCACGCTGGATCATTTGGTGGAGGTTCAGAGATCACTGCGGGAAATGAAAATGTTGGCCGGCTGCAGAAAAGGATGCCAAATACAGTAAAGTACAGGAGCAGCCTGCAGGAAACAGGTGTATGACTGTGGCTGCACAGTCGAGCCTCTCACAGGTCATCTGATCTGGATTTAATCAAAACATTTATTTCCTCTGACAAGGAGGACATGTTTGCTTGTTTGTAACAGGATAACTCAAAAACATTAGAGCAGAGTTTGATTCTATTTTCAGAGAATATTAGTCATGGCACAAGAAAGAAGTGATTAGACTTTGGTGATGCAAAACAGATCCAACATTTTTAAAGCATGTCTTAATATTGTGAGAGGACAGTGTTCCACATTTTTATAATAACTCAACAAGTTTTTGCATATTTTCATGCCATCTTCAAGAAATGTTGTTCTTGGCACAAGAGAGTTGATACGTTTTGGGTGGTGATCCAAATCCACATGCAGATCCAGAATTTCTGCAGTGATTTATTAAGAGTTTAATAAATGGGATTTTTTCACAGTTTTGACATTAACTCGCCCGGAAATAGACCTGGTGGAGGTTTGTGCTCTCAGAGCAGGTCAAAGGTCTGTATCAAATATAACACCAAGATTCTTGACTTGCTGACAGATATTTTTAAAAGCAAACTCAGAACGTATCTTTTTAGCCTGGCTTTTAGCTGATTTTATTTATTATTATTTCATTTTATTATTATTTTTGATCCCATTATTCTGTTTCATTTCTCCATTTCAGTTCAGATTTATTGTTTTGTGTTTTTTTCTCTGTTGACTGATCTTTTTATCCCATTTTAGCAGATTTAACAAACACTATCTCATTTTACCATGTCTTATCAGAGTTAACATTTAGAGTTTTATCTTAAACTGTATTTTTTTTCCCCAATAATTTTTATTAACTTTTTTTTTATAAACACAAGAGAAACAAACAGTAAGAGTCAAAAAGTTTCAGGCCTTAAACCTAAACATGTATCAACAGATTACACAAACTCCCAAACATACATACAACATACCCACACTCAAATTGCACACATTTTTAGATATAAAAATAATAAAATAATATATTTTTTACATTTTTGTTCAGGTGAAGCCTCTATTTCTGGCTTCTATAGTGTTCACATATGGTTGCCAGAGCTGGACAAAATCTCTCCCTTTACCTTTAGTGATGTACGTCAGTCTTTCCAAGTCAATATGCTCTGAAAGTTCCCTTATCTGCATTCACCATGTAGGAGCGTGCATACTTTTCCAACGTAGTGAAATAGCTCTCCTTGCTTGTAGAAGTCCAAAGTCTATAAGTTTGGTCTGTTTTTGCGTTTGTGTAAAGTCCTCAGGAAATACTCCAAGCACACCGAGTTTAATATTTAAAGGGATTTTGTTTAAAAAACCTCTGACAAACATTGTATAAAACTTCATTGCTTGTCATTATTTATTTTGTCTTTAGTATTATTGTCTTATTTCTTACTGGAATTCTGCAGAGGTGATACAAAAAAACACTACCTGGCATGATCCCTTTGAAAACAAAATAACCGAGGGAGTCGAGCAGATACCACACGAGGAAGGGACCGCAATGTCCGTAGAGTCAGGTCAGCTGCCACGGTCCCCAAAAATCAAAGTCAATCAGTTTTCGAGCATGCTCATTTTCCCAAGTTGTACTTGGAGAGCTGGGCTGTGCTGAAAGCGCCCTCTGCTGGATCAGGTGGTCACTGCTCCAGGTGCTGCAGCAGTGTATATTCACCTTTGAATGAGCAGTATAGTCACAGTACAGATCTTTACCTCCATGGTCGATCACATTATAAAATAACGAGTGGCCGGGGGAAGACGGCCTGCAGCCAGCTCAGGAGAAGCTGTTGGAGCTGTTGGTCCCTTCTGAGAGTAAAACGTCCTCCACCTGGAGCTTTGAATTAAAAGTTGGAGCAGAGAAGTTTGAAGAAGTTTGTCTGCCCATCAGACTTCATCATCACTCTCTAAAAAGATGTCACAACCACCTGCACAATTCCACACCTCCCTGAGAAAAGCAGCACAAAGAAGCAGCCTGACAATGTCCATTCAGGGAGAGATGTCGGCCAAATTGTAAAGGAAAGGTTTCTTTAGTGAGCTGCGTGAATAGAAATGATTTCCCAGCATGCACTGCGGTCCTCAGATTAGTCTGTGAGCTTGTGAATCGTTTCTCTGACATTCATCGTAGGACTGTAACCGACCTGGCAGACAGACTGAGCAGAGCACGCCTGATTCTTGTCGTCAGATCTCTGCTGCACCCCGGGGGCCTCGACACCTCCAACCATTCAGGAGCTCACACGGTCGCCATGGTTACCGCGCTGCCTGACACCTCTGGCAATGGCGAACAGAGTGACCACAGAGGAACATTTGAGCAGACGCTGGAATGGACTGGGCCGGTAAAGACCTGCGGGCAGGAGAGGACGATGACAGAGCCGCTCGGCGTCCACGAAGGAAGTTAAAGAAGTTCAGCGGACTGAAGCCGAGAGGAGGGCCAGAGCGGGCAGGGCGTCCATCTCCTGCTGGCGTGCTGTGGCATGTTAATTAGGCCGGCGAAGAAGAGACACCTCCCTCTTAAATGTCACATCATCACGAGGAGAGCAGGGGACGCTGCAGGCTCCTCGACTCCTCTGTTTGCCTTTTAGTGCTAATTTCACGTCTGCTCCTCCACCCCGAGACGCTCTCTTAACATTCTGCTGCGCCGTCTCCCGGCCCTTCTGCCACGCTGTTTACTCCGTGATGAATGGCTCTATTTCACTTTTTTTTCTTTTCAGCCGCAATAGATTACAATCTGTGCAATTGTGCAGAAACAAGATTGATCCTCCTAAAGAAACAGAGCAGTGGGGGCAGAGAGGAAGGAGAACATGGACTTTAAAAGCCCTTCAGTCTAATGTGGAAATATTCAGAGACGGCCTGATGAAAGCCTCTCAGACTGGAGCAGACTCAGGTTCTGATGAGGGGCTGCGGGGGCAGAGGAGGGCTGTAAACACATTTTCACACTGCTTTGTAATGAGACGTGACACGGTGAGAAAAGTGTGGCCTTTCAAATGGCAGCCCTTGTTATCAGGCTGGTTTCACAGCGACAGAGGGCCACAGGCTCACATAATGGGACATCAGAAATAAAGGCTCGGACAGGAGACCTGCTGCAGAGGAAAACCAGGCTGCTCAACCGTGAGGTCACGTGGTAGGGGAGCTGCACAGGCACAGTGACTGAAATGTGGTACCAGATACTATAAAGCTACAGATAAGCTCCATAAAATGTTCTAAAATGCCCCAAATCTATATGTAAAAATACTGTTCTGTCTGATGTTCCACAAGGAACCGGTGCTTGGGCCACTACTTTTTAATTCATACATGCTCCCACTTGGTAAAACATCGTATCAAATCATTTTGCCTATGCCAATTTACCTTCTAGATTCTTTATCCAGATATGGGTGAAGACAATATCTAAGATGTGTATGTGTAGGTATGTGTGTGTATATAACTAGAATTGGTCACCTTACTTCTTTTACTGACTGTTTAACTCATTGTCATTTAAATACATATAATTTCTCAGTACCCATCCATTTAATGAACTTTTTTTCATATGCTTTTGGCCCACCCTATTCCTCATCCATCAGCAATTATGTTGTCACTCTATCACGGTGATTAAGTATTGGATCTCTGTTTCTGTTTCTGTTTGTGTGAATTGTCATTTCTCTGTTTTTTCTTATTTAATTGCAATTTGTTTTTCTTCTTTCCCCATTTAATTGTCTTAAACAGTTACTTGTCCATTTTTTACCATCCTATTGTTGGCTTGTTTTGTAAATCTCACCCTGTCCCACGAAAAAAAGCATAAAAAAAAAATTAAATAAATAACTCATATCACACATACACCGACGATAGAAAG
Organism: Cetoscarus ocellatus; assembly: GCA_037902135.1. Classification (NCBI taxonomy): domain Eukaryota; kingdom Metazoa; phylum Chordata; class Actinopteri; order Labriformes; family Labridae; genus Cetoscarus; species Cetoscarus ocellatus. Next base: position 31,730 of record JBAMNC010001890.1, read on the forward strand.
CTTTACATTTCTATCTTATCTGGTGACATTAACGACTGGATGACGACAAACTTTTTAAAACTGAAATAATCACATTTGGACCAAAGAAACAGAAACAACCATCCTCATATCAGCGTCTCTAAGGCACAGTGACAACTTGGTGTCATTTTAGATTCTGAACTCCACTTTGAAAATCATGTGACAAATATCACCAAAACAACCAATCAAAAATATATCAAATGTAAGAGCATCACATTTTAATATCTACCCGGTAAGATCACTGTTAAGCCTCATTAACCAGGCTACCAAAACACATCGTCTTCAGCTCATTCAAAATCCTATTAGTTCATTAAGATCTTAACAGTTCAGCTCTGAATTCATTTCTGACCTACTCACTGTGTACAACAACCTCCAGACCCCTCAGGCCATCAGGTGAAGGTCTATTGTCTAAATCTTGTGGTCCTGAGGTCCATCACAACTGTTTCCCCTTGACTGGTATTGTAACCACGCGGTTGACTGTTTTCTTGGCCACCATATTGCTGTATCTACTCTAAAAACCTATTGTTGGCCATTTATCCTCATTCCCCTCATTGAATAGTAAGGAAGGTTTATTTTCTCCTAGACCCTCTTACAATCATAATTTAGTTGAATGAAATAAATTTGACAGAAAAAATATATCTATGATTCCTCAAAAGACTGAGTCAACCGCTAGGCTGAGTTGCCAGTCTGTGTTAACTTACGCAGACTGGCAACTCATTTTGTACATGAGTTCTAATCACTGCTTCTTATTCAATTTGTAAGCTACACAGACATAATATACACCAAAATGTTTGTCAAACTGTGAGGATTCATGATGTGTTAATGTTTAAGCTTTGGCTTTTATACTTTTTGAGATAGTGCTGTCTAAACCATCTATATAGATCTGCCTTCTGATTGGGTAATCTGACCAATAAAACCTGGACTGTTGCAAAATGAAGAGGCAAGAACACAAGAGTGAAAGTCAAAGGGCTGAAACTGAACTGAAGCCTCAGGGTATAAAAAATACTCAATTTCATCATCACAAAGCTAATAGTTGTAATAGCTAATAGTAACATTTTCAAGGGAGCTCTTTTTAGTAAGCGGATTGTCCTGTACTTTTTCATGCAATTTAGGATGTGCAAGTCTACTTAATCTTTTTATAAAAGTTGTTAATATGCAAACATAATATCCAGTGCAATACCCAGTCAAAGGTGGTCTACTGTCACACAGAGCTGTCATATTATATTCATATTGCAAATGGATGGATTGACCTATGGATGGATATTTTGTTATTTTGTTAATAAGTTAAAAAGCAAATGAAATATCCTTACTGCCAAACTTTGCCTTTCAGTCAAATGTTCTCTACTGTCGAACAGTGTTTTCATTTGATATTCATATTGTAAATATTGTTCATCTTAATAGTGTAAATTCCTTGGTCTTGTTCATAGTCTCACTTTACTTATTTTATTTCTTTTTTCCTTCATATGGAAGTTGATAGAGCTTAAAGACTCTGCATGTAGCAACCTCCATTCTTATTTTTCTAACTTAATTTTTTTGTGCTCTTATCTATTTTAAAGTCTCTTACCTATTTTAATGTCTTTGTTTTATATTCCCTCTGCTATACCATGTAGAAGAGCAGCTGAAACAACTGAATTTTCCCTCAGGGTTAAAGTATTTCTGATGCTGATTTCTGATTCTGATTTAGGGCTGAAGTTGGACATCTCCACGCCGGCATACGTTTGGTCTCAGTGTCTCGATTTGTTGGGCACTTTCCCAAAGCTCCCCCAGCAGCTGAGGAGTCGCTAACCCGTCACTCAACATCATTCAGCCGCCGCTGAGGGGACAGGGAGAGTAATCAGAGGGGTGTGAAAGGGAGAAAATGAAAGAGAGAAGTGACAGAAAGTGAAAGACGAGGCTGACGGTGGGATAACTGAGAAAACAGAGAGACACTCAGTGAAGAAATGAAGAAATACTTAAGCATGCTAATCCTGCTCCCCCGCGGCCTGCTGTCTGATGTGAGAAAAGGCTGCAGAGCTGCAGAGCCTGGACTGTCAGGGGATCCAACGTGTTTGCAATCTGAGCCAATCACAAACAAGAACAGGGGGGCATCCCGGAGTCTTACAGCGGCGCCCGGGTTCTCCTGCCATGTTCTCCGAGGAACAAAGAGACCGAGGGAGAGGTTTGGTGCCGTCTGCAGGATTCTCATCTCCACTCCAACAAGCAGAGAGCGTGGGAACTGCTTTGGAGCAGCGGGCGGAGGCGGGAGACTGACCCTGACACATCGAGCCACGCTCACAGAGAACATCTTCATGCCCGATGTGGACGCAAGCCAAACCCTGCGTGTTTATAAATGGAACTATTGATCAGAATAAACCCTCATGCAAACATGCTGTCCTGCAGCAGAGGCACGATTGTTCTGGCAAACAGCTGCTTTATTCACTTTCTGCTCTTCATCATGATGCTGTCTCACCACAGTTCACTCATCGGCAACTTTATTAGGTACACCTGTGAAACTGCATCAACATGTGGAACGCTTTACCTTTAGCACAGGGCTGAAAGATTTATCGTTTTCAGATTGAAATCACAATTTAAGACAACGCAATCATGTGATCGCCAAGGTTGCAATTTTTTGCAGCGCTCCTGACTGACCCAGGATCTGTTGTGTCAATTACTTTACTCATACTATTTTACAAATCTGCAGGCAGCAATTTGCATTTACAGAATGGCTGGTAAGCAGGTCAACAACACAAAGCTTCTGTTTAGGAGTAGAAGTTGGAGTATCCCTTAAATAATGAAAACAGATTATTTATCATCAATATTAGATGATGAATAATGTGTTATGTGCTTTTGTTCATTGATTTCCTTCCTGTTGTCTAGTCTGTAAACATAGTGAATATTGCACTGAAGCTTGATTTGAAGAAAATGGCGAATCAAATCCAAATTGCAAAATCTGCCAGAAAAATCCCAGTTAGACTTTTTCCTAAAATTGTTTAGCCCTACTTTATAAGTTAAACTGGATCCAGACTGGAATCATTTTAAACTCAACCTGAAACAGTTTTTAAAGAGGACCCAGATTTGCAGTCATTAATTATCAAGTGCTGCCTGTTTTACCTGATTTTTATTTTTGTTTGTTATTTTTGTATAGCTGTATGTGTTTGTTTTCTATCGTTCTGTCTGTAATTTTTAAGTTTGTTAGGGTTTTTCGTTTGTTTATTTTGTTTTAACAGCATTTTTGGTTGTTTTTTATGTCTTTAAAGGCCCAACTAGGCATAGGCATTGGAAATGAGCTCAGGCTGTAAATGCTGTAGTGTTTGGCAACGTTTTCTTGTTTCTTACTGTCCAAAATAATAATCAAGCAGAAAATAAATGAACTGAGATGGTCAAGACGACCTGTTGAAGTTCAAACAGAGTATTAGAATAAAGAAGATGGCATGTGTGTGGGTGTGAGAGTCTCAGAATCTGCTGATCTATTTTCACACATAATCATATTTTTGGTCCAAAAAGGAGAGAAGATCCAGTTAGCAGCAGTTTCTGGGGCCTTGTGTTGTGTATTCTGAATGGTCTTCTGCACACCTCGGTAGTAACAAGTGAATATTTGAGGTCCTGTTGCCTTCTGATCATATCCAGCCGTTTTCAGGTCATGGGCCAGAGCTATCAATTGGGCGACACTGATAATGTCAGGTTTGTCTACAATTCCTTAAAAATTCTTAAAAATTTCGGACATTTCGATCCAATACGCTTGTAAACAGCAGCAAGAGTCAACCTCCGCTTCCCTTCACTGCCCTCAGTTTCAGCTGCAGTCATCTCTGTAGGGGACGCTGGGGCCTGCCCGCTGTTCACGGCTGAAACTCCAGCAGAACTTACTTAGTCCAGTAACTGAGATAGACTCACATCAACTTAGCACAACGTAGACCCACTCTGCACGATTGTTTGTGGACTTTCATTGGCGATAGTGAACAAACTCACAGCAAATGTTCAACAGTCCCTACGTTACCTGCTCTATAAAGGCTCGGTGGACCTGGGGCAGAACAAGCCTGAGCGTAAGAAGATGGAGGACCTCGAGAGGATGAGAAAAGGTTGAGCTGGAAGTCCTGCAGCATGAACAGCAAAGTGGCGAAAGTTGAAAATCTGTCTATGATAACTAAGTGGGCCAGAAACATCATACTCAATGTTTCTGTCCACGTTAGAGACATTAACCTGTGTTGAACAGCAAAACTGACCCCAGGAATGCACTTTTACTAAAATCTTGATGATTTCTCCATGTTAGCCAATCAGATATGCACTGATGTGTAAGTACAGCTTGAGATGTCGAGATGTATAAAGTGCAACAACATTCAGCTGAAAATATTCAAAAGTAATTCTAGGTCCAAAATCGCCCAGCCCTAGTTTCAATTCAGCACCTCCTTCCTGTAGCCCCACCTGAAGACCTTGAAAAACAGAGTAAAATGGGTCGTTCAAGACATTGTTCAGAAGAAGAGCGTTCTTTGATTAAGAAGTTAATAAAAGAGGGGAAAACCTATAAAGAAGTTCAGAAAATGATCGGCTGTTCAGCTAAAATGATATCAAATGCTTTAAAGTGGCAGCCAAAACCAGAAAGGCGAGGAAGACAAAGAAAAACGACTATTCGAATGGATCGGAGAATAATCAAAATGGCAAAGGCTCAGGCAATGATCAGCTCCAGGAGGATCAGAGAAGATCTAAGGTTGCCTGTGAGTACTGTAACAATCAGACCACGTCTATGTGAAGCCAAGCTACCAGCAAGAAGCCCCCGAAAGTCCCATTGTTAAAAAAGACATGTGCTGAAGCCGTTACAATCTGCCAAAGAACACACTGACTGGCCTAAAAAGAAATGGCCCAATATTTTGTGGACTGATGAGAGTAAGATTGTTCTTTTTGGGTCTAAGGGCCACAGTCAGTTTGTCAGACGACCTGAAAACACTGAATTCAAGCCACAGTACACAGTGAAGACAGTGAAGCATGGTGGTGCAAGCATCATGATATGGGGATGTTTCTCCTACTGTGGTGCTGGTCCTATTTATGGCATACCAGGGATCATGGATCAGTTTGAGTACATCAGAATACTGGAAGAAGTCATGTTGCCGTATGCTGAAGAGGAATGCCATTGAAATGGGTGTTTCAACAAGACAATGACCCCAAACACACCAGCAAGCGAGCAAAATCATGGTTCCAGACAAACAAAATTCAATCCCCCGGACCTTAATCCCATAGAAAACTTGTGGGCTGACATAAAAAATGCTGTTCATGAGGCAAAACCAAGAAATGCAGAGCAACTGTGGAACGTAGTACAATTGTCCTGGGCTTCAATACCTGTTGACCGGTGCCAGAAGTTGGTAGGCTCCATGCACCACAGATGTGAAGCAGTTATCAGAAACCGTGGTTATGCAACTAAATATTAGTTTATGATTCTCAGGAAAGTTGAATCATCAAGCAATTCTTAGTTTATACACTACATTTTTGAGTTTGTAAATAAAGATGTCAACACGGCTATTTTTTTTAACATTATATTTCTTGACTTTCTGTAAAATATTATCAAATTCAATTACTTTTTCCAATTTTCTTGCTTTGAAATAGAATTTGCAGTGTCCCCGATGCATTTGTGTGCATTAAAATAAAACTGATTTCAAGAATTTTGAGGTTTACTCACCTTTTTACACACACTGCTATTATTATGAACATAACTGTAAATAGAGCTTGGTTTTGAAGGCTCTGTCAGAAATCATTCACACACACACACTGAACCAGGCTCTTCTCTGAATGTTGCCTTCAAGCTAAATGTTCATAAATCATGTCTGCACGCTGACGAGGACGGAGGAAATCCTGTCTGTGCAGCTGCTGATATTCACAGGTCTGATTCTTCAATGCTGCGTCCTTCTGAAGGCTTCGTTCTCTCATTTTCCTCCTCCTCCCTGCTCGTCCTCCTCTCCCACTGTCATCACCACAGCAGAGAAAAAGGCACCGAGCCCCCGAAACCCTTAATTGACTTCTCATTGACACGAGCTGTAATTGGCTTTTAATCACCGTTTTACATCATGTTTTGATATTCAAATCGGCGCTGTCAGCTCGGAGAAAGGAGCCTCTTCAGAGCCTCGCCGTCACTCACAGCTGTGGGGGAACTTCTGCACGCCATGATGGTACACGGGGACACCTCCAGAGGCCCCTAATCTTAAGACTGATTGACACCCAGAGACAATCGCCAGGGCCGTCGGCGGCTTCCTGTCAAAGCCAACAAAGATGAGGAGCTCAGTGCCTCAGCTCAAGGTGAATCAGAGTCAGCTGGATCCACCGCCTGTTTGTGCCGAGTCACAGAGCAAGGGGACCGTGATAGACCAGGGTAAGCATGAGAAACCAGAACCAGGATAACAGTGATAAACCAGAACCAGGGAAACCATGATAAACCAGAACCAGGGAAACTATGATAAACCAGAACCAGGGAAACCATGATAAACCAGAACCAGGGAAACCATGATAAACCAGAACCAGGGAAACCATGATAAACCAGAACCAGGGGTACAGTGATAAACTGGACACTGAAGGCGAGTAAAGGTTCGCTCAATGGCCTTATTTATGTGACACAGCTCTAAGACTGATGATAACCATGGAGCGACGACCAAACTAATCTACCTAACAACAAGGCCTCTCATACTCCCCTCAGTCCAACCATGCAGGTCTGCTCTCTGCTGACAAAAGTATTGTCAGCTAAATCTCTTTGGTCCCCCGGTAAGGTCTGACGTTGTTTGAAGCTACAGAAAAAAAATGCATTTTTCTTTATAATAACAGGTAGACCTGAACAATTTCAGGAAAAGATCTAATTGTGATTTTTCTGGCAGATATTGCGATTTCAATTCACGATTTTCTTAAAAAAAATCAAGCTTCAGTGCAATATACACTATGTTTACAGTATAGACAACAGTAAGGAAATCAATGATCATCATCATCTAATACTGACCATAAATAATCTGTTTTCTTTATTTAAGGGATACTCCAACTTCCCCTCCTAAACTGAGGCTTTGTGTTGTTGACCTGCTTACTTCTGCGGCATAGATGTGGCGCTCATGAACGAGTCGACTCTTTTGAACGGCTCTTTTAAGTGAACAATGAGAACAGATTCACAGCTGTGAGTAAGCCCTTCATTCGTGAGCCATTCTTAAAAGCAAATTTGTAAAATAGTTGACACAACAGATCCTGGGTCAGCCAGGATTGAATAAACTGCAGCTTTGGCGATCACATGATCACGTTGTCTGGAATTTCGATCTGAAAATGATAAATCCTTCAGCCCTACTAACAGGGCTGAGGCTGAACTTCCTGCTGATGCACCTCCAAACGGGGCGGCAGGTCTCGTTCCCCGAGGGCGCCCCGGCAGGAGAAAACAAACAGCTCAGCGTCACCCCTGAAGTGCCTCAGACTCCCACAGTGCACACTGGAGAGGAGAGGGCTGTTAGAGAGGAATGAAGAGGTTTGGAGTGAGAGGAGGGAAACTGTGGCTCCTTTTCCTGTTTCTGTGACCTCTGAGAAACATGAGTGATGTGCTCGGCTTCGTCCCGTCTTTAAATACTCCGCAGATCCACTCTGGGCCGACTGCGTCATTCAGCAGTTTGAACCAATCAGCCCGTGAGCTCCACGCAGCAACACAAATATGTGACTGTAATCAAGCTCACAGATCTGAGGCTCTGAGGCTCTGAGCTGGAGTCTGGCCGTGATGAGCAGATACTTAGAGGAGGTTCAGACAGCCCATTGCTCCGGTTCGGCGACACTCACAGGGCCAGATGGTCAGCGAGTCTGGCTCGGCCTCTCTCCACAGCCTCTGCACCCAAATGTTCGGCGTTAGTTCCAGGAATAAGTGCTGGATTGTTCTACTTTGCATATCTTTCACATGAACTCTTGGCTCTCGCCGCCTCTCTCACAGGAGAGGAGAGGAGGGCGAGCGAGGAGGAAGCTCTTTTATTTAGACATAATTCATGAGGGATTAACCAACGAGCTGACAGTCGATGGTAAACAGGTACTGGATCTTATTAAAGGTCTGGCATTGGCCCAAACTGCAACACGTGGCCAATGTTGTTCTTCAGTCCTGACAACAAAAGGCCACGGGACGGGGCGAGGCCTCAAAAACTGGTCTGGTAGATCATTAGAGCCTCGGCCAAGCCAAGAGACTTCACTTTCACTTCCTTCAGGAACCAAAACACTCACCAGCCACTTCATTAGGTGAGCCTGTTGAACTGTTTGTTTAAAGAAACCCAGCCAATCACACGGCAGAAGCTCAGTGCATGTAGACATGGTCACAAAGATCGGAAGCTCTGTTAAACTGGAGAAGAAAGGTGATTTAAGTAACTTCGAATGTGGCGTGGACTGGAAACTGTTGGTCTACTGGGATTTTCATGCTCTAACATCTCATTTCATTTCAAGTAATTTCAAACCAAACAGACAAGACGACTACAAGCCAACAACAGAACAACAACAGACAAAACACCAAACAAGACTATTTTCTTGGTTTGAAATGGGGATGGAAGAAGCAGGGCTTGTCCATTTCCAAACACAGTCATCACAAATAAATAAAACAACAAAAACAAACCAACATCTTAAACTGCTCTCTTCGACCTCTTTCCCAAACAAAACAAAACAAAACTGGGAAAAAAGGACGTAATTAGCTTCTCATTTCCCCTCTTCCTTGGTATACTTTTCTAATATTTTGAAACAAACATCTCTCAGGTTCACAGAGAACGATCTGAAAAAGAGAAGATATCCAGTGAGCAGCAGTTCTCTGGGCCAAAATGCCTTGTTGATGTCAGAGAGAACGGTCAGAGTGTCTGGAGATTATAGAAAGGCAACAGGAACTTAGCACAACCATTTCTGACAAACACAACATATCCCATCTGTGGAGGGCCCATCACGAGTCCCCTCAGGGGCCCAAACATCTTTGTGGGCTGGCCTGAATGAGGATAGTATCTATAAGGGGTGCCTGATATTATCTGTTTGACATCAATTTCTGCAGAAATTTCCCACCGACATTGTATCCTTATATATTTTTATCAAGATTGTGGATTTTTTTGCACATTAATCTTTAATTGAGAGGGCAGGTTTTTCTGTCAGCAGGTGAATAAATCAGTGTTTTATCTTTTAAGGGGCAGATTAAGCTTAATTTTACTGTACCTGTCAAAACATATTTTATATATGACATAAATGTGAGCTAAAGAGAAATACTCTCAGTCATTATACAACAATATCGGCCAAAATAAGTTTTGAAGTATCTGTAAAAAGACAATATCGTGCACCTCTCGTATTTATTGGTATTTATTATTTATTTTATTTGATGTTTATTTGTATAGGGACAGTATAAAGCAATAGAATGTTGCTGCACATTAGAGCATTTGTAGACTCAGCTAATTTGCCTTTAAAGGCATAAAAACCAATAAATGCGGTTGATCATACTGATCATATTTTATTGTCTGAAAATGTGGAATCAGAATTCAGAACAAGAACCAGTAAGAAGTTTAATGTTCCCCAACTCTGATCATATGAAGTTTTGTGCTTTGACCTCCGGACATTATTATGTTGATCTTTTGACCCTTAAATCCTGATGTGATCCAGAACGTTGGACCCTCTGGTTTTATTGTTATGCTGTAAAATTTCCCGTCACTACGTCTCCTGTTTCTCTCGTCTGTTTGTCCTCCTGCTCAGAGTCTGAGTTTGAAGTCTCCTCTCTCTCCTGCTGTATTTTAATCAGGACGGATCTATATATAGATTCATGCTTAAACAATATGATCAATAATGTAAGTCACTTAAACTGAGGTTTTGCTTATTCTGAAGCTCGGGAGTGATTTCTTTCTGTTTTGAACAATCTGTTTGACTAATCTCTGTTTCTTTATTTATTGCCTCGACTGTTTGAACTCAGCGTGAATATTATTACCTGTTTATCGTCTGACAGCTGATGCTCGTGGAAATAATGGGTGGGGAAATGTGAAACAATAGCAGACAGTTTATGACTCTCTCTGTAGTTTGTGTGTGATCAGGAGCTGCCTCGCCGCGGCTCGCCCTTTGATCGTCGGCGTCTGCTCTCTGGATAAATGAGCTGTGATGAGAGCGATGGGGGGGGGGAGGGTCTATGTTGCTGGAGAGGCAAATTTCTTCTGTTAACTTTGTGATAGTTTGGACAGATTCAGGCGCACTCTGGCAGAGGAAAAACAACATCCCCGTGGATTGGCGGAGGATATTTTGGAGCAGAGAGCGGGAGGCCAGGGTTCAAAGGGGGCGCTGAATCAGGATTTTGTTCCATTATGAATGATAACAAAAGTCAGAGAGCCGCGGCGAGCTGCGGCGAGCTGCTGAGAGCACGGCCAAAATGAACCGGCCACGAGGAAAAGATCCTCCGAGCCCGCAGAGCCAAACATTAAAAACTCTGCGTGACCATCCATAAATTTCTTTTCTGCGCGGAGAAAGTTCACTCTAAAGCACGGGCTTCAGCACGGTTCAGCGCCATTACCATCTGAAAAGGGAGAGGACGAGTGCGGGGGGGCAGAGAGAGAGGGGCTGACTTGTTGAACTTGGCTCTCAATGAGCTTCACTGGACGGCAGAGCATGAGAGCTGCTCCATTTTTATCTTTGAGGGCTGTTCCCAGCTGCAGATCGATTGAGTTGGTCTAAAACAGGCGGTTCATGGGCCAAACCTGGCCCTCCAGTTATTCTTCCTGGCCTGCACAATGATCTAGAATATTACATTAATACAGTTACTTCCACCAAGGAGGTTATGTTTTCGCCAGGGTCTGTTTGTGTGTTTGTTTGTTTGTCTGTTAGCAAGACAACGCAAAAACTACTGGACGGATTTGCATGAGGATTTTACCAGAGGTGAGGTTTGGTCCAAGGAAGAACCAATTACATTTGGTGGTGATCCGCATATTTGTCTGGATGCAAAAAATTCTCAAAATTTGCGAAAAATCCAACAAGTTTACACTGGGCCGTATTTTAAAAAAATCATATCTCTGACATCACTTGATGGATTCGCTTCAAAATTTACACGATAATATATATAATATAACTTTATCACCATGGTCAATTTCATCTGGATCTGATCCAGATTGACGTCACAGAAAAACATTAAAGTTTATAATGGCAGATCCCATTCATTTCTCCTCGGCTGCTGTGAGGGTTTTGCCCCCTTTACATCAATTATAGGAATTATAGTTTATTTGCAAACTCAGGTCAATGTTTTTCAAGCCTATGTCACTACATTTCCCAGCTTCCCTTGCAATGCCAGCGGAGGACTTCTCCACACGAACAGACATGAGCGAAGACTCGGCCGTCATATTGGAGTGCGTGGTGATTCTTGGCGGAGGTCTGAGCACACCGAGTGCTTTTCTAGTTATTCATTCATTTTTCTGAACAAACAGAGCCACAATGTCCCAGGTCCCTGTCAAATTTGAATTAAGGAGCTTTTTTTAACAAAAGCTGCACTCTATAATAGGGATGGGAATCAAAAACTAAGTCCACTTGAGAATCGATAACAACTCCATCAAGGAATTCATATCTTCAGTCTTTTTGCTTAGCAATTCCTTCCACTGACACGGACAGAAGTCGTCAAAACTGTGGCTTAATTTCTACAAAAAGGTGCTCACTGCTCAACTTCCAGTTAAAAGAAACACTAGCAAACTCACAGAGTCATTTATATACACAACACAGAAAGGTCATAATAATAATTTCAGGGTTTTTCTGCAATTGTGAATTGAGTTAAAACAAAACTTTTCAATTAGAAAAGATTATTTTTCTCAGTCTAGTTTTACATTATCTTTGTCTCTAGTATAATGACGGGCTCCCTTGTTTAAAATCCAAACCAACCCATTATTTTGTGTTTTAGGCTTTTTTAAATATATTTTTGCACATAACCATTGCTCACTCACTGTTCACTGATATATCATCTTGAAGACAGAACTGCTTTACTGTGCTTTCCTCTTCTCTGCTGTTAGAAGTTGATAAATGCTAACTTAGCACATAGCTGTAAATGTACCCTTAATTACCATAAACCATCACTTGAATGATCAAATCTGCAGGATTAATTAAAACAGCATTAAGCTAAATTGCCCAAAATTGCCCCCCGTGGACATTAAAGGTTTTCTAAGTCTAAGTCTAAGTCTAAGCTAATTAGTCTGTAATATTTAATAAGTAATCAAATATTCCTTGGACAGTTTCAGACCTCTGCAAACTGAAATCAAGACTTTTAAGGTGTTTTGTGGACCCTGCTGAAGCCTGGATGCCTGAGCAGACTGCGATCCTTGTTTCCAAGAGGCCTCTGCGCGGTCGTTTGGTCCGCTACAGGGTTTGATTGACAGCTTTCACTCTGGTGCCAACGAAGTACACAAACTTCACAAACACACTGGAGTCTGCTTTAACTGAACCAAACAGGAAGGTGTGATGCACCCCGAGACCATCATGGTCCAGTCTGTGGTGAGCAGATCTGAGGAAATACTGCAGTCCACAGCGAACCTCATAAATATTCAGTCGTTCAGAAAGCACCAGAAAAGGAAGTCAAGCGTGTGGAGAATCCAGTACTTTCAAAATAAAACACAATGCACACAGTCCCAAATGTAAATTTCCTCAAAAGTTTGTCATGATGTCACAGCACGAGCATCAGGGTCAGGGTCCCAGAGGCAACACGACACCATGGACGAAGAAAAGTTAAACGTGGAGGTGGAGAAATATAACATTACATATGACACCAAACAGCCTTTCTACAAGGATACAGGCAGATAGAAGAGATATAAATCATGGAGCTGTGTGGTTGGGACCAGCAAAGCGACCTCAGAGAAGCAAAGTCAGGTGTTGTTTATTTCTTTTCTCAGTTTATAACATGTTTTGTTATAATCGTCATGATATCGCAATTCACACCAGAGCTTCGGCTCTCTGGAGATCTCGCGCCCTTCTCCTTCCAGCTGCACAGGGCTGTGATGGTGCCTCTAGTGGGCGAAGTCGCCGGCCTTTCAGTCGAAGCAAAACTGCGGCACTTTGGATTGCGGCGTGTTCGCTCTATGTGGAAATCCAGGGTTGAAGTAAAATGATCCTCCTGCTGTTTAGAGCTGATATCATCCTGTAGGGTAGGGCTGTCTCTTTTCCCCAAACTTAAACTGGATCTGTTTTTGAGCATTCACACTAATAACAGAAGACTTTTTTTTCAAATTTGATTAATTTAAGATGAATTTATTGCTGACGTTTTTGAGTAAAGCATAACCACGACTCTTAGGTGGAAATTAAATGATGTCTAATTAATGAGGTTCTGGTTTAGTAGAGTGCTGGCTGCATGAAAACAAAGCCCACTGGATGAAAACAGCTGCATGTGGAGATGCATATAAAGGTGAAATATATGTTTAAACCATCCTTCACTCATCTATAACTTTATTCCTATCCCAGCTGACACTGGCCAAGAGGCTGGGCACGCCCAGGACCTGTCGCCAGCAATCACAGGGCCACATAGAGAGACAACGACCATTCACGTTTACACTCATAGCTAAGGGCAATTTAGAGCCATCAGATAACCCACTGAGCATGTTTTTGGTCTGTGAAAAGGAAGCAGGAGTGCCTGGAGAGAACCCACACATGTACAGAAGAACATACAAACTCCACACGGACAGGCCCTGACCGACAGGGGGATCGAACCAGCAACCTTCTTGCTGTGAGCCACGTGCACGACTTGCATCGCCACAGCACTGCCCAATCAAAATATGAATAAAAACATAAAAGCACCATTTGACGGTGAGGATGTTGCATTTGGTTGAGGAGGTGATAAGAAGTTTTAATCAGTTTTCTGGAAATGGAGGAATATATGATCCAAAAGATGTTTCCAAACTGTTTTGAGGAGTTTATGACCAGTGCAGATATACAATCAGGAGTTTTCCATGAACTTTCACCTTGTTATCTGCATAAAGACCGTTGAGCCCCGTCATCCTTGAGCTTCAGGTGAAGCTTCAATGTGAAGGAACCTTCTGCAGAGTTAAAGTGAAGGTCTCTTTCCAAACCTGTGACCGAGCTGACACGTGGATTAAATTGATTTTTAGATCCCAGTCTGAGGGATGAATGAGCAGAAATGTCCTGAGAGTCAAAGATCATCCTTCAAACTTTGAGAATGAAGCTCTCCCACGTCTCTCTCTCCCTCTCCGGTGTGATGTGTGACTCTGCTGCTCATTCAGGAACCGGTTTGCTCCGTCCTCGGGCAGGTAAGCTGTGACACCTGTTTCCACCTGCTGGGTCCTGGTCGCTCACCGCTGCCAGATTCTTCCCCTTCTCCCTTTTAAGCACAGTTACACGCCTGTTTGGAAGCGAATGGAGCTGCAGCACACACTCGCACACATTCACACCCACAAGGCTGTAAATTTAGCCAAGCTATTTCATGGAACGCTGAAGCACAAATACTGGGCACAGGAGGTGCAGGATATGCTGCAGAATGGAGAGTGATAACAGTCGGGCTTGGGCAGAGAACAGTTCCAGGCCTCTGGGTTACTACTACAGATTGATGTCCACTGAGCCAACATTTAGACGCTCGCCATCGTTAACTCAGAGCGACTGAGAAGCTTCTGGAACATCACTATGACCGCCTACATACTACTGAGCGTGTGTGTTTAAGATTTATGCAACAAGGCAGCTTTTTTTAGTCTCATGAGTCATCCCTTCTTTACACCGTGGAGATGTACAAGATGCTAAATAGCCTTAAATATCCTTTCAGACATGTTTTAGGAAGCATAGAAACACTCCTCTTTACTGTCATCTGTGTTTGGTTGTTCTAGAATAAAGATTTTGTTTCTATAACACACGAACCGCCGTCTCACTTCTGTTCTTTGCAGACTCTAGGAGCTGTTGGTGGCTCGCTCTCATGGATCCATCATGTGTTGTTCCTCCAGCTCGCCCTGGAAGAGCTTTACTGTCTCCATCATTTTGGACCAACCTCCAGAGTCACCTTGAACCACAGCAATTCAAAACCAGAATTAAGGACCATGTCACCAGTGTGTGCTCATGTTGTAGACGTCTGCAGCACACTTTAGCCACATATATCCCATACATCAGCTGAGATATTGTCACAATGTACCCATTAGGGCTGAAAGATTTATCGTTTTCAGATCGAAATCGCAATTTCAGACAATGTAATCATGTGATTGCCAAAGCTGCAATTTTTTTGCAGCGCTCCTGACTGACCCAGGATCTGTTGTATTTCACACATACTATTTTACAAATGAATGGCTTACTCACAACTACGAATCAGCTCTCATGGTTCACTAACAAGAGCAGTTCAAAAGAGTCGACTCGTTCACGAACGTCACATCTCCACTGCCAAAGTGCTGGTAAGTAGGTCGGCAACACAAAGCCTCCGTTTAGGAGGAGAAGAAGATAATACGATGATAGTAGAAGTTAACTTAACACAACACGGTAACAAAAAACTTGTCACAACAAGCTCACAGGACCGTTTAGAGTTGCTGAAGAGTTTATCTTTTGACTGTAGCTAGAGGCAGGCTAAGACTTCCCATTGACTCCCAGGCATTTGAGCTAAGCTAGTTAGCAGTGGGCAAGCTTTGTCCATCTCTTACTCATTACTGCACACACAGTCGAAAGAATGGAGTCTATCTATCAGGAGTGAGGTGAGACATGAAAATAAGTTGGAGTATCCCTTAAATGATGAAAACACATTATTTATCATCAACATTAGATGATGAATAATGTGTTATGTGCTTCTGATCATTGATCACCTTACTGTTGTCTATACTGTGAACATAGTGAATATTGCACTGAAGCTTGATTTGAAGAAAATCGTGAATCAAATTCAAATCGCAATATCTGCCAGAAAAATCACAATTAGATCTTTTCCTGAAATCGTTCAGCCCTGTGAACCATCATGTTTTACCTCATCATCACTGAATGTCTATTTTTAGCAATTAAAAGTTCCACTTATTAAAAAATATATAGTTGATTTTCTTGCTGTGCATCTGTTTCTAACACAAACTCTTCATCATGTAGACAGGAACAGACCACTCTTAGTAAACTGGAGGCTTTCTGTTCAGTACTGTTGTTTGTATCAGTAATAATGACTTTGGAAATTTTGATATCAGCAAAAATCCAACATCCTTCATCCCTACCCATACATGTGGCACATACACACCCAAAAGGAAAAGCAGCCCCACGCCTTCAGTCGGTGTCACCTGTAAGAACGGGTTTGTGACTGAGAGCTCACAGGTGCGGCAAAAAGTACAAGTTTGAGCAAGACGGAGTTTAAGCCGAAGAGAGCACACCTCGAGAGCAAACGACTTGTGACATGTCCTGAAGAGAACAGGCCGAGTGCTGACGACTTGATCTGCAGGTAAATCCAGTGTGCTCTTATCCTGAGGGTCGGACACTGACTCAGCCAAAGCGTGGAGTTCAAGTCCAACCACTGAGCTCGGTTTGAAGCACTTCAGTCAATTTACTGGATCTTCATGAAAGAGTGCGGCTCAGTTCTTCTGATCATCCTCTTTCTTCTTCTTCTTCTTCTTCTTCCTCCCCCAGCACAGCAATCATCTCAGCCCCGCGGTGTGAGCGAGAGCATCTCAGACTGTCAGTAATGACGGGTCCACCAGCGCCCAAACTTCCCAGAGCTGCTTGTTTCAGCAGTAATTACCGCGGGGGAACGCCACTCCGTGACTGCCTCTAAAAAGCTTACCAAGACTTCTGCTTGTGACTCCGTGTCATCCCTTTTTTTCTTGTCAGTCGGAGGCGTAGAGAGGAGGCTGGAGAGCTAAACAACACGCATGAGACAAAGAGGTAAAACAGAGGAGGCAGCGGGACGTCGGGGAGGGGAAGGTGCTCTGAAGTCCATGAATAAGGATGAGATTGGATCATGGCTCCTCAGTGTTCTCCAATCAGAGCTCAGCTGAAGGACCTGGAGGAGGAAATGATACGGCAGGTGAAGAGGAATACAGGAGAGGGGATTGGACGAGGACGCTCCGAGGAGACGGAGTGATTGAAAATAACCTCAGAGAGGGAAAAAGGCTGATAAGTATGTGTGTGCAGGTCTGAAAGGGCTCTGCTGCTCCACAAAGAGGAAGAAGATCCATCATCCCGCGTCCCCCGACTCCCTTTTCTCTGAAGCCAGCCCTCTGTAATCACCTCCTTCACCCTCTCAACGTCTTCATCCTCGCTCGCCGCCCACTCTCATCCCGCTGAGCTGCAAGGCTCGTACGTGTTCATGAGGAGAGCGCTCGACCCTCTTCTCCGAGGAGGAGCCCCGCTGAAGGTGTGCTGATGTTTGGAAAGAGAGCCGTGATGAGCGTGCGCAGTCTTCACGCCAACGCCAGGACTGTGAAAACCAGTCTGGATCAGGGGGCACAATTAAACTAACTCCCACTTTAATTTTACTGCCTCATATATATAAATAAACATTTGCAGAGTGATTACCAAGAGCCAGACGTGTTTGCAGGTGATTTTGACGTTGGTCAAGCAAAGACCTCAGAGGGGCTACATGTCAGAGACAAAGGTCAAAGGTCAAACATGAGGCAAACGTTTCAGTCACTGAGATGAGAGTTAGGCTAAGTCAGGCCAAACAGAACTTAGTTAAACTCAGCTGGGAAGCGTTCATATTCATCGGGTACGTCCTCAAATTCTAAGCATCCAAAGTTTCTAACATCTGACCTCCACTTCCCTTCACTGCGCTCAGAGAATAAAAAGACAGACTAAACCTTTAATGAGATCTTTTTTTACATATAAAAACCGCCATATAAATAAATTTGAGTTTGTTTTGTAAACTGACAAGTAATATATTTTTTATTTAATCTGATTTTAATCCTCATTCTACAAATTATGAATGTATTTAGAATAAAATTATTAAATGATTTTATACAGCAGATCACAATCATCAAAGTTTGAGGCACATTTGACCGTTTAGGAGTAAAAATATTTCATGCTATGTTACAATAGATTGAACCATTGTAGAATATATTCATGAGCAGAATTAGTTGTTAAATTATATTTTATGTACTTCTTACCAGCATTTTATTCTTTAAGTAATAAGTCTTAGAATTCATATTACTGATCATTTGGCCTCATAGAAGTTTGTGATAGAGTAGAATGACCGTCATTCAGTTCATCAATGAAGACGTTTGGACTTTTCTGAGGCACCTTT
Organism: Cetoscarus ocellatus; assembly: GCA_037902135.1. NCBI lineage: Eukaryota > Metazoa > Chordata > Actinopteri > Labriformes > Labridae > Cetoscarus > Cetoscarus ocellatus. The sequence continues at coordinate 49,866 of JBAMNC010001890.1, forward strand.
TGGGCCCCAGAGAATCTGTTTTCTTCAGTATTACTAAACGTAAAATTTAATTGCATCGTACCATTTTTAAAATGTGGAACGAGGTCGAAATTGAATGTAGATTGACAGGAAGTTGTCACTATCTCTCAGGTCAAAATGGAGGTTTAATGACAACACTGCGTCATTTTAAATCAAGATAATGTCATAAAAACACTTACTTATCTCAAAGATTTATCTCTGTCAATACACAAATACAAATCTTCTGGAAAAAGGCTGAGCGTTGTGGCTGGATTAAGAACTTTTTGAGAGGGGTGTATTCAACCTGAGGCTCTTAAAAGATTGACTGAAGAGTGACCTCCCAAACCTATTTGTCCCAATAAAAACTGTTGGACGTTTCCAGAGATATAAGTAAATAATGTAAATTATACCATTTTGGGGCACCGGCAATCCCATGGAGTTAGGAGGGTTAAATCTGAATATGTTTTTATTTTTCTTTACAGAAGCATATATTAAAATATACATGGATTATCACCATCCCACTGAAAAATATGAACATAATGACATTTGTCCATATTTCCCAGCCCTAGTTCAAGGAAAACACTACAAGATAATAATTTAAATTTTGGCCTAAATTACCCACAGTTCAACAAAAGTAAGCAAAGTCTAATTTTCTGGTTCCTAAGACACTGTAGTCGTATTTCCTGACGTGAGGTGTTTATGATTTGTATAAACACCTTTATGAGCTCCATCCTTAGGTTTAACTGCAGTACCGTTTCATTTCCTCCAGATCTCCTCTCTATCGCTTAATAACACCACACACCGAACCTCAGCTCCGCCCACGCCGCGCCGGCGCAGGGTCTAAGATGTCCGATATCAGAGAGGTGGGGGTTAAACGGGGGTCCTGGACGGGGCCTGATTTAGTGAGCATGTCCAGCCATGTCGGCCACCATGGAGAAGTCATCCATCACAGGTCAGTCACACGGAGCGCCGCCCGCCCGTGATGGAGGGCCGCGTTATTCGAGTCACGCTGCGGCGAAGAAAAGAGCAGCATCAGGATAATTACATTCATTGCCGGGGCAGAAATGAAGAAGTAGGAGGTTATTTATAGGTTTATATGGACATAAATTTACACTTTTACTGGAGGAAAAGGCTCACAGGGCTGTAATGGGTTTCCGTGAATTTAAAGCCTGTAAATGCAGTTTGATTGGATGATTCACGCCACCCTGTGAAATCTCCACAGAATTCACACGTTAGGGCTAAATAAGCTATAAAACACTGATCTACTAGTCTTTATATTGATTAACAACCATTTCAGTGATGAATTAGTCTGGTCTCATCCTCTCTTCAATCTCTGAAGGGTCTGCCAACTCCAACATGACGGTGTTTTTATTGTGCTGCAATAATGAAGTCGACTGAAACACTTTACTGCTCATTTAACTGGTCGTCCAAAACAGGCAATTGATTAACCACAAATAATCCCAAACTCTGCAGCCAGGCCCTTAAACCGAGTGAGAGAAATCAAACCTGTGCAGCTCGTGGAGTCGCCTCAGATCGATTTTGTGGTTATTTCACTTGTTTACAAGGTTCATAATGGTGTGTGACCAGCGAGCGTAACCAGCATCAGTTTATGATCTCACACGGAGCTGAGACCCTCTGAAGACTCGATTCACTCATCAGAAAATGTGCCGTCCTGTTTGACTCTCCAACCCGAGGCTGCAGGGGCGAAGCTCCGTGACCGTCAAGCACTGAAATCAGCCATCTGACAAACCTGAAGACACGTCTTATTATTCTAATAATCTTCTGAAAGCACTGACCTGCTCTGCAGACCATTTTCACTGTTGTAAATCTAATATTTTAGGATTATTGCCCAAACATTTTCTAGTTCAGGGGAGGGAAACTGGCAGCCCAGGGCCACATGCGGCCCGTCTCCTCACTCAATGCGGCCCACTAATCATTCTAAATAAATAAATAAAAAATTGGACAGTCGATATTAAGACAACATAACAACAACTGCCAAATATGATTTATCATTAAAGTAAGGACATTGCTATAATTGTATCTCTAAATATCTTTTATGAAGCACTTAAATATAATATGTAGTATTAGTCAAAACTATATTTAGAAACAATGGTAAAGGTAATCTATTTCTCCTTTTAAAATTGGCAAACCTTGGTAATTTTATTGCATTAAAAAGAAGCTTAAATTGGCTTTATTTATATGTCATGCTTATTAAATCATGAATTTATAGTTGTGTTTGGAGTAAAATATATTAATGTTGGTCTAATCCTTTTTTGAAGCTTTATATTTGCTGTTTTTTGTGTGCAGCGTGAGACCTGTTTGTGTTTCTTAATAACCGCAAAAATGTGTTCAGAAATATTGGCATATCGGATATTTGCAAAAACTTGATGAATCACTGAGGTCAGACTCAGACAAAAACTGTTGTTGTGTGTCCCTTTGGCTCATTTGTAGGTGAAATATTCAAATAATTAATTCAACAATAAACAGAATAATCACAGCTTATCATTTGTGTTCTTATGTTTTGATTGGTGCTGTCTGTCTTTATAATTGCTGCAAATGTTTGAATGTAAAAACAGCAGAGGATAAATAAACGTGACAGCATCAATCAAACAGACGGATCGACGTCTTAAAAGCATCAATTTGAACATCTTCACTTGTCAGCGGTCTTCACCTCAATAAACAAACTCGATTAAACCCACGCTGAGCACTTTCACATCCCAGCAAACAGCCTCCAATCACCCATTAAGACGGCATACGTCGGCAATTAATACAGCAATCTTCTTTAATGCCCCACCTCGGGAATTTATCAACATCAATTACAAAGAGAAGAGCCTCCTGCTCCGCTGCACTGACTGAGACACGAGCCATAAAACCTTCAGACGCAGATTCAGCTTCAGATCAACCTCCTCCAGATATTCAGGGAGAGTCAGAAACCATCAGAGGTCACGGTGAAGGTCGGGCTCAGGCCTGGTCTTCAGAGGGAGGAGCAAACAGCCAGCAGAGCTCAGTAACCTGTAGTCAGGCAGGAGCTCAAATCTGATATTGATTAATCTGTCAGTGATTTGATCTGTTAAATGTTTCATCAATGAAACATCAGCATGCTGGCAGATTTATCAGAGCCTCCAGTGAGTTTTTAACACTGATCTTAAATGTAAAAGGGATTCATCTTACACCAACTCTACATGAATATTTCCACCAGCATGTCCAAAATGGTCCACCGCACGACATTGGAAAATGTTGCATTTTTGACTTGGTCTATCAGTAACTCCTGATGATTTTGTTGACAGGCTGACGTGTAATTTCCACATCATCCACCTGTACTTACTTATCTATTAGGGGTGTCAATAATAATCCTTTAACTGATGCAGGCGCAGATGAAGATGCATCGATGCAGAGACAGTCGGTCATGGTTAAACTCATCGAGCTGCCGAAAGACTGCAGCATCAGTTTAGTTTCTAAAGAAGAAAAAAACAGGTTATTGAAGATGAGACCTGAAACAAAAGCCATTAATAATTAATAAAAAGAGTGCATTGGGAAATTATATTGTTCTCAATCATTAGCTTAATAATCATAATCAAAATGAAACCTGAGATGAGTGAAGATGCTCAGCTCTAATATGAATTTATGTTTTTGTATTTATTGGGATAAAATCAGACTACCTGCACTTGTCGTCACGACGGTGCTGATCTTTGTATTTTATACTGGTTACACAGGTGCTACCCACAGACAACCTTTTGTGCAAAAAATAAGTATTTTAAGTGTGGCTTTAACTCCAGATTTAACAGTTATTAAAATAAAAATAATGTAAACAAATGTCATAATTAGTTTTAACGACTGCAGCAGAAAAGAGAGACTAGATTCTCAGTCATTAGTTATGCACTGGTACTGATATTTTTCTCCCACATGGCCAATATTTTCTCTCATATTTGATTATGACAGCAGGTCAGAGTTCATTTTCACTGCCCGATAGAAAAAATCACCTCTGAATCCGCAGTTAGGGGTTCCAGGTCTCAGACTGAATTGGTTTGATGTAACAGGTAAACATATGAACCTGCTGTTGATGGATGCTGATGTCCATCCCTGTCAGAAACGCATTATTTCACTTTCTCGTCAGTCTAGTTTCTCAAATGTTGGTCACAGAGGAAAACCTCCTGCCTTCAGAGAGAGTAAACAAACCGCAGATCTGATTTCACCTCCAGCCTCCTGATATCATCTTCATCTTTTCTCAGTCAGAGCCGCTAATGACTTGATGAATGGAGGGAGATAAAACTCAATCAGAGCCGCAGTAAATGAGATAATCCTCCATTTTAGAGCTGGAGCTTTAACTAACCTTTACCGAGGGTTACCCCGAGGTGAGGCTTTGAACAGCGTATTGACATCTTACTCTGAGTCACCTCACATCAGCACACACTCCAGAACATAAAGACGGAGAATGATGCATAATCCCACAGCACAGGGGTCCACTTTAGGTAATGACTGAGCCGCAGATGCAGACGGATCTGCTGAACAAAAGAGAGGATGGTGAGGTCAGAGCTGTGAGGAGAGTGCAGTTATACTCTTTCTTAATCAGGGAACAATAAGTGAACCCTCTGAATCTTAAGGTAATTACTACACTTGATTAGCTGCACTTAAATATAAAATATAACTAGAGACTCAGAGGGTGAAGCTCTTCACTGCCTCTTAAAACCAAAGACAGAGCACATGGATGTAAACACTTCATAAAAAAGGAGGAGGACTCTGAATTAACAAAAGCACACTGCTCAGGTTAATGAAGCGGTGTAAGGACGAGCTGTTTAAGGCATTTTCACAAAGACGATGATGTTAAAACTTCACAACAATCATTAGTTAGAATCTACGCTCAAATCTGTGTAAACATGCCGTCAAAGTCTGTACAAAATACTCCAGGAACTTTGGTTTGGTGCATGTTGGTACCCACCCACGCTCTCCAAGTACGACTGTGATGTCCTGAAACACCCCCCACCCCCCAAGACAGGACAAAAAGGATGTTATTACTGACTGATGGTGCAGACGTAGCGTTACCAAATTTTGCACAAATACGTCTAACGATGTCTACTAGAGTTGCCACAATTATTTTGATTAGTCGACTAGTCAACGATTAGTCGACTAATCACATCATGCATGAATTGTAGCTTATCGCACCAGCATGCAGCTGCTCTTGTATAACCATGATTAGCTTCCAGCTTGAAGCGTTTAAGGTATGTGCTAACTAAAAATAAAGACAATTAAGATGGTAGTTCATTCAACTTTTAATGAACTTGGCAGCTGTTATAACGTTACAGCAAACACATAACATAAGTGTTCTAAGGCTGAGGAAATCATCATCGTTAATGTTAACGTTCACTGTTGACGCTAATGTTAGCAGCTAACTAGCCAATTAGCTTACAGAGACAACTGTCCGTCTTCGTTAGAAATTGAATCAGCCACGACATGCTTCCTTTGCAGATGCTTATGCATTGCTGTGGTACTGCCATGGAAGGAAACTTCTGCCTTGCAGATTTTGCATTGCACATTCTTCCCTTTTGTTTTGGTAAAATGCTCCCAAACTTACGAGCTCCATTGCCGGCTAGTCATGATACTGTTTGGGCATAAACAGTACCACTACTGCACATGTGCGTCAAGGACAGAAAGGCAGACAAGACAGCGGAAGGTACAGCAGCAGTTTTGAGAGAAAACAACGTTTAAAAAAACATCTCTCATCAAATCAGTCATCAACGATTTTGATCGTCGACTTTGTCATGACTAGTCGACTAATCTTGGCAGCCCAAGTGTCTAGCTCCTCTGTGATTCTGCATTTAGCATCAAGCTAATATATCATCCACCACATGTTTAAAAAGACAAACACCCCTCCTCCTTTCAAGGTCATCACGTCAGCCATAATGTGGGGTTGGGCGTCCAGGGGCCACATATGGCCCTTCCTCTCACTCAAAGTGGCCCACAAGTTAATTTCAAACATCAGTTAACTTCAGACATTTAGAAAAAAAGACAAAATTCAAACATTTTCATAATAATATTTAGTTACTGAAAGGCACACTCCTCAAAAAAAGTTTGGAGAGGGTATTTTGTTTGATTATCCCTCCCCTTTAATAATGCTCACTGGTATTGTATTCATGGCACTGTCAAGCCTTCACAAATGAGTTACAACATGCAAGGATCTTGTGCAGAGATCCTTCAGACTGAACTCTTCTGTCAGATGGAGCTTTGCTGACTGACCTGGCCATAACCTGCTGGATGTATGAAATGAGGCAGCTGTTGAAGCATCAACAGAAGATCGGGACTAAAGTGTGTGGACCTGTCAGTACTTTCTCTGACTCATGCTCCTGCTTCTTTTATTTCCCAAAGGTCTTCTCTGCCTCTGCAGGAGCAGACCGCCTCATGTTTATTCCCGTGTAGCTTCGACAGACTAACACAAAGCAAATCCTCGGCTTTTCCTCAAAGCTCTGCAAACATGACCGGCAGCTGATCTCCAGAGACGCACGCCTCTGTATTTCCAGTCAAAACACCCGCCGAGTTCACCTCGGGAGCGGCACAAAGACACGCCGAGGTAAACTCTCCCTCGCAGACCGCCTCATTTTCTGCCACCTTCTCAAGTCTCTGTATCCCTGCAACTTTGAAGTCCAGCCAGAGAGCGGCTTTGAACGAGGCTGCAATCTCCCCGCCATGACCAGGCGGCGGATTAGTCCAACCCCGCAGGAGCGAGAGGGAAGAGGGAAGGAGGGGAGAGGGGCCGCAGGAGCGAGGGCGCCATGTCCAAGAGGGGCCGAGCATGTGCAGGCCGGAGCTGTGGGGGGGATTAACAGGCCACTGAGAAGCTGGAGACCTACAAAGAAGTGAGGAGGGGGCAAATTCACCTCATAGACCCTCCTCTCTGAGTCTGAGTGACAGGACTAAAGCAGAACGAATATCTGACTGAAAATATTTAAAAGTCGCAGCAGAGGTCCGGGTGATTATCATAATCATGCTTTCAGACTCGGAAATATAAATACATTTTTTAGAGTCTCTCGCTCAACTAATGGGATATTTTTGTGGCTTCTTTTAGCTAAAAAGTACACTTACAACAAAAAACAGCCTTTAAAATAGAAAAATAAACCATCCAGCTGTTCACCAGTATTCCTGAAAAGACTAATTTGAAGGAGGAGATCAAATGTAAGAGCGTTCTTAAAAATGTTGAGAAATTTTTAGATTACTGTGAGTGAAGAAAATCATTCACTCATTCTGTAAAGGATATCAGCACGTGGGCTCAGGAACACTTCAGAAAACCATTGTCAGTTAACACACTTCATCTCTACATCTACAAGGTCAAGGTCAAACTCTACCATGCAAAGACAAAGACAAATATCAACAACACCCAGAAACACCGCCGGCTTCTCTGGGCCGAGCTCATCTGAGATGGACTGATGCAAAGTGGAAAAGTCTGCTGTGGTCTGAGTCCACATTTCAGACTGTTTTTGGACATCATGGACGTGGTGTCCTCCAGGCTAAAGAGGAAAAGGACCATCCAGACTGTTATCAGAGCAAAGGTCAAAAGACAGCATCAGTGATGGTATGGGGGGGTGTTAGTGCCCATGGCATGGGTAACCTGCACATCTGTGAAGGCTGGGTGTTGGGGGTAACACAGAGGTAAACATGACCCTGTCCCAGCTCTTTTGGAACGTGTTGCAGAATCAGATCTAAAATGAGTGAATCAGTTTGATCATTAACCAGAGTTCGTTTGGTCTGGACCAAACATGGTAGGTTGGAGAGTGACCTAAAAGGTTCAAAATAGTAGCTAAAAGTTAGCAATTCAAAATATCAAAGCAACTAATGATTTTTTAACTGGACTTAATATTTATAAATTGTTGTTTAGTTTTATTATTATTGTCTTAAATCTGCCTCCAGAGTATATGTCAAAAAACCTGTCCCTTGTACAGATGTAGTTGATTGCTGCTCTACAAGATAAATATACAATCCTGAAATGTCAGTAAAATAGCTGTATGATTTTCTTTTCCATGCGACTTTAAAAAGGATCAGAAATATTACAAATATGGACACAATGGAGATCTGTCATGGCAAATGAGATCTTCAATCCCTGTTCGTGTCTTTAGTGAAATGATCGATGTTTCCAGGACTCCAAAGATGAGAGGCATGCAAAGGCTGCCTTATTTTTCCAGAAGTCATATTTAAGGTCACATCATGAGGACTAATCTAAGCCTGTAATCCTGAGTGGGGGGGGGGGTCATGCTGGTAACTTTGTTTTCCGTCACGAGTCAAAACATGAGAGGTTATTCCTCCAACATTTGCCGACACTTTGTGCTGTAAATATTTCAGAAATCCTCCTGCCGTGCATTCCCTGGATCACGACCAGAACATAATAAAGGCAGAAACTCAGCAGAGAGTAATGTGCTTTTCAAGAGGACGCCGACTTAATGTGTGACCAGAATGTTAAACATGAGTCAGAGCAGGCAGGAGGGACGACGCCTTTGGTATCTTCTTTAAACAGAAGGTTATCCATGGGTGTTTCTCCTCTCAGTTAAGGGTTAAATGAACAATCAGGAAAAATGAACTCTGCCTAAAGAAGAGACTCTGCTTATTGATCTGATTCTTTATTGATTTCCTTATCAGGTCCTCTGATTCCCTGCAGGTCTACAGAGGTTTTTGGACAACAGCGTCAAAGACTCTCCTGATATTGACCGCTATTCTGCAAAGACAAATGCAGCAGCATGTCTCCACCTTCTCTACGCTGTGTGGTTGGTGTCATATTGTGTTAAAGCCTCATCACCGACTGCTTCACTGACGTCCTTTAAGCCAACTGTCTCTGATGAGAGCACGACGTCCTCGACTTGAGAGAGAGACGGATACTTGTGGAAAGAATTGATAAGGGAATCGTTCAGCAAAAAGACTCATAATATTGATTCTTTTAGCTGTTTGTTATCGACTCTCAAACTGATGATACTCCTTATCATTAGACATCCTTTAATGCAACATAAATTTACTTTTTTTGACAACTTGAAGATTTTCTGGTTCAAAAATAAGTTTTATTGTATTAAAGCTTCATCTCTGCAGGTGTTTGATTTTGCACATTTGTTTCAGGAATCACGAAGCACCGTAAAAGCCTCTTACACAGCAGGAGAAACTCTTCATTTTTCTACTTCTACGACTAATCTGAAACTCCAGCCACCTTTTGGTGACGAGTGCTTCGCTCTAAATGACCTCTAAAGAAGAGACAAAGCTATTGAACGGTTTGCTGGCTCCTGATCCAAGTGCAAATGTGTCGCACAATCAGCAGCATCTCGGGATACGAGGAGACAGAGCTATCGATAAGTGACAGCGAGCGCCCTTAGACGAGGAGAAACTTGAACAATAGGCGCTGATTTTGCAAAGAAAACATCGCTTTACTGCCGCCCCGCCTGAGCTCTACCAATAATGGCTCTTTTGTCTCATTTGTGACGGAGAGGAGCTGGAGGACTATGCCCTTCATCCCGTTGTTGTTGCAGAGTCTCTGGTGGAGAGGAGAGACTGGCCCGTGGGCCTGGGTGTGCGAGGGAAGAGCTCGGGGGCGTTGGTCACGTCAGACTTGAGCCGTCTTAATAAATCTCCCCTCTATCCACCCCTGAGATCTCCTCACCCCAATTATACCCCTGACACCTCCTCACAGCCCCCCCTCCCCGCTCTGATCACAGCGTGGACTCAAAGCCCCCGAGGCCGGCACATCATCAGGCTGGCGTGGCGTCTGCTTCACGCCGGCCCCGCCTGAGCTGCATCAGGAGTGAATCTCTGGCATCGACTAAAGATCAGGACTGCTCAGCCACTGAGCCCGAAGAGTTTTGGTCCAGCTTTGAAACATGAGGGTCTCGTTCCTTTAGAGAGGCTGCAGAGAACAGGGTCTGACAGGCTGATGAGGGGAGGATCTGGACCTTTACATTAAACCTGTGACCTGTCAGTGTCAGTGAGAGTCGAGGACAACAGTCAGGTGAAAACCTGCAGGGACATGCCTGCAGATGCTCTCCAACTCCTCAAATGATCAGACAATCAGGTCTGACGACTCCAGCTCCTGTGATCTCACAGTGAACAAGCTCTCACAACATGTTCATGGTCTTTGGACGAGATAATTGGAGCTTAATAAGACAGTCAATCCATCAACAGGCTGAGCGACAGAAACAAACAAAGGCTCTAATGATTATTTATCATTTAAAACAAGGAGCTGACTGATCCTCTCAGCAGCTCCACTGTAAAAAGAGATCGTACCTGCTGCTTTAAAATATGATAACCCAGAGCATGCTGCATACTCTTCTTCCTTTACCCAAACAACACATGCAAAAGTGTCATAATCATGGTTCTTACTCTCCAGGGACTTTGATTTGTTCCAATTCAGTTGAAAAAAAACCTACAAATCTGCATGTTTCCTTTGGATTGATTCACACAAGGCAGAGATTTGAAGCAGGCCGAGTCCAGACCAAAGGGCCGTAAGTCATCAGTCAGGATTTCTATGAGTTTGAGTCACACAGTGCAATATGGGAAGAAAGCTGTCACGTTGAACTACCTACAAAACTATGAAATAATACCAATAAAAGTGGAAATTAAAAGTTGTATGTAAGATTACACTGCAAAAACTCAAATCTCAGCAATAGATCCATTTTCAAGTCAGAAATATTTAAAGCATTCATTCTAAATATCTTACTACATCAAGTAAAAGGCAAAAATAAAGCACTGAACTGCTTGTAAGGATTAGAAAATATCTGCCAATGAAACTAGTGGGGGTCTTAAATTCAGGTTTAAAATCTGCTCTGGATAAAAAAAATCATTTTTAGACACCCTCCAAGATAAATTTGTCTTGTCTCATTGGCAAATTATTTCACTTATTACAAGCAACTCAGGCTTCATGTTTAGTTTTTAAATATTCAAATAAGATCTTAGTCTAGACGTATAAGGAAATTGTGCCTTAGAATCAGTCTATCGAGGTGCTTTTGACTTGAAATTGGACAAATATATATATGTACAAATATGTCAATGATATGTCTGTATGGCTGATGTTTTCTTAGAAATGGTGGACACCAATATTGCACTGATGGTTATGTGCATCCCTAGTAAAGCTCACAGCTGAGTTCGAGCTCATATTTCTGTTCTAAGTGAATGAATCATGTCCACAAATATTTCAAATATATTTTAAGATACAAGTTCACCTCTGACTACTGCACAGAGACCATGAAGAGCAGAAACTCTGCTCACTTTAGTGATGCGTGAAGAGAGCCAGAGTTACAGGGTGCCAAAAGCAGACAGTTGAGGCACTCTGTGATTGGCCATTCTACCAGTTGTATTTCGTTAAACTACCAGATCAGTTTCCTGATTTCCACAACGATCACTGATTGTCCAATAAAGAAATCCTGAAGCCACTGAACCTCCCTTCAAAGACAGATCATCAAACATGCACCACCACAAGACTGAACACCTTCAGATTAATACAGGCTGTGTGAGTCTGAGTTTCCTGTTTACACGCCACGGTTCGCTCCCATTTCAACAAAACAAACCAAATTAAAACATGTCACAAAAGGTTAACTCCTCTGATGAGGTACAAACCAAACACTATTAATCTAAAACGTGACCACAGACACTAATGCGGCACATCAACTCACCGGGAAACAACCAACGTCACAGCAGCCTCAGCGTCTCCAGTCCAGGGGACAGTTTTCAGCTTTCACCTTCAGATGCCTTCAAGGTCACAGCAGGCCTGCATCTGTCCAGCCATCTGTTTCCAGCCGTCCCACGAGGCGTCCTGTCAGCGGCGTTCGTCGGCCCCGTCCTCTGCTGTCCACATTCGGACTCACCGTGAGCACGCCAGCCAGACACGATAACATCTCAGTGATGCTGCAGGTTTGTGACATCGATGCTTCAGCTACACGGAAACCACACGGAGCTGACCACAGCGTGACGAAGACTTAACCGAGACAGGCAACGACAACATGAAGGTCAGCTTCTGTTTCTCCTCTTATAGTCTATATTTATGAGAATTATATAAAACACGACCAAAGTGAGCCGTGAACTTTCTGAGACGGTCGATAGTGGCTCAGTTCACTCCACCATCAACCAGAAGACCTGCTCCAGCTGACACGTCGACGTGTCCTTGGGCAAGACACGTAAGCCCAAGGTGCTCTCGCTGCTGTGTCAGTGAAACATCTAAAAATTAAACTCTTGAGTTAATCTTTTAAATCTGTTATGTTTTACTGCAGGTGATCACATATGGAGCAGGGGTGTCACTTTATACTCAATATTTGATTGTTCAAACTTAGGAAATAAATTCATTCTCAAACTGTAAATATCAAAGAGCCACTTGAGAGTAATGCTGTGTTCCAGTTGTACTGCGCAGTTGGGATTTCTGAGTTAGAAATTTGAACTGGAACGCCCTGAGGTTGGAGTTTCCTACTGGGAAGTCGTGGATTCTCGCCACCCCCGAGTTAAGATGGCTGCCCCAAGTGTAAACAGTTATTAAGCTCCTGTAATATTCTGTTTATTAGTACTTCTGACTAGTGTTTGTCACACTAAGTCAGCCGTATACATAGCATTGTTCCACGTATATATATATGGAAATATTGCTATAGTGTTATTTATGTTCATGTGACATGTGTGAACCAGTGGTGGTTCGAGGGGCGGGGCCACAGGGGCATTGACCCCATCTGAAATCTGACTGGCCCCCTGAAGTGCCCCTGTCCTGTCACTCATCTGTTGTTTTGCTAGAGAATGACAATCAGATTTTAGCTGAATGCAACTCCATGCCCAACCATTGGTGGCAGTAGTGCGCCAAATAGGCAGGTCCACCATCCATAGAGCTGACAGAAGAAGACTATCATCTGAATGGACACAGAATGTAAGATTAAACGTGCATGTTTTTCAACACAAAACTGTGAAACATGTTATGAATACCACATTATTTCCTTTGACGTCGCTCACATCCTCAAATGTGAAATTGAAAATGAGTTTTACTGTCAACACTGTTTTAATTAAAATGTTTGAAAAAGGAGTGACTGGGTGTGCTTTATGATGAATGTGACTGCATGCATGTTGGACAAATACTTGGCCCCTCAGTGAGAAATGTGGCCCTTTGATGGCCCCATACTTAAAAATAATACTAGATCCACCACTGGTTTGAACTACAGTACAGGGCGTGCTAACAACGGCTAACAATAGCCAGGTAGATCGGAAAGTTTTTTCCGACTTTGTACCTGGAACGCTGATAACTCAGATATGATGTCATTCCCACTCCCCTCTTCCCAGTTCAGATGGAAATCAAAGCACTTTGAGCTCCACACTGTTGATGGCAAAATAAAAACAAAGGCCAGACTGTGACTGTTGCTACAAATCAGCTGCCTCACTCCACATCCACAACAAATGAGTGGGCCCATTTGTCGGGCCTGCGCCCAAATGCAGCGGCAGCAGAGGAGGCGTCTTGTCAAGTCTTCAACCCTGTGCAACCGCGTTGGCCAAGGTTTACGTGAATATCTTTGAACATCAGTGTGTATGCTCAGAAAACTATTTAAGATAGATTGTTGTGAAAGTAACAGCCATAATTTGGAGCTGATATGGAAGAACGTTAACCTCACAGTGCAGCTGGCTTCACCTGACTCCATACCTGTAGTCAGGCAGATCCATCCTTATTAAGCTCAGTCTGCAGAGGCACTGACCAATCAGGGAGCTAGTGGCAAAAACAGCAAGAAGAGCCTGTGAGCCTGTACACTAGGGGCGAGAAAATCTCAGTACACCAATATATCCCAATATTTTGCATATACTTAAGCACAGTATTTTGATATATTATCATTCAATAATTTATTTAGATATTAAGCATTTATTTTGTATTTTCAAGGATGCAAGATATAATCAGTTTGATATCCATGTCTGCAAGAAAATGCCTTAAAAGCTGAAAATTGGTGTCGGCGGATATTAAGATTTTTGCAGATATATACAGCTGATATATCAGCAAAAAACACAAACATATGATAATGTTTCACATTGTCAGCACTGCATGGGTACATTTTACAGTCAGGGATCCTGTTTTTGGGAGTTTAACGAAGCTTTTCTTGTTTTACATCTGTTCCTCACGCAAATAGACCATAACACTGATAGCAACCAGACAATTCCATAACAACCTTGTCCTCTTGAAGAAAAACATCATTACAGGCTATGAGTTTGGAAATATCGGCATATTGAATATCGACAAAAGTTAAATTCTGTGCATGCTTAATATTTTAGTTTAGCCTCCAGCTGCTCGTTGGCAGGAGAGAGTCAGCATCGACCCCCCCCTCCCTCTGTAACATTTATTAATGAGGCTTTATATAGTTGACACTGATTAGAAATTGGATTTTAATGCATACTATTTGCAAGTTCCTGACACTACAGAATATAAAATAAAAAAGATGTTTGACCTAAATAAATCAGGATGCAATGCCCTTTTTACATTATTGTGTGATATATCCTGATTTATCATTTCATCAACAGGCAAAAGAGGGTCCAACCTGGTACTACCAAGGTGTACCTAATAAAGTGGCCAGTGAGTGTATATCCTGTTGATTCTTGAGGGCACTCATTTGTGCAAATTTAGAGAAAAACAGAAGCATTTGTAAGACACTGCATCCACATGTAAGGGATGAAAACCAGCTCAAACTTTGACCTGAGAATTCCAAATCTGATCCGTGCACTCTTGAGTCAGAGCGGATGTTTCTTCAGAGTCTGATGTTCATCACAAAATCACTTTTATTCACATTAACATAAACGGCCTTGTGGATAGAACAACAATCTTAAATCACAGCTCCTGCAGCCCTGACTGCTGCAGGTCAGGAGGAGAAACAACATGAACTCATTTCTCTGCAGTTTCACTTACAAGAAAAACAACATCCTCATATTAAAATCTGGTTCATCCACTGAAAGCAGAGCAACTTTAAAAAGCTGAACAAATAAGTTCACAAAGAATCTCAATCACACAGCAGATCATGACCCGCAGCTCAAACAGAAGCAGAAGGTCCTCAAACAACCAGAGACGAAAGCCTGCCTGCTGAACTCTGCTCGTCCTTCGCTGAGAAGAATCTTTCTACATGAAGTGGGCCGAATCCTCCAAATCCATTTCCTAACATTTGATTAAAAGCAGCAGATAAGTAATAGAGAAGAGGGTTTCTAATTTAAAAAGCTGCTCCAGTTGCAGTATTTCCTCAAAGCATTAATTAAAAACTCCGTGGATGTACCCCAAAAGTAGACCTGCCTTCATTTACAGATCAGCGAGCAGAGGCTCCGAGCCTCCCCAAACCACATCGAATCCTCAGCATTTAATCACCGCGTTGGAGGGAAGCAGCAGTTCTCTCACCGTACCTTATCTCTCAGTGATGATCCATTCGGCAGGTAAGCAGGGCGGGATGATCCGGGCAGGTAGAGACGCAGCTGTCAGAGAGTCTGTGGAGGAAGAAGAAGACAAGATTCAAACATCTGCGTCTGTCTGGATAAACCTAACACAGGCTATTTCTGAGACCTTTTCTGGCTCAGAGTACCATAACCATTTCCACAGGGACCCTGACTTTCATGGACATTTGAACCAGCATAGGATCTTTTAATATTATCTGTTCGATATCAGCCTAATAAGTAAAGTACCAGTATCGGCCGATTTTGGAATTTTTGCAGATATTTGCAGCAGATGTATCAGCCACACATATCTGCCACATATCAGCTGGAATATCGGCAACTTACACAAATGAACAATATTGATGCACCTTCTCTTCACCGCATGGGTACATTTAAAAATTAAGGTTTCATTTCTGCAAGAGTTAAATGCTGTTTTTCTTGTTTTACATCTGTTCCTCACAAAAATATACTGCAGCACTGACAGAAAAAAGTCCATTTTTGTTAAGTACAGAGCTTGTGCTCTTGACCGGAAATATCGGTATCGGTGATAATGAATTAAAAAATATCGGCATGTTGGATATCGTCAAAATTCCAGTAGCATGCATCCCTTACCTTTTCTTTTTTCAATTTTATTTTCAGTCTTGAGTTATTAATATTGTAGCATTTTCCATGTGAGGCTTTTTTAATTAGAATCATCTGGCAGCCTTACCTTACTGTTTTGTGTTGTGTTGTACTTTGTTTTGTTTGTTAATTTTTGTTAAATTGAAAAGTGAAAATAAAATATAAAAACATCTGAGTCTGTGAGGTACAGCAGGATGTTCTACTGCCCTGTAAACTCAAACAAGAGGCCATTAATGCTGCGTTCACTTCCACCGTCATCATACAGGGGAAACTGTACCATTAAAAACAGAGCACCGTGTTTCTGTGAGCCCTGCAGCGTCCTCGGTTTGTGATGTCTGCGTGACAGCAGGTTGCTTTGAAATAAGCGAACGAAATCTTTGGACAAATCCCGCAGCTCAAACCAAATCTGATGACGGCGTCTCAGCTCACAATCTGCTCTGGCAATCTGCTCCCAGGAAGAAGAAAAAAAATCATCTTCACCTCGCCAGAGCCGAACCTAAAGCGAGTTTGAATCAGATTACAAATCCATCTGCAAATGAAATGTAAGACGAGGATTCCTGACAGCCGCTCGGCTTGATTAGCAGTTTTCTCCTCGTTTTTGAAGGAGCGGGCTGATGCACGTACACCGGTGTATTTAATTTCCTGCTCCATACAGGCTCTGCTGATTAGTTTTCAATTGAACATTAGGCATGAAAAAGCAATCTCATGCATATTCTCACAGGGGTTTATGTGCCAAAATGTAATTGTGAAAGACATCCCAATAAGCATTTATACGTTTTGTCATTTTAGGAACTCATTAACCAGAGCACCCGCCTGGAAAATCTCTGATTTAGCAACTTTCTCTGCAGCTCAACCGCACCTGAACCCTGAGGAAGCCAGACATAACTGTCTGAACTTTTCTGAGTGATGCTCTGAAATATAACGACCCTGCTGGATCCTGAAGAGTAACCCGAAGATGACCCGTGTCCACGTCTGGTCTCTTCAGAACTTCTTGAAATGATCATTCCTAATGCCATGTCATTCACTTTTCTCACAGGTGTGTGTTAGTGCTCAGTTTTCTGAATTTAAATAGTTAAATAATGTTAATAATGTTCTGTAAAACTCCCCTGTGCAGCACTGTGTCCACTTTCTGGATGAATTCAAACCCAATAAAATCACCATTTTAGAACAAACGAGCACATTAAAAACATCCAATATACAAATTTAATCACTGTGTCAGTACACCAGGCTTCATAAATCTACCTTATTTCACCTCATATCACCTCATTTTTGAAGCTTGAAGATTCTGCACGTCGCAACCTGCATAAGTTTTTACTTAATTTTTATGCTCTTATCTATTTTAATGTCTTTATTTGTTATTCCTACTGCTATATTGTGTGTAAGAGCAACTGAAACAGACAAATGTTATAATTTATGTTAATCAAGTATTTTTGATTCTGATTCTGGTTTTTGTAGCGATCACTAGAGCTGAACGATTTTAGGAAAAGATCGAATTTTGATTTTTCTGGCAGATATTGTGATTTCGATTCGATTCACAATTTTCTTCAAATCAAGCTTCAGTGCAATATTCACTATGTTTACAGTACAGACAACAGTAAGGAAATCAATGATCAAAAGCACATAACACATTATTCATCATCTAATATTGATGATAAATAATCTGTTTTCATTTTAAGGGATACTCCAACTTCTGCTCCTAAACAGAGGCTTTGTGTTGTTGACCTGCTCACCAGCACTTCTGTGAATGCAAATTGTCAGCTGGTGCAGATGCAGCACCGATGGCGGTGTGCATCCTTAGTACAAAATGAATTATATCCAAAAATAAATGATATCCTAAACACAAAGAGACAGCTGCATGTTACAGATCAACAATAATAATGACTAGAATTAATTTTGATTTTTTTGGGGGAGAATCTGGCTGCAAACCGACACATAAGACCCAGCATCCAAAAAGAGGACAGGCCGGATTAACAGGCCAAAAATGACAACATTATAGAACAAAATCCCTTAAAAATAACTTCACAACATCACACTATTAGGATGCAACCAATATTTATATTTTGATGAAGGACTGAAGTTAATTAAAAGATTAAAATCACTCTGATTAATCCAGCCTGTCCAGTTTTATGACCCTGACTCTTATGAGCCACATTTTATTCAAATACAGACCTTGAAAAATAAAAAAACTCATAAATAAAAAGCGTTCAAAGCAATACTATTGTTAATAAATGGCATATTCCAAACTCCATGGTCAGCTGTGGACACAGGAAGAGCTAAAAGATCGTTTCTCTACACTTCTATTGTGAGGCGTGTCCCACATCGATAAATCTGCTCATCTGTATAATCTCTGGACATTTAATCTCCAATATCAACATCATTATATTATTGTTCTGTTGGTAACTTAGCTTGATAACTTTCTTCACATAATTCAGTGAAACTCAAATCACCGCCGGCTGTGGCGTAGTGATGCGCAGCTTTTACAAACTCTGCCGTGTGATCATGAAACGATCCAAAGGAAATAAAACTATTTAAAGGTGTTTTTCAGCTGAGTCAGACCAGACTGCAGCTGAAACCATCTCAGAGTTCGTTCTGAAGAATGCTGATGATGGTGCTCTGACCTCGAGCAGCACTTTTTCAGCACGTCCACAGAGACTCACAGAGGCAGCGTCCTCGGGATTATCCAGCAAACTCACACCAGCTGGCAGCCACATGCCGATGGTGGTTCAGCTGAGGTTAAGATGAAGCCGGCTCTCCAGCTTACTTCATCCTCAATGTTCTTCACTCTTTGTTTTGACTGGAGAACCCGCCCCCGCCCCCCCGACAGGCTGCTGGTGTAGCGTGACATGGACATGCAGCTTTATCCTCTTGTTTTTGAGGTTTGCTCTGAGATGTTTGGAGCTCTAACTGATCAGTCCAGAACTTTAGGCACAGGCCGGGAAAGGCAAACATCAGAAAGTTAGATAAGGCTCTCTGGAAAACAACACAAGTTCAACAAAGGTTCCAGACTATCTTTAAGGGCACTTAAAGTTCCCAGACCACAAATTGCCCTTAAATGCATCTTGATGATTTTGGCAGGGAGTGTTTTGTGTTATCGCAGCACCCAGCAGAGTTTCAGACGGTGATGCAGAGCTGAACATCTGCTGGAGCTGTGTGAACATGTTTGTAATCAGAGCACAGACAATTTCACAGAAATGCTGCTTTAAGTACCCGAAGGTGTGCCTCAGGGGTCAGTCCTTGGACCCAACTGTTTCATGCTTTAGACTGATGACATGGATCAAAACATGTCTCCTGCAACAGAAGACAGTAAAGACTTGGAAAGGCGAGGAGAAAGAGCGGGAGGAAACATGCAAGGCCGAGGCTGCAGGCTGAACCAAACATGAGACAGGAGACTCCACATGGGGGTCCACATGAGGCCATCTGCATCCCAAAGTTTAGTTTTGATGCTGATGACACTCGTGTGTATCGCTCCACAATCACACCATGTCAAGATAAAACCTGCTTTAAACTCACAGCTACTGCATTTTCATTATTTAAAATAGGGCTGTGGTTGAGAAGCGACATGTAGAACATATGGAAGGGTTTTATATCTTAAGGGAAGCTTTGGCCTGCAAATATTATTGATAACATGAAATACGTGTTTTAGGCCCTGTTTACACGGAGAAACGCAAAGGTTTTTTCTTTGCGTCTTCAAAAACGACCTGCGTTCAGACGGAGACTTGAGAATGACTGAAAACGCTGTAGCGTGCATGCCAGTAGATGGCTATGTAGGTTTGCAGAGAAACAGCGCTGTTACAACACACGTACGAAGAAGAAAAACAAACAACAATGGCAAGTGGACGCACGCAAAGAGTACTGCGCATGCGTAGACGTCAGTGTTTCCCCCTGAAACGATGAATCCTGTTTACATGAGACCGGGTGGCGATGTGTTTTGAAAACTCTCCGCCTTGGACCCTGGTTTCAAAAGTTTGCGGATTCAAGCACTCCGGGCACTGGTCTCATGTGAACGGGAGGCTAAAACGCAATCTAAACTCTTCGGATACAGCCGAAAACAGAGTCATGTAAACAGGGCCTTAGTCATTTAGCAGGCTGTTAAAGCTTGTCCTGTTGTCTTTTATTACTGACAGTGCTGCACGAACAGAACAGACAAAAAGGCTGCAGACGCAGGACAAGAGTGTGTGTGTGTGTGTGTGTGTGTGTGTGTGTGCGAGTAATTTCACATTTGAGACAAAGTTGGGGAATATCATCAATATTTAAACATCTGAATGTTTCTTTTCTTGATGTCATGTAAACAAAACTGAAAGAGTCACAAGTACTACTATTAGACTTTTTGGGTTTACTAGCATTACTAGTAGACTTAAAATATATTACTAGGAAAAACTCAAAGCTTTACTAGTACTACTAGTAACACAAAATTGTCTACCTGTTGACGAGTTTGCTTTACTGGTTAAGTCTATTCGCACACTAGTGCATCAAAAACCTTTACTAGGAAAGCAATTCTTTTGGTTTACTAGTACTACTAGTAAACTCAAAATATCTCACTAGCAGTACTAGTAAACTGTTCTTAGTCTACTAGCAGTACTCGTAAAGCCAAAAGATACACTAGTAGTACTAGTAGACCTGACGCAAATGAAGTAGGAGGGACTATAACCAAATCTAGCACTCCAATTGGTTGTAATATTTTCAAACGCAAATGGGAAGCCTGAATTTGCTTTTCCCCACCCCCTTATTAGCATATAAGGCTTACTAGTAGCACTAGTGACACTTTTTGCTTCACTAGTAAAGTCTACTTGTGCACTAGTTGACCTAAATTGAGTACATGTTCTCCAAATTTGAGTGCTAGCAGAGCTGAACTACAGTTTTATGCTTAAACAACTTTCCATAATCCATTCTCTGACTGCTGAGGCTGATATCAGACAGATGTCTCTGATTATTGGTCGGAGGGAAAGAGACAACCGGCTCTTCAGGTCATTAACCTGTGCTGAAGCTTCTTCACACGTTACCAACATCAGCATCCTGCCACGGGACTGTTGCACACATCACGTTACTGTTCAGCCGTTTTATGAAGGTTACATTTTTCATGCCCACGCTGACGGTTTCCAGGAGAAGAGAGTGATGGAGCAGAGATGATCTGACCATGTGACCTGGGTCCACGGCGGCCTCAGCTCCTGATTAATGCATAAACACCATCCTGCAGCGTGAACAATCTGAACCACAGCGTGGACCCACAGCCGAGAGCAGAGGCAGATCAATGCTCGGCCTCTGAACCTTCAGACTGGATGTTTGTTTCATGTGTTTGCTTTCTCCTCCTGCACCTCCGAGACATGCAGATGATTGTTTATGAGGATATCGACTTCTCTGGAGCCACACTTGTGGAGTGACCTGGTTATTGATCGGGTAAATGGATACAAGGAGGCGGGATTGAAGATGAAACCACCGACTCGTCTATGGTTGTGTCAGCTTCTATTATCAGCACATGAGGGCATAACGTGAGCAGAGAAATGCAGAAGAAAATGAACAAAAGTGAACAAATCTGGAGAGGATTTATCAAGAGAATCAGCTTAAAGCAGCAGATTGATATCTTTACAAAGTCTCACTCTGATAAATCCTCTCATTTCCATCCAGCAGCCTTTCCCTTCATTTTAATCTACTTAGGTAGATATTAGAAGATTCAGTCACTTATAATCCCAGATCATAACTCCAGGGTGCCTGGTGTGGTCTGATGATCAGCTTCGAAGCTTCTTTAGATGATGCAAAGTATGAACCGCACTTCCAATGAAGTTGGGACATTCTGTAGAACATAAATGAAAAAGAAACCAGTGATCTGCAAATCCTCTTTGACTGATATTCTACTAAATATTCAACAGAGACAAGATATTAATGTTCAAACTGATAAACTTTATTGCTTTATTTGCAAATATTCATTCATTTTGGATTTGATGCCTGCAACATGTTCCAAAGAAGCTGGGACAGGGGCAACAAAAGACTGGGAAAGTTGAGGAATACTCAAAAACACCTGATTGGATCATTCCACAGGTGAACAGGTTAACTGGAAATGAAGAGAGTGTGATTTTATCATCTACACTCCATAACATCATCAAAATATTCACGGAATCAGAGAAATCTCTGCACCATGGCAGCAAGGCCAAAAACATCACTGAATGCCTGTGACCTGAGATCCCTCAGGCACTACTGCATTATAAAGCAGCATCATCCTGTAAAGGATATCGGCACGTGGGCTCAGGAACACTTCAGAAAACCATTGTCAGTTAACACAGTTCATCTCTACATCTACAAGGTCAAGGTCAAACTCTACCATGCAAAGACAAAGACAAATATCAACAACACCCAGAAACACCGCCGGCTTCTCTGGGCCGAGCTCATCTGAGATGGACTGAGGCAAAGTGGAAAAGTCTGCTGTGGTCTGAGTCCACATTTCAGACTGTTGAGACACTGAAGACAAAAGTCAACAAGACTAAGAAAGAATTCACCTCCAAGGCTTCAACAGTTAGTGTCCTCACTTCTTACTGAGTGTTGATAAACAAACACAGCCCTGTCCCAGCTTTTTTGAAACATGTTGCAGGGATCAAACAAGAAATGAGTGAATATTTGCAACAAAACAGTGACGTTTATTAGTTTGAACATTAAATCTCTGGGCTTTGGAGTGTATTCAGCTGAGTAAGGGCCAAAGGATTTGCAGATCATTGTCTTCTGTGTTTTAACTTCACTGGATTTGGACCTGTTTCTTGAGAGCCAGGGTGTAGACCAGAAGACGAAGCTACATCAGTTTGTAACCAAGCAACATCAGAGCAGAATGACACAGCAAACAAAGATCAACAGAAAAGAACATCCAGCAGTTCTGATCCTTCTTGGCATGAGTCTGCTTATCACAACAAGAAATGAAGCTTTGTTTGAGAGGTTTGAGGCTGCAAGGACAAATCCACCCATCTATGATTTAATCCTCACAGGGTCACGAGGGCCTGAAACCTATTCCAGCTGGACCAGAAGTGGGGCACAGCCCAGTCGACATGTAGAAACATACAACCAGGCACACCTCGGGATAAAGTCACCAATTAATCTAACGTGCATGTTTTGGTCTGTGGGAGGAAACTGAAGTACCTGGAGGAAAGCCGCACAGGCCCGGGAGAGAGGACCTGACTGGTCTTAGGCAGAGTTAGTGATAGTTACTGCACTTTAAATTAAAATAAAACACAATGCTATCATGCAAAAGTATGAAAAAAGAGTGAAGATCAAAACTTGATGATTGAGACACTTTAAAATGAGACTATTTAAATGATTTCAAGTGAATCCGTTTGAAAATCTTTTTTCTTTAGAGCTTCTTCAAACAGATAAATCACTCCATTTTTACTCACCAGCGAGAATCTTCTGAACAATGCCAGTGTTTTAATTGTTGCTGTCCTAACTGCTGCACTTCCACTGTCAAATTGTTGAATTTTTCCACATTTATTGTTTGTAATTTATGGCTTAATCTGTTCTTGAATTTGTATTTATTATGACGTGAGCTGCTGACCTCGTGGCCAGGTTGCCCTTGTGAATGAGATCCTGATCTCAGTGGGACTTATCTGATGAATTAAAGATTAAAAAAGGAAAAGAAAGAGGAAATGGGACATTTTAAGCTTCACTGCCACTGTGAGGAGTTGAAATTTAAGGTTTAGGGGTGATAATGAGTTCTCTGTTCAGCCTCATTTCTGACCTTTTTCCTTTTTACTCGAGGAGATGTGAGACCTTTAAAATGGCTCCGTGCCATGGGATACTGGATAAGGAAGAACATTTTAGTCCTAATTACTGTTAACCTCTGGATATTCATCAGAATCAGACGCCCTGAGGAGTAGGTTAGCGGCTCAAGTATCACAATAAGTCGGCCGTTCTGACGAGTTAACCCCCCGAGGCCAAGCGTGGACCCCAAACCCTCACTGTGGAGACACTCGCACAGTCTGTGGTCAAAGCTGAGGCACAGAGCTTATGTGCGGACTCTGATGGATATTTGAGCGGACAGTTCAATAATAATCTCACCACAAGCTTTTGTTTGTCCTCAAATCATTTTTTTTTGTTTAAACTCTGAAAACAGAACTCCAGTAGGCAGCCGGGGGGAATGGGTTATTGTTCTGTTTAATCGGAGCCAAAGAGAACAAAATCTGAGCCAGAGCCTTCAGTCTTTGGAGAGCAGAGCTGAGCGGTTATGTCTTCTACTCAGTTTTAACTGTCTAGATAACAGCTACAGTTCAGATTAAACACACCACAAAAACAACCATGCAGTGCAGCTGGATCAGCCTGATTAAATGTCAAAAATCAGGCAGATTAGATTAGATTAGATTAGATTAGATTCTTCTTTATTATCATAACAAATGTGACAGGTACAAGGCAACAAAATGCAGATAGGATCTAACCAGAAGTGCTTATGCAGTAGTTCAATATCATATATATGTACAGTAACTACAGAGTAAAGCTATGGAAGATACAGTACATAAACTGTAAATATGTGTTTACGCGTACGCAAGCCTATGATCACACTATGGCATCCATCTCGTCAAACCTACAACGATTGTAATCAGCGTATTTAAGAGCAGAACACTCTTCTACCGAATCACTGAATATTATATTTTCCTGCTTATAAATTATTTTTTGTACTTAAATTTGGTTCAAAGTTTATAAAATCCACTCACAAACACAGGAGATGACCGATAACACTGTTTTATGAAAATCAAAGAAAGTCCTCAGAAGTGGAGATCAGAGGTTTGTGCCTGACAGCGATGACATATACATCAAATATTAAATATAAGTTCTGGAGGACATTAGGGCGCCTGGAGCCGTGAACCATTCCCTCCAACAGAGGGCGCCCCCAGACCTACACAACCATCCAATGCTCTTTTGACCTCAACAAGAGAAAGTCACCCTGAGAGTCTATGAGCTGTGGAGCCTTGGCTGCGTCTATTCTGCTGAAAACCAACGTAAGAAGAAGACGATACCTGGAGAAAATGGAGGACTGGCAAAGCCTTTCTGAGCAGACAATGTTGACATCAGGAGAGCCATGTGGAGGCACTTTGGGCTCCACTATGTGCCGATTATGTGCAAAGCTGGCTCACTCCTCATCCACAACAAATCCAATTTGTAGGTCTTAGACTGCAGTCCAGAACCCTGTCCTCCACGCCAGGCCACAGGCCATCATAGACAGACGGCAGGATTCATGTGAAGGACGCGCAGGAGAGGTAAAGAAGATAATCTGATGGAAATGCCTCATGTCTGGGTTTAAATATCTTTGGTTATTAGCATGAAAACTGATCAAGTTTGATTTTCTTGTGACAGCCTAATTCTGTACTGCTTGCAAAATACTTTGAATTGTGACAGATTTTGTCTTAAGATATTTCAGATTCTCAGTTTTGGTTTCAAAGTTCAGCTCATTTCAAAACTAATGACCAACAAAAGACTGATAAAGAACTGAGGCATCAACAATTTGACAGCTTCACAAAGATTATTGCAGAAGCACAGACATCAGATTTGTCAGAAAGTTGATTTTTCCTCAGCGAAAGAGTCAGATGCAGGACACTTTGAAGAGCTCTAATTGGATGATTGATAGAACATTCGATGACCCCCGTGGTCGAGGATTTTTGTGCACCACTTAATAAATCTATCCCAGTAAGTGGAGATGGAGGCCTCCCCCATCTTTGTCCAGCATCCCGCTGATCCTCTGGCCTTTCTCTGCTCAGCTGTCTGTTAAAGGAAAACATGGTCCAGCCTTCAGGGAGACAGGAAGACTCAGCAGAGTCTGATGCTGGGACTGGAGGTCTTTCTCCCATCCCACAGGGGGGTCGGGGTACATGCCCCCAGCCCTCCCTGGACCCCCTCTGAAGACAATCAATCAGCATTCAGGTCATGCAGCAGGGACGCCCACCTCACCCCCGTGACCCCGGCAGGGTCGTCCTCAGAGAGCGTGACAGCGTCTGCTGCGTGTCGGATGTTAACAAAGTCCTCGTGTAGGAAGAGGGGGGGCAGGAGCACATCCTGACCTTTCCACCTCTGACACGATAAATCCTGCAGAGGACTTCGAGGTGGCCTGACCTGCGTCCAACCCCATCCCCAGAGACACGGCTGTGAGCTGAGGAGGGAGCCTGAGCGAGGACGGGGCGTCATGGTGACACGAGGCTCAAACACGGAGAGGAAGAAGATCAGGATCTGTTTAACAGTCTGGTCTTCTCCTGCAGCTCTCCGCTCTCTCACCATCACAGCCTCACAGACAGGCAGCTGGGAGGAGACGCAGCTCCATGTCTCAAAGCTCTGATCATCTCAGACTGGTTTCTTCAAACAGCCACGCTGACATGTCAACATGGAGGCATCAGTGGCGAAAATGCACGGTGCTAGAACAGATACTATTCCAGTACGGCTAGTGTTGGCAGATATGATCAGGGGTGTTGTAACCACCATTTCCTGTCTCTATATATACGTATATCATTTTTGACTGGACTTAAACTCGTGTGTCCTGTGGACAGTGCGGGGACATCCAGGGTCATGGGGTTGGGGGGTGGGAGGTCACCATGGGGTTTATTTTTATTTTTAATTTTTAATTAATTTTAGGGATGCGTGATATTATTGGTCTGATATCGATATCAGCCGATATCAGCCTAAAACGTTAAGTAACGCAATTGAAAATGTCCAGATATTTACAGCAGATATATCAGCCACACATATTGGCTGGAATATCAGCAAATTACACAAGTGTTCAATATTGGTGCACATTCTGATCACCGCATGGGTACATGGGTACATTTTTGTTATGTACAGAGCTCTTGACCAGGAGTAACGGGGAGCCTGAGGATGGGAAGGAGCAGTAGTAGTAGTAGTAGTAGGCAGCTAGTAGCCATATTATATTTTATTTTTATTTTTTCACTTATTTTTTATTTAAGATTCATTTTATTTTTATTTTTATTAATATTATTTAGATTTATTAATGTATAAAACATATAGATTTTATATCTGCCAATTGTTTTTACTTTTTTACTTACAGATATCCTGTGTTCTTTTATACTTTTGTACAGTACAATGCTACTGGAACCTTAATTTCCCTGAAGAAGGGATGAATAAAGTTCTATCTAATCTAATGTAATCTAATCTGTGATAATGCATTTAAAAATATCGGCATATCAGACATCGGCAAAAATCCAATATTGTGCATCC
This sequence comes from Cetoscarus ocellatus, assembly GCA_037902135.1. NCBI lineage: Eukaryota > Metazoa > Chordata > Actinopteri > Labriformes > Labridae > Cetoscarus > Cetoscarus ocellatus. Next base: position 77,043 of record JBAMNC010001890.1, read on the forward strand.
CTATTTTTTTTGTTGTTGTTGTTTATGTAATGTTTTGCTTACCTTTTGGTACTGTTGTTCCTGTTGTATGTCTCTTTTCTGTTTATGTGGCTGTACATGTATGTTAAGAGTGAAAAACAAAGTTGATAAAAAACAGAAAATGGTTTCTTCGATCTACTCCAGTGTCTCAATCCAGTTGAGCTCCGTTGGGATGTGGTGGAGCAGGAGATTCTCATCCTGGATCCTCAGCAGCTGTATTATGATATCATGTAGATTTTATTTTGTTTAACCTTTTTTTGACCAGATAATTCCCACTGAGATCAGGAGCTCATTCACAGGGGTGACCTTGCAATAATAAACACTAATTCAAGAAAAGATTAAGGCACTAAATCACAAACAATAAATGTGGAAATATGGAAAAACACAGGTACTGCTCATAGGATCCCTGTTGCCGAGTGAGTAAATGAGTGATACGGACCAACATCTCTGAGGAGGTTTCAGGACTTTGTTGAATTAAGGAGCTCTGAAGGTGAAGGAGGTCCAACCTGAGACTAGAGAGGTGTACCTAATAAATTGGCTGGTATTAAAGACCTGGCTAGTTTAAGTGCAACAATACAGATATCATCTCCTGTTTGATATCTCAGGCACAGGCCCTCAAACATCATGGCAACACCAGAACACAAACTTAGTGCTGGTTCCTTCAGTCGAGACCCCAGAGTATGGGGGGGCATCAGAATTAGCATAGCCTAATTACACCAGGGAGAGATCCAGGCTCTAAGGAGTAAGACATAACCTGTAATTTGCCATTGTGCTCCCACTACAGCTGGCGGTCTGGCTATGATACTGGAGATAAATGTGGGAATTCAGGCTGTTGGTTTAACTGATGGTGCATTCAGGATGATAATAACCAGGCTCTGCACACAGCAATAGCTCTTCGCCACTTTCCCTCCCCTCCACGGGGTATTATCATGCTAATCTAAAGAAGAAGAGAGAAAAATACATCTGAGTGAATGAGCAATGATAATGGGGAGCGGGGACCTCTGGATCATGGAGTAGACAAAGGCGGGTGTGTTCACGGTGCAGAGGCGGGGTGACGAATGGACACGGACACTCTGCTGCTGCTTAATTAAAAGAACACGGCCTAATTAAAAAGATCTCCCCGCTAAATGGACTTCCTGGACTCTCTGACTGACCCGTTTGCAGCCACACTCACTCTTTTCTCTCGCATTTCATTTTCACATCAGAGGAGCTTTGACTGACGAGCGGCAAACTCCCGAGTGGAGGGCGCCGCAGGAAGTGCGCCAGATCATGGTGGGGGTGCCGGGCCTGTTAAATGACTCATGATTTCCATTAGACTGTCAATGAACCCCCAACAAGAGGTCTGATTAAATGGAATTCCACATTTGGGCCCAAAAACTTTCTCCTGAATGTCACTGCATCACATTATTCTGGGAGAACAGTCTGGAGGTTTTCAAGGACAGCATCAGATCAGGTTATTCTTTAAAACCTGAGGACATGAGGCAGACTAACGGGACACCGGCATTCCTGCACCTGGTTCAGTTTTTTTATATCATATGGTGAGATCACAAGACAGCAGAGCTGAGACTAAACTGTGACTTTAAGACCCTGAACATCAACAAATGGTTGAAGTATTTTCACAACAGAGCAAGGAAATTAATAATGGCACAAAAAGTTCAATCAATCTTTATCTGTACTGCTCCAGTTCATAACAGTGTTATCTAAAAGCACTTTACAACAGAGCAGGCTGAAGACAAACGCTGCATTCATAGATACACATATATACAAGTACATATAATAAAAATATTTGTATATACACATACATTCAGAGATGGATCTATCCGGGCAGAGACAAAGGGGCTAAAAACCACATAGGCACCATATTTGTTGCATATACATGTATTAAAGGTAAGCCCCTTGAGATGTGACATCTCTTTTTTAGAGGGTCCTCATGTCTATATGGTTGTAAAGATAGTTACTATGGATGATTGATCAATACAACCATGGACAGGAACTATCGTGGATTTAACTTTGTGGACCTCTCTGAAGTTAATATCAGGGTCTGTGATGATAAAGGAGTGGACGCAGAATTCTAAACAAAGCTCCGTCATCATTTTACCTCGAGACATAACAGAGCCCAAATTCTGCTTTTTAAAGTTTTCTTTAATCTTTAGTGTGTTGAACATGTCTCTTCTGCAGAATACTTCCACAAACCCCAACTCCAATGAAGTTGGGACGCTGTGTTATAGTTAAAGACATAATCTACCCAACCAGTGTCCTCACTCTGCTGAGTTTTGTGCACAGGTCTCTAAAGGGGACTTCTTGGCAGCTCGCTGCACTTCCTTGTTTAGCCGTTTTCTTTGCGAGCATCCAGACTCCTGTCGTGAAAACCTAACAGAGGTCTAAGCCCTCCCCGGAGCAGAATAAACATCTGTGTGCTGTATTTCTGTCTGATAGCCTTTAAGCAGGACTCCCTGACATCACGGCAGACCGTCTGTGTTCAGCTGGAGGGGGAGCTGTCACCCCGACATGGCCTGAGAGTCGGAGCGTCAGCCCCTCTCACCCAGCCACCTGTCACCGAGCTGTGACATTAACGCCGTGCTGCGGTTTGGTGGCGGCCGCTTGTTTACTCAGAGTTAGTTTTGATGCCGTCAGTCAGCAGAAGCTGTCCCTCAGGGAGGAAACGGAGGAGAGCGATGAGGGGAGATCAAACGGGTGGCGAGGATTCGGCGGTCGGACAGGGGAGCCGACGGAGGGGCGGGGTGGGGGGTGTTTGTCCTGTGTGTGTCTGTTATTGTGGGAATGAGTTTACGGCCTCAGAGTAAAATAATGAACATGTTTTGAGTCCTTGAACAGACTTTGTCCACGTCCCTGCAGACAAGCACACGCTCAGTTAAAAGAGCTGCAGAGTGAGAGCTGACTGAGCTCAGAGCTGCAGGACTGCAGCACATCTATTTTTGTCTGGTTAGGATTCAACAATTATATTTTTATTTGTATTGTTTTAATGATAGTGCATGCTATCCTCATTTCTTACTCTATTCTATCTCTGTATTTTCATTGCATAATTTCCCTTTGGTTTGTTCAGGGATGCACGACATTAGCAGTGCCATATCTGCAGATATTGAGCTAAAAAGTCAAATATCATGTCAGCCAATATTGACATTTTTCCCTATACTTTCATACACGTCAGCCATATGTATCCCATATAACCAGCTGTAATATCGGCTAAGTATAAAAATGTACCATAATGCTTCACCTTATCATTACTGCAAGGGTTCCTTTTTAAAACCAAGGGTCAATTTTTTTAAGAGTCAAATGGTTTTTTTTTTGTTTTACATCTGAATAGACTCACGCTGAAGAAAACAAGTAAATTTTGATAAAGTTAAGACTTTGTGCACTTGATGCAAAATATAAGTTTCTGTAATAACAAGTTCAGAAATATTGGCATGAATATATTGACTCTGATATGACATAATATAATATGACACTGAATATTGGCATAACAGGATAAATCCAATACTGTGCATCACTAATTTTGTTTTCCCCTTTTAGCCCCAATTTTATTGTCTGTTTTTTTGAAATAGGCATGGAAAGCAAAAACCAACTCCAGTTAAGAAACAATAATGAACAGCTATAAACTTACTGATATCATAGGACTTCCTGCTTAACAACTCCCATCACTTCGCAAATCATGACGGTCTTCGAGGAGCTTGAATTTAAGCTAAACTGTGTTTTTGTGATTTACAGTGACAGTTGAATTATCAGAGACTTTCTGAAGCATTTAAAGTATACCCAGAACAAATGGAAGTTAAGTATCAGAGGGGCCATGTACTTGACTCTGTTGACCCTGAAAACCAGTTTAGGTCACTTTAATTCAGACTAAAAGGAATCGATAAGGGGGTCTGTTCGCAGTCAGATTGACAGGCAGAATCAATAATGACATAGGCATTAATAATCTCTTATCCCTACCCTTTAAAGGTCCTATATCCTGCTAAATCAATGTTCTGTGCTTTAATGTTGAAGGTTCTCGCCAAGCAGAAGACCCTGGCACTCTACAAAATGCTCCATCCATCTTAAAACGTTCTGTTTTTACTTCCTGGAGTTTATGATGTCATAGCTATACAGCCTCCACCTATATCCGTGTTTTCTGCTCCTCGCAGGCAGACGCCATGACTGTTTTACAGGCCTGAACCTCTCCTCATTATCATAGCCTAGTGTAGCTCCAGCCCCTGAGGTCAGAGCGTTTCCAAAGGAGAGGGAAACAGAGCTCCATCTGATCCTCTACAGAGATTACATTTTTATTTTTTTATTCAACTAAAATCAAGTTCCTGTTTAACAGACAAGACTTTGTTGACTGGTTTGACTTTGTTTGACTCTGGATCAATTCTTTAGACAACTTTTCCATCTGGCATGCAATCAGATTTTTTATCCGTGGCAGTATTGCAGAGGAGATGCTGATAAATGTGCTCTTATCTCCCGGCGATAAGCGTTCTCTCCTCTGCAGGTCTGATGTCTGTAAATAACAGCAACATTCAGAGAGCGTGCTCACTCCCATGGCGTCTGCATCAGTCTGTCTGGGGCTTTAACAGCGAAGGACAAATGGGACGACCTGGTTTGTCTTCAGTCCACATTTATTTTATATTTACATCTCGTCCAACTGTTTAAAAGGGTGCTTTAAGTCATGACTACACAACTATTTCCAAGAAGCAGGAAGTGGAGAGATGTTACATGTATGTGTTTTTATTCATTTATCTATCACCTCCCAGTAGATGTAGTTTATCTTTCAGGCCTACAGACAGCCTCCAGCACTGATGAGGACTGTTTCCTCTTTAGCATGATCATGCTTGGTGTAACCACGAGTCCGCAGAGCAGGCATGACGTCACGTGTTTTAACAGACGTGAACGACAGCAAGACCTGAGATGCCCTGATCCGTTCATCAACAGCCAATTGAAGAAAAAGAAGAAGAAATGGCAAACTTCGATGAACTGCTGTTGACGGAAAATTAAGAAATATAAACATCTGTGTGACTCTTCAGGGTGAAGGTTGCTGGTTCGATCCCGGTGTTTGGAGTTTGCATGTTCTCCCCATGCATGCGTTGGTTCTCTTCGGGCACTCCAGCTTCCTCCCACAGACTAAAAACACGCTCATGAAGTTGACTGGTGACTCTAAATTGCCCTGAGATGATGGATGGATGACTCTTCAATGACAGAACACTAACACGAGTAATACACAGAAAATCTTCTTCGTGTTCTCCACTTTGATGACAAATTGTCTTCTTCTTGACTTCCTGTAAAACCATGCTATAGTAGTGACTTTCTGCGGACACTGCCCCCTTCAGTTTAGGAGAACAGCAATGTGAGTGCCACACGGAGCATAAACACACCAAACGTTTCAGCATCATGATGGCATTCATCAATGTGGAAACCATATCTGAGCCTTGACTTGAAAACATATATATATTATTGTTAATATTAGACTGATCTCTCTGTCCATGGATGTATTGATTATTCATCATAGTAACTATCTTTACAACCATATAGACACGAGCACCCTCTGAAAATGAGATGCCACATCTCAAGGGGCTTACCTTTAATACATTTATATGCAACAAATATGGTGCTATACAAATAAAGATTGATTGATTGAATCTATATTCAGCAGAGACAAACGTGATGAGGACAGATTTATGATCTGGGCGTCCATGGGTTTGTCTCTATCATAAATTCTTGTTTTTAGTCCCTTTGTCTCTGCCTGGATGGATCCATCTCTGGATGGATGGATGTGCATATTAGGGCTGAAAGATTTATCATTTTCAGATCAAAATCTCAATTTCAGACAATGCAATCATGTGATCGCCAAAGCTGCAATTTTTTAGAGGGGCTTCTGACTGATCTAGGATCTGTTGTGTCAACTATTTTACAAACTTGCACTAATTTGCATTTATAGAAGTGCTGATAAGCAGGGCAGCAACACAAAGCCTCTATTTAGGAGTAGAAGTTGGAGTATCCCTTAAATAATGAAAACAGATTATTTATCATCAATATTTGATGATGAATAATGTTTTCTGTGCTTTAGATCACTGATTTCCTTACTGTTGTCTATACTGTAAACATTGTGAATATTGCACTGAAGCTTGATTTAGATATTTAGATATTTTCCTAAAACCGTTCATTCAGCCCTAGTGTATGTACAAATATACATATTTACATGTATTTGTGTGTAGAAATATCTGTATCTATAAATGTGGAGTTTGTCTTCAGCCTGCTCTCTAGTAAAGTGTCTCGAGATAACACTTGTTATGAACTGGAGCTATACAGATAAAGATTGACTGATTGATTGATTGATTGATTGATTGATTGATTGATCGATCTATATGTTTTTCTGGCCGCCATACCGAGGACATATTACTCAATGCTCAAGTCTGCGCTGTTGTCACATGACTTTTTTAATGCCTCTTATTTTGATGTTGGTATTTTCTAACTCAGTTTTCTTCCACATCAAAGCTGAACTCATGATGCATCTATGAAGAATCAATTCCTGACCCCCTCCCCACACACAGCTGCAGGGCCGAGTCAACACATGGTTAATAAGCCGACACTCACACTCTCTGGTATGAGAGGAGTTCAGGGCGCTGTGGGGGAGGTGGGGGAGTGTTTTACTCACCCTGGACCGCTGCCCGCTCTGGATTCATATGACACTGACTGAAACCCCCGATAAACCCCCGCGCTCTCCCCCCAAAGGCTGCTTTAAAAATAGCCTGGATTCGATGGAAAGCAGCCTGGGGTTCTGAGAAAGGCAGGAAAAATGACCGAGCCGAGTGTGGGCGAGCAGACTTTCTTACGCCCCGCCAAGAATCCTCTGCACATATGGTGACCGTTAAAATATACACAAATAAGAGCGCCAGGACGCGGATAAACAAGCAACATCAGCGCAGGTAAAAGCCTCCAAACACTCTCCAGCATCCAGAGACAAGCTGCTGATCTAAATTTAACACATTCCAGGTTTGAGCAGAGCTGAAAATCAGCCGCCGCTCGATCTGCAGAGCGCTCGGGGCATGAATAAGAAATCAGATAAAAAGGCCGCAGGGACGAGGGAGCTGCGAATCCAATCAGAGTTTCAGAAACCATCAATGAACGCTTCACCTAAAAGTACAGCAGGACGAGTGTCGTCCATTCAGAGAGCGACAGTCTCCCCAGCTTCTCCACTAACAAGGTCAAAGGGCTATTTTTGGAAAGTTTGGTAATTAGAGGCAGGCGGGCGGCTCATTGAGGAAACGCAGGTCACATTAATCTGCAGGAGAGTTTCCAGTCTGTAAGATATATGAATAAATATCTTCAAATGACATGTAGGTGAAGAAATGTTGTTGGTTTAAGGTTTATTTTGCATGTAAATGTCTTTTAATAGTTCTCTGAGTTTTTCTGACCATTAGAGAGAAGAGTGTTGAATGAACTTATTGTTGTAATGTTGTTTCAGTCGACCATTTCTCCCCTTTAATAATACCAACTAGTGTTGTATTTAATTTGGTTGTAAAGTCTGAACCTTTACAGTGAGGTACAACTTTGTAAGGATTGTGCATTCATGGAATAAGCAACACAACTAAACATGTGGGTAATGTCCTTAAAATGTGCCAGAATCCCCTCCAACATAAAGCTGGTGTTCTGGTGCGCAGAGCTGCAGGATTATTTGGTGTCAGCTTGAGTACCATCTCCTAACTTAGGACCATAAGAATGGTAAAGGCACAAACAGACCCAATTTTTGTTCAATTCAATGTACAGCGGTTTGGACTTCTGTTCTTCTGTTCTGGATCAAACCAGTTTTTAAAAACTCATTCTGAAGTCATGAAGACCTCCTGACAACAAGAATAAACACTATGACGAGTACTGTATATGCCCATCCAGGAATAACCAGTCCCTCCAGGAATTTGCAGCAAATTTCTGACACAGAAAAAATCCGGATTTTGCGGCAGGTTTTTCAAAAAGTTGCAGCAAAGTTGCAGTTTTTAAAAATTATTTAATGCTCCTCCTGTTGTCTTGATTCTGATTTTCCTCGGGAAGTTGTGGTTCTCTCCTGATCTTTGCTCGGCACTTTGAAAATGCCTCCTGTGGGCGAGGTTACGCACCGTCATGCAGAGCCGAGGTGCAGTGTGGACCTGATGCCCCACAGGCGGACTATGTTGGAATCCAGAGTTAGACTGCTGACAGATCTGAGAGCATGCAGCAAACTTCCCTCAGATTAAACATGTGAACACCTGTCACCTGAGTGTGCAGAGCATGATGGGATATGACGGGCAGTGCCGCGTGCACACTGTGGCTCTGGATGAAGACGACAGCAGAGAGCGAAAAGTCTTATCTAAGGATTTTAATTTCCTGCTTCATTTCACATTTCGGCACCATAAAAAAATTCTCATTTCAAAAATCTGAAACAAGCAACAAAGAGACACGATCGTCACTCTGGACCCCGCCCCCCCAAGATGTGACAGGCCGGACAATCGCTGTGCAGCAGATAATCAACTGAGAAACTGAAAACAAATCAATCAGATATTCAATCAGTCAGACTCACTCTGCCAAAAACCCACAATGCACTGCAGCCCGCTCTGATCCACCTATCTGCAACTCCGAGGACGGGGACTACGTCTCCAGCATCATCATTTTGACACTTTTTCACACCGATCTGCTCGGTGCTTGTTCAGCTGGATATTACAACACTGAGACTGGAAGCAATGAGTCAGACATCAGATTAACACCATAACAGACTCATAACGATCTGGCGTGACGGCTTTATTATGATCTAAACTGAGCAGGACGGGGGTTAAACTGCAGATACTTTGTTCTTCTGCTGTGTAACCACCTCAGTCACAAACTATTCAGAATCTATGAAACAGCCTGACATGTTTACTCACAGGGGCTTTCTTTTTTAACTAAAGAATCAGTTGTATCAACCAGGGATGCACGGTATCGATTTGCTAATATTTCCAAACTTATTATTTACCAATGTCGATACCAAAGTCTCTGCTTTACTAAAACTGACCTGTTCTTTTCATGGTTACAGTCCATTTGTGTAGAAACAAATCTAAAGCAAAAAAACAACATATTCCTCTTTAATAAATGCTTTTGATTCATAAAACTGGACATTCAGTGATTATTAGGTAAACATGGTACAGTTGTACATTTTGCCAATATTAAAGCCAATATATGGAATTTTTCGGGCCAATTTTCATGGTCAGAGTATCATCAAAACATTTATATCTACTGATAAAGATAGTCAGCTTTTAAAGGAAATATCTCCCGATACAGTTATCAGTTCAGTAACATCGTGTGTCCCTAGTATCAACCAAGTCAAGATTCAGGAAATCTGGTTTATAGGTCAATCTTAAATTGAGGAATTAGGGCTGTCACTTTTCCCAAACTTTTAATTTTCAAGCATACATGCTAATAACCAAAGACATTCAGTTATTAGCGTGCATGTTTGACGGTTGCTCAAACTCACACACAGATGTAAAGGACGTATGACAGGCTCCAGCCATCGTGATCTCCACAGGGATAAACAGTGTAGATAATGGACGGATGAATCAATTCAAGCATTTAATGGTCAAAAATGAGACGATTGGTGTTCTATGTGTTAATTATTGATGGAAACACCACAGATATATTCTAAACTCCAGGACATCAGTGGGTGCCCTGTTTTCTGATCTGAAAACTGCACGGCGGTGGAGCTTGAGCTCACAGCCGACTCTTAAATCAAACTAAAGGAACAGATTCTGTTGGAGAAGTTTGTCCAGCCAGTCTGCTCTCCAACAGACTCGCCAGCAGAGCTATAAAAACAGAGATGTGCCAGAATAAGCCGGAGCAGATCCAACTTTAATAAAACCAAACCTGTTTTTTTATCCCGTCTGCCCCTCTATCAGCTTCACCTTCTCCCGTCAGGGTGTTCTTTCTCTCACATGCTGTCACCCTAAAGATCCTCCATGAAGCTGTTTCTGTGGGGCAGAGATGTTTGTATTCACCGTGACATAAGTCAGTGATGATCCCTCCTGCTCAAAACAAGACTAATGTCTGCTGAGCCTCGTGTTTCTGTATCAGAGTGTGGACCGGCCTGCAGAGCGGTGCAGAGAGGCCGGGTCTGCGGTGAGGTCTGTCCAGGGAAATAACCTCTGGCACAAAGATGGATGGTTACATTTCCTCCAGCAACAACAGCCGTTTGTTTGGAGGAAGCAGAGGAGTAACGGGGCTGTTAGTGCGAGCTCTGATAGCCACCATGGCTGAGCGGGCAAAGAAAATAACTCCACTAACGGGAAAGAAAACTTCACTGATTGAAAAGTACGAGGGAAGAAAGAGGACGTTACGGCGCCGCCCACTCCGCCTGATCAAGAGCTGAAGAGCAGAAGAGTCACATCAGTGAGAGAGGAAGGTGACGATGAGGAGGGGAAGTCATGTTAGAGCTCATTAACAGCCTCTTTCATACAGACATACACACTCCTGAGGAAAAGCTGGGAAACATTAACTTGGTCGATTACTTCTCCCCTTTGATAATATTAAGTGGTCTTGTTCATTATATCATACTAAAGCCTGATTGGTCACCTTTACAACAAGGTACCATTTAAAAAGATCGTGCATTCATGGAATAAGCAGGGTAGCGTCTAAAACTTGGAAATGGTAGACACCAAATAATCCTGACACTCCAGAACACCAGCTTCCAGTTGGCACATTTTTTGGGTGGTTCACTCATATTTAGCTGTGTTGCTCATTCCACAAATGCACAATCCTTACAAGTTGTACCTCATTATTAGAGTTGTGTATCTTCACAAGTCTCACAGATCATTTCAATTATCAAGTTATTGATTCAAGTCCACTCGATATCATGAAGCATCACAGTGCAGCGCAGTAAGCGGTAGACTTGATTTTCTGTAGTCCTGTACCAGACTACTTTTTATACTAAAAAAACAAGCTATCAGTTAATATGAACTCTTGTTATAAATTAAAAATGCCTTTTGGTTCAGGCCTCATCTTCATAAACCTGTTTTTTCTTCATCAGAATTAAACTAATGCTGCAGTCGAGCAGCAGCCTCTGCTAGACTAAACTGTCACTGACTGTCTCTGCATTCGATCTTCATCTACACCAGGATCTACCATCGACTTTACGATTATTTCTGACACCCCTACTCGCTGTAAAGCTGACTAGTAGGGATGGTAATCAAAAACCAAATTTGGCTGAGAACCGATATCAACTCCCTCAAAGAATCAATACCATAAGTCTTGTTTGTTGCTTAAAAATTTCTTCATCAATTCTTTCCACTGAAGTTTTTTTTTTTAATCACTGAGGCAATTTTGAGTAGAAATCGAAACACAAGCAACTCGCAGAAGCATTGCATCAGAAGTAATGTGTGGTTGATATTATTGCCACCAAAAGCCTGTTTGCCAACTTTTTGCCCACACAGAAAATTCACAGGAATCACTACGGGAAACTGTCAAAGAACTGGTATCAATAAAATCTTATCAGTTCCCATTCTTACTGACTAGTATGTAAGCTTGCACTGACTGCCTTTGGATTAAAAAATAACACTTATGTTTTGCAGAAAAAAAAAAATCACATCTGGTGTGCAAAGGCCTTCAGCCACCAGTGTCCTATTGCTAAGCAATGTTAAGTCTGTTAGCATGTTAATGGCAATTTCTATAATGTGTTAGCATCAAGCTAACAAACGTATGTACTTCCTGATCCAGATTTTATTGACACCAATGCCCTTAACTATCTAAGTTTTTCATCAATTCTCTTATTGCTTCCTTCCTGATGTTCTGTCTGGATAAAGTTGGCCTTCACAGGTTATTCAGTGACAACAATGTCAAACACATGACTCTCCTGACATCCAGAGCTGCATAGATAAATGCTCCTGCAAGTTTCTGTGGAATATGAAGCCCCACTTCTGCCCCCATCTGCCATGATTTTTGACTTCTTTGTTGTTGTTCTGTCTGATGAGAGCTCAATGTCATTGATTTGTAAAGCATGCAGAGCAGTGGAAAGACTGACGATTTGATTCCTGGAGGGAGATGTTATCAATTCTCAGCTGCGACTGGATTTTGTTTCCCATCCCTTGTATCGACTCTACTCGGTTTCTAAAGCAGGCTCTTTGTTTTTCATTTAGCAGATATTCTGGTTGCACCTCCTCAGCATTTTCAGGGTCATGATAGCTCAGCTTTGCTGTTCAACACAACAGTAAAAGAGCTTTTGTCGCAGGAAGGAGATGAGTTTTGCTCCAGAGAAAAGCAGCAGAAAGAAAGAGCGTTTGGGAAGCCATACAGCATTACCAAGGTGACATTTTCCTGTTCTTATCCCCATCCTGTTGTCACAAAACTCAGAGCATCCACGTCACACTGGTCCTGGCTAAGCTCCTCACTGGAGGTCAAAAATACGAGTAAAGATTCCTGAATGAAAACCACAGAGAGAGAAAAAGATGACACATAAGTTTTCTAAATGTATCTGTATTTATCTGTTTATCATCGTAAATAAATCCAGTCTGCGTGTCAACATGTTGACCCCACACCAGAGCCAGCCTCTCTCTCCTCTGAGTTTGGAGAGTCTGGGGGCCGATTTGCTCCACTTTCAGCCTGGCTGGTTAATCAATGGAGCGGGGGGTCTGCTCTCATTATGAAGTGATTAAAGGATCATTCAGAGGAACAAACTGCTTTACTTTTACCACCAGACCCCCCAACGCCCCCTCAGCCCATCGATAGCCTGCATGTACGGCCCCTGTTATTTACAGACCTCAGAGACTTCCCCCAGAGCCAGGAGGATCGAAGTGGTTTCAGAGGCCACGCCCTCCGCGGTGATGTCTGTATCATCTTAATCTTCAGAGAGTTCATATTACCCTGCTGAGCACTGAGGTTTTTGGAGTAAACAGGATTCTGGGGGATTGTGGGTGACGTGGCTGAATGGGGTTTTTGGAGGATCTCTGTGCTTAGTCATCCGCTAATAATCCTTTAAAACGATGAAAATCCACGCACATATGAGGCCGCATTAACTACTCCCTCACATGAAATATGCATGAGGCTTTAGATGATTCACTTTCTTCTCCTTTAAAGACGGATCCTGTCATTGTGCTCTCTGATTTAAAGCTGCCCGGTGGGTCCAACACTCTGAACACTTGTTGGAGTCACAGAGAGTTTGGGTTCGAGACACTTTAGAAAAACAAGTGTGCAAGAAAGCAGAAGAAGACACATATGACTGATCTGATAAGTCAAAATGACTAAAGAGGAAAAACCTTCATGTTTGTGTTTCACATTAAACTGACAAATCAACAGAGTAGGACCAGCAGAGGCAAAGGGCCAGAGCAGATATCTGATGATCATTACTTATTGTCTTGTTCTTTATTGATAGCCTTCAGTCCCTGGAAAGGATAATGAAATACTACTACATAAAAATATTGTATTTTTAAAATGAAATGTGTTCTTTATGTTTAATAAAACTTTAAAAACAGTTAAATCTTCCACAGCAAAGATCTTAAACTGCACTCACTCACATGGTACGAACTATTAGGACTGTCACTTTCCCAAAAGTCAAACATTTACAGTTATTCAGCATACAGGCTAACAACTGAAGGTCAGCAGGTTGATTTGGAACAGGTAAGAGTCTGAAACTCCCCTGAAAGGCTCAGCTGCTCAAGCAAGGATGGGGCGAGGTTCACAGTTAGCCCAACAGTTTAAGAACAACATTTCTCAATGCACAATTAGAAGAAATTTAGGGATTTCATCACCTACAGTCCATGATATCATCAAAAGATTAAGAGAATCAGAGAAATCTCTGCATGTAAGCAGCCTGTGACCTTCGATCCCTCAGGCAGCACTGCATTATAAAGGGGGCTCAGGAGCACTTCAGAAAACCATTGTCAGTGAACACAGTTCATCTCTACATCTACAAGGTCAAGGTCAAACTCTACCATGCAAAGACAAAGCCATACATCATGCATTCCTTAATGTCTCAGCGTGGAATTGGAACGACAATGAGTGAATATTAGCTAACAAACAGTAAAGTTCATTAGTCTGAACATTAAATGTCTCGTCTCTGTGTGAAATCATTTTATTCTGTGTTTTAATTTCCGTTTTACACATTGTCCCAACTTCACTGGAAGAAGGGTTTGTATTAAAAAGTGCACCAATGATGTTTATGGAAAGTTAAAGAAGAACTTGTTTAGAAATGAAAAATCACTTTTCCTCTTCGATGGCCTCTTCTTGTAAAGTTTGCCTTAAAAGCCTCAAAATGGAAAATAATAAAAAAGTGCTCCAAAGACTCAGCTGGACCAAACCAAAACACCAGAGAACAAAACAAACCATGGGCAGAGGGCGTTGCAGCATCCCAACCATTTCTCACTTATCATATGGCAGGTCAACATGTGATCATAAGCCCTTATATCGACCCCATGGTCTCTGACCTTGGCCTGCGACGGTCACCTGAAACAGGGCTGAGAAAGACGAAACAGCCGAAGCCACAGGCATCATTACTCCGACTGAAAGATCATCAAACCACAAACACAGCACAGAAACCTCAGAGCATGACTCCACACAGCACCGAAACAATAAAGTCCTGAAACCAACACCAGCTGAGGTTTCCCTCCAAACAAAGATCCTTTCATGAGACAGAGGACCCTCTCTGCTTCAGAAAATAAATCTCACACTCTGCTGACTCAGCCAGACGCAGGTTGTGTCTTTAATGACAGCTGGACCCGGTCCACATTCGTCTTCATAAAGCAGAACCACAAAGTCATCCGCTGTCCCTGCTGCGCTGCTTGTGGCCGAGGCGAGCTGGAAATCAGAGCCAAAGTCCATGTTCGACAAGGGGTTAACGTTTCTGAGGAGCAGCCTGACAAAACCGCAGGAAGACAGCCAGTCTGGACGGAGCGAGCGAGGCCTGTCACTCGTCCAGTTTGCGGTCTGCAGACTCTCTCCGTCTCTCTTCTTCTAGCCTCTGACTGAACTCCGAAGCTCTTCCTCACCAGAATCTACACTCATCAGCTCATGGCTGCAGCTCCAAACCCAAACCAGGACCGCAGGAGGGAGGCCGCCGCACGCCTGTTTTTGGAATCAGAGGTAATTACAAGGCTGCCAAGGACTGAAGGCCTAATGGATGATGACTGGACGAGAGCGAGAAAGTTTGTTAGCTCTGAATCCACAGTGTCAGCTTTACTTCCAGAGACCTGACAGGAAAACCGATCAGAGCCGTGTGAGGACTTTAACGGGCTATGAAACGCCTCAAATCAAACACAGATGATCTTTATGACCTACAAAAGCAGAGCATTAGCTGCAGTATTGAATGTTTCATACTCTTCTGTGATGCTGTCACTGGGATCAAACTCGAACAAATGAGTTCACAGCAGACAGAGCGCTCGCTGAGGGCTGACAGGCACGCTGACAGATTAAGAGAGAGCAGAGAAACTTTTTCCTTCACTTCAGGAGACGGTCTGAGAGACAAGAGACACAGGGACCTGTCTCCAGGAGCCCTGAGGAGGTTTCAATCAAGACTGAGGGTGAAGGGTCACAATCCTGCAGGACGATTACAGCAGGGATCTGAATCAGTCCAGGTGACGATTCAGGATCGATTCTGGACTCAGACTGATTCAGACTGTATTGATGCCAATGTCATTATCGATTCTGCTTAGTGATCCAATTCCTTAATCACTCCTTTATCGAGTCCTCCTGATTGTCTCTGTGGACAAAAGTTAATTTACAAAAGCTATTCAGTGATGATGTTATGGTATGTTTGTGCATTCTGGCAGCACTACAGCCAAAATATGAGATATGCTGTTTAAGAGCAATATATCAATGCTGCCAAAATAACAAGAAGAATATCAACAACCACTCCAATAATCAACTCTTCAGGCTAATATCAACCAAACCCAGGGGCTGGTCTGTTGGGGGGGCTGGTTGCCCATCCAATCAGACTCCTGAAAATAATAGTATAAAATAAACAATTTAGTTTAGACACACCTTTACAAACCGTTAGTTAGTAAAGGTTTGTCTAAAGAACAACATACTGAAAATGTGGTGATGAACCAAAAAAAGTTAAAAAAAAAACCATAGGCTTATCCTTAACTATGATTCTGCATCTGCTGCTGACCAACACCAATATTCTGATTAATATTGTTTATCCCTGATAGATATCATGATGCAGAGCAACAACTATAAATGCATTAATGAGTAACAACAGCTCAGCTTTAGCAGAAATGCACAAGAAAAGGTCATACGTGGATTTCTCTGCTGTGCTCATTCACATATCTGCAACACCGTAACACATCATTAAACTAGAAGAGTGCACAAGCATCTGCCAAGGCATTTCTGACAATAACAGATCTTTAAAAGAAATCCTGGATCCACCTCCGGATTTGGATCACCAACAAAACTGAACCACTCCTTCCTAGTGCCATGACCACCATCCCCTGAAAATGTCACCAAATTCTGATCATATCTTTCCGAGTCATCTTGCTAACTAACTAACAAATGTGAGCCTGAGCTAATGACAGACTGGGGCATCGATATCGCTCCATTGTGGAATCAGTGCGACTGTTTTGGGCCGCGAGGAGCTCCATAACCGTGCTGCTGCAGAACGAGACGGCAAAATGGGTTAATATCTCATCTGAAAAGGAAAAAGGCTCAAAATGCTCCACAGAAAAGTGTGAGATAAAATATCCAGCAGCAGAAACCACGGCTAAGCGGCTAAAAGTAGCAGCAGTAAATCAATAAAAGTCGGAGAGTGGATGTGGTATTAAACCCTGATTTAGTCTCCTGCACAGCCTTAAAACAGATGTAACTAAATTTGCAGTTCATGTTCTGCTCGTGCCCCCGGCGGTCTGAAAATGATCGTTAAAATCCATCCTGGCTAATGTACCTGAGAGATCCTGAGCTCTGAGTCAGCAGAAAGATGAGGGAGAACTTTCTCCAGGCGCAGTGAGGACGTCATTTCTGTTCGGCCTGAAAACGAGAGCAGAAAAAAAAAAACACCTCCATCCAGCAGAGACAGTGATGGAGGAGGCCGCTCCGCCTGTTTCCCCAAACCCGTGCCTTTGCCACGCTCGGTGCAACATGTTAATGTGATTTCAGAGCAGCTGTGACCAAACGGGGCCGGGACTTGGAGGCCAAGGCCCTCGGTGGTCTCAGCAGATAGCCTGGGCCGGGCTGTGCTGTGTCAGCCCTGGATTATGGATGACCGGGGGCCCGCGGGGCTGACAGCTAATAATTCACTCCCCAGGGGTCCAACACCCTCCACTGGACAAAGAAGCAGCTCACCCAAGGTTCGAGGGAGGAGGGGGGAGGCAGCCTTGGGCCCTCCACCTCCCTCACCCATTTTCATCAACCTGTTCACTTAAAGAGGCAGAGCTCCGACCGGCTGCCAGGTAGGGCTGGGTGCTATGTTGAATTATTAAGATCTATCAATCATCTGCTCGAGTGGGGGGGGTAAATGTCCGTAAACTCTTAAACATCTGAGTAGAAAATAGTTCTGCTGTGTATTTGAGCACCTGGGGCAGCCGACAGAGGAAATGGAGGCCACACCATGGAAGCACTTTGGGCTCCACACTGCCAAAGGCAAAACAATAAAACAAGACCAGAATAAATGTCGATAATGTGCAAAGCAGCTGGCCCTCTCCCCACTGAGTCGCAAGCATTTGCCAGAGCAAAAACAAAATGTTAGAAAAGTTATTGTGCTTTTATTTTGAAGGGGATATTTTATTTTTTTACACACCTTAAGAAAAATGGACTTTATCTTTCTCACAATTTTAGCAAAATTGGCAGTCTAAAATTGTGACTTTTCTTTCTAAATGTATGAAGCCTTGTTTTATGTGTTTGTTGTTTTATTTTATGACTGCGTGTGTTTGTCTAAAACTGTGCTGCTGTCTCGGCCAGGACACTCTTTAAAAAGAGATATTTAATCTCATTGATATTTTCCTGGAGAGACAAAGTTAGTTAAAAATAAATAAAATTAACAACAAATGGTGATAATACCGCATAATGCTAACTGACACACGTTTTAATAGAAAGCTGTTTGTAATATATATAATACGTAGGTACTCTGCTAAAACTGCTTATTTTAAAGATTTTTTGAGACAACTTCTCAGCGGCTGCACTTTTATTGTTTTTGCATGAACACTCTGTTGAGTCTGTTAAAAAAGTCTGAAGTTACTGAAGTGTTTAGTGTGACAGCCTCACGATCAACAGCTTATTTAGTGATACTGTTTGAATATTATTAATTCTGAGCTGATCAGTATCCACTGATGCAGGGTCATCACAACTACAGCTGCATTCATAGTCTTAAAATCTCCCTCAGATGCACTTTTTTGGTTTCTATTAAAATGCAGCTAATCTAATTTCAAAGAGAACACTTCGCTGTCTAACATCAGCACATGCAGGCCATTTTGGTTTTTCATTTAACTTTTTTGTGTTGGCATACTGTGATGCTCTGGACTATCTCAGGGTCAAAGTGCAGCATCTTAATTAAATAAATCTGAGAAGCTGCGATCTCCTGAGTTTGGGTCACAGCCTGACATTAAGGGGTGATGTGGGTCCCTGAAGCCAGACCTGTTGAGAAGAGCTTCTGTCTGTGATGCATATGTTTGATCACTAGCATGTTTGCCCCAAGACCGATGAGCTTGATTTTTGGGAAAGTGACCACTCTGTTGGTAAGACTTAAAAAAAAGAACAGCTTTTAAGGTCTTACAAACCCCTTGTTTAACAAAAAACTCAAACACCCACTCAGGATGTCAGTGCTGAACTGAAAAATGAACAAAAGTCCAAGGTACTTCCTCAACAGTGGGTTGAGCATATTGTTGCATCCCTAGATATTACTAGTTAAAATCCCCCAGTACTGTTTTCCTGTCACACTTCGGACTCCCCTGGTGAATAGGGATGGGAATTAATATGATTTTATCAATACCAATGCTATCAAAAATCCTGCTAATCGATCCAATTCTTTAACGATTCTCTTATTGATTCCTGCAGATTTCCCGTGTGGGCAAATGTTGGCCTGTAGATTTTCAGTGGCAACAACCTCAAACACATGTCACAGCATAGATAACTGCTTCTGCAAGTTGCTGGTGTTTCCACTCACTTAAGGTTGTGCAGTAGGTGCCTTTTGTAAAAAGTTAAGCCACAATTCTGACCGCTTCTGAACCCTGTCATTGGAAGGAATTGATCAGGGAATTGATTAGCAAAAAGACTCATGATATCAATACTTTGATGGAGCTGTTAACGATTCTCAACTGGAATTGGTTTTCGATTCACATCCCTACTGGTGAAGGAGTCTGTCAGAAGTATTTGATGATTCAGAGACAGAAATTGCTGATATCACACATCCAGGAAATCAGTTTTTGTAGCTGTGAAGTCAACAGACATCAACATTGTTCTTTTTCACTACAACCACTGAAGTTTTATGAAAAATCTAAATATAGAGCATAAAGCACACTAAGGATGGGAATTGTTATGATTTTATTGATGCCAGCTCCATTATCCCGCTTTCTGATTTCTGTAGATTTTCTGTCCGGCCTTCATAAAGTTTGAGAGGCAACATCGTCAAACATGTCACTCCTGATATTCATGCCTTTCTGCATAAATCAGCGTTTCTGCAAGCTTTTGGTGTTCCCAACTCAACAATGAGCAGTGAGGATTTCCAAAGCATGAAGACAAAGAGGAGGATTTGATAAGGAATTCATTAAGCACAGAGACAAATGATATCAATCCCCATCCCTAACCATCATAGAGCTGAGGATGATTTCTGCTCCAAATCGCCCAGCCCTGCAGGTCTCCTCCTTTCTTGTTAAACTATCCACTCGGAGAAACAGGGCTCTGATAGGCCGTCCTGTTGCCAGGGGTAACCAGCCATTATCAGGGTGATATATGAGGTGCCAGGGGCCGGTGCCTCTCTCAGGTGCAGGGCCAAACAAAGTCCCATATGTTGCGGATGTAGGAGCAGAGATTAACTGTTGCTTCTCGAAGCACGGCGCTGCTCTGAAGCCATTCTTCAGACACTGACGGCCGCACAATGTCGCCATGCGCTCCAGGTCGGAGACACTTCAGACAAATTGCCGATGTCGAGGTGCCACAACACTCGCCAAAAAATATTATCCATTGCTCTGGAGTTCTACTGAGCCTGAAATGGGGAGAAATGAGTGTGAGTGCAGCAATTCAGGCGCTGGAGTTCACCCGGGGGGTTTAATGTATCGTGTCTTCACAGTAAAATTCAGTTTCTCCCCTGACCAAACCAAACTGCAGCCTGACTGCGTGAGCGTGAGCGTTATATGCAGCCATGTTCAGATATTGAGCACTTTATCTCGATGATGAAAATGGAAATGGGCCTGCTGAACGTCCCCCAAGGGCCACAGTCCTCAGCCCCTGGTTAGGAGCCTATTTCAACCATCATTACCCTGAGGACCCATTAAGGGAGAAGCCATCTGCACCCCCCCACCCCCCACCCCCAACGCATCGGGCGCCGCTCGTCATTTCGAACTAAAGCAAGTGCCAGCATGGAAATCGGAAATAAAATTACAAACTGGGCTAAATGCTCCATTAACCATGCTAACTGAGCGGAGGACCTATCAGGGCCAGGAAATGAGAGCCAAACCGGGAGCGAGCTGTTCTGCAGCAGCGGCGAGGAAATGAACGCGCCCTGTCCCACGTTCAGCCTCACCCGTCAGCACCAATGTGACCGTGTAATGGTGTTTTTGTGTTCAGAGCAGAGAAGATGAGTTGATTGTTTATGAACGAAGCTGACTGCCAAAACAAGGCTTGAAGGTAGATTTGTTTGGCCTATTTATAGTCGAAGTAGGAGGACGAGCAGACGGACTCCACACAGGAGAAGCTCACCTCTCCTCTCTGCAGACCACGTCAAATAAAATCAGCAGAAACCAGCCGAGGCTGACAGCAGCCACTGACAGAAAACCAGAGGAAATCACGAGACAAGACCACACGGCCTCCACTTAAACATCTGAGCAGCTGGAGCGAGGACTGCAGGATGTTTGTCTGCAGCTGCACCGTTAACGGGTCAGTCTGTGGAGCACTGGTCTGAACATTCGAGTAAACAGATCACCACAATTTCAGAGCCAACAGGCAGGCTTCTAAATCCTTCTTTAGCTCAACCAACAGTCACTGAAGTCGGGAAACAGAGAGAACTGTGAGTGATGTCCTCCGTTCAGAAGAGAAGGTGAACATGTGAGGACAGAGGTCCCCTGAAGAAATCTGCAGGTCAAACTCAGACACTTCAAATTCATCCAAAACCACAACAACATCCAGATGTTTCCTTATCCAGGCCAAAGAGGCCATACGCTTCCTATCAGAGGAAAACATTTACATATTTTAGGTTTTCAGGTGTGAAATGCTGACCTACATTTATCTCAACTCTGACCATGGATTTGAAGAAGAAGGGGTCCTCTTGACGTGTGTGAGGGTGCATATTGCTGCCTCTCCTCTCAGAGGAGTGTGGGGATGTAACTAACGATTATTTCTACCATCGACTGTTGGGTCGACTAGTCAGGTGCTTTGTTGTTGCCTCCACAGTTACCCAATAGGTTCTATGAGTTAGCTAATGAGTTACGCTGTCACATACAGAGCGCTAAAGCCTGATCTTTGACAGTTCAACATAGGTCTGAACGATTTCAGGAAAAGATCAAACAGTGATTTTTCTGGCAGAGATTTTGATTTCAATTCGATTCATGATTTCCTTCAAATCAAACTTCAGTGCAATACTCACTATGTTTACAGTATAGACAACACTAAGGAAATCAGTGATCAGAAGCACATAGCACATTATTCATCATCTAATATTGATGATAATCTGTTTTCTACTCCTAAACAGAGGCTTTGTGTTGTTGACCTGCTCACCAGCACTTCTGTAAATGCAGACTGCCTGTAAATGTGTAAAACAGTTGACACAACAGATCCTGGGTCAGTCAGGAGCGCTGCAGAAAATTGCAGCTTTGGCGATCACATGATTGCGTTGTCTGAAATTGTGATTTTGATCCTAAAACAATAAATCTTGCAGCCCCATTATGAAAGCTACATGTTTAGATTTATCTATGAGCGGCGGCCTGCTGTATGTGAGGGAAGTGCTGACGACAGCTGTAGATGGAGATGGGGTTAGCTCTTAAATTAGCCACAACGTTAGCCCATTAGCTCTGCAGCTTTGGCCTTGAAGCACGACTCCTGACACGATGGAGCCTGATGTGAGGACATTTAGCTCCTCTATCGTCACAGGATGAAACACAGCGAGAGAAACAAAGCTTTAGGACGTGGAAGCTTAACAATGGCTACGCTGTGCTTCCCTGACACTCTGCGGCGGCTGATTGAGACGCTGCTCCATCAAAGATAGGAAGAGAAGTAGGATGACTCACTCCACTGCTCCAGGAAACAATTAAATTACACTAAAAATATGGGATGACGTGATTTAAAGACTATCTGATGACCAAAACCCATCATTTACTATTGATGCTGTTGAATTTTGTTGATGATTCATTGCATCCCTAATTCAGAGGCACAAACACGGAGTGAAAAAGGCGACAATGACCGACAGCTGTTTGCCATAAAAATTGAAAATAATGCACTTCACACGTGCGTACTGAACCGTGAACGTCGCACCGAGCGATACACTCGTTTATTGGGAATTACTGCACCCCCACAAAAAGATGCTCCTCCTAAGACTGCTCTCTGAACAGAGATAGTTCCTTAGTCTGTATCTATATATATATATATATATATGTAGATATATATATAGATTTATATATACCTTTATATATATATACACTTGTTAAATTGAGGCGATGATGCTGATGCCTCTCCTGTGAGTTCTGTGCTGACATGTTAGTTAAAACCCCCTGAAGCCTTAATTAATAAGCTAATTAAACATTATTATAGCAGCTCTGCCAACTGTTGGCAGTTGTTACTGCGTGCCTGCACTGTTGATTTTAAACATTTACCTAAATGCTGCGAGAAGCCAATGTAGGCCAAATAAATATGACTTTGTGATGATAGTACTGAACATGAAGAAAGCACAGGAGAAGACAAAGAGGATATGAGACCTCAACGTGGACTTTAAGGGTTTAAATGTCTGTGGTCCAGAATTATTATGACAAATACATTTTTAAAAGGTTTTCTATACCTGTTATTGTAAATATACACACATCATAGTTAGGGATTCATAATATTATTGGTATCGGCAGACATCAAAATGTCTGTCAATGTTTATCTATGTCAGTATCGGCCGTGGTAAGTTTGGAAATATAGACAGAAATCCAGCATCGTGCATCCCTCATCACTGACTTCAATTAAAAGTCATCATAAAGGACTCATGATGAAGGAAGCTATGTATACAAATCCTGAAAGAGCCCATATTCTGCTTTTTGAGTTAAACCTGCCCTCACGTCCTCTTGTGACTTCAATGAACAAGACAGAAAAGTCTGCAACATGAGGACTTCTTCCCTCTTTATGGCACCAGGAGCCATAAAATAGGTTATTATGATTGTTGTTGAAGGTGATACAATAATAATCTTTCCTTGCCTATTTTGTGCACTAATTTTGAACAGAGAGACTTTGTAATTCAGTAAAATACCTGGTGCCTTTTGCATGAATGTTAGTTTTAAACTGAAGCAGACTGTGGAGTGTCATCATATACAGAGTAAAGTAAACCTGTGACATGACTGTGTCTTACTTAAGAAGCATTTTAATAATAATAATGATATTAATAATAATACACTTTACCAATAAAGCACTTCTCATAGACTCAAAGACAGTGCATATAGTTAAGATCATAACAGTTTAAACAAAGCACAGGGTCAGATAATGGAGGTACAATTTTATTAGATATTCTTTATTTCACTAATCGAAGGCACAGTTTAGAGAAACATTAACGCTAAGGCAGGACAATCGATGGAAACTGCAGTTAAATTGCAATAAAGCAAATTCAGTTTAAAATCACAGAGGGTGAAATATTCCCATCGGTCAAATGTGTCTAAATATTATCTTAATTTAAGTGTTCTGCAGCAGGAGTGTCCAGGCCTACATATCAGACACAGACAGAAAAATAAATCTGATCTGTCCGCTGCAGAAAAAGCCAAGAATTGATGCTCAGTAGGGATGTAAGATATTATCAGAACAGCATCAGTATCTACAGATAAATGCCTAAAAAGTCAACTACTGGTTTTGGCACGTGATTATTTTTGCTGATATTTCAGCCTCCCAAATTGGCCGCAGATATCCCAAATATTACTGTAATATTTCACCTCATTATCACTGAATGTCCACTTTAATAAACCAAAAGTGTGATTGTTAAAGAATAAATGTTGTTTCTAATGCAGTTCAACTCTCACATCAATCAGACAGGTCAGTTTTAGTTCAATGGAGGCTCTGTGCTCTTGACAAATACATTCAACATCGGTGATGATCAGATCTATAATATGATCATATCAAACACCAGCAACAATCCAATACCCTGCATCCAGGCAGGATTGTCAACAGTGAAGGTTGTAGATTCAGGAAATAGGTCAAAGCCATTTTTAAATATGAAACCTTCATTACAGTTGACTTTTATTTTACCCAGTGATGAATTTTCTTCTCTTTTCTGAGCCGTCTGTCAAAGTCAAGACCGCAGCAGACTGTAGTAAAGCTTCATTTTGATAACATTTCCCTGAACAGCAACAGATCATATGGAGATCATATATGAGTCAAAATCACTGAAATATGTTTATATATTTGTATATATATATCTATATATACATATTTGTTTTTATCACTAAGTCATTGTCGTTGTGCTGGCCTGAGTCACGTTTCTTTAAAGAAAAACACTGTAAAAAGGTCGTTGTAAAGTTTACAGTAACTTACTGGCAACAACATGCCAGTAAGTTACTGTAAATGTCTTTACAGTAGAATTACACTATTTCAATTAACAGCAATTATTACTGTATTTTCCATTATTGTTTTACTTCTGTATTTTATTCAAGGTATTATTCCTTTTTTCAATTTACAGCATAATTACTGTATTTTTAAAAACAACATCCTTACTGAGTTTTTATTTGCTGGATCATTGCTGTATCTTATCTTACAATTTTTAATGCATTTTAAATTACAGTGAACTTGCTGTATTTTAGTTAATATTACTATAACCTTAACTATTTTAACGATCATTTACTTACAAGGTATAATTTTGTAAAAAAAAAAAAATCACATACATCATTTTTTATCCAATAAAATACATTTAGTAAAACTTTTGTTTCACCAAAAAATGTGAAACATTTACTCAAATAAATCTTGCATGCTACTTTCCAGTTTTTCTAGACAACATTAATTTTTCTCTTGATCCACTGACATTTCAGTAAATTACTGCAGGGACATTTTACAGGTAATTGTAGATTTTATGGTAAAATGCTGTTGCGTTGACAAAAGTCTGTTACAGTGAACACTAAATTTATTCGGCTAAAAACATCAAGACATGGTTTTAGGTCCTTATCGCCCAGTCCTAGCTCTGCAGCTCCATCAGACCAGTGAGACCACAAAGCTGGACATTTAACCTGTAAACGGCTGCAAAACTTTTACAGATGGAGACAGAGCGGAGGACACCAGAGCAGGCCGAAGACGATCCTGTGATCGATGGGCAGAGGAGCTGTGGCCTGTCTGTCTTTGAGCACAGCACGTTTATTTATGCTGAGACGGTCTGAGCCTCAGCTGGAGCTGAACACCCAGCGAGGGCAGCCGGAGGGCTGCAGAGGACCGTCCCGTTCTCCCTGTGCATCCCGGGTTAAAATGACTGATGATGAAACCTGCGGGGGGGTGAGGGGGGGCTCACCGTCAAAGCAGACCTGCAGAGGTGTGCGCGCTCTCAATGCATGCACACAAGTGTGGGAATGTTGCAGATTCAATGCAACAGCGCAGCAAACGCACGCTGTCAGGCAGGAGATCTCTCAGATTTTAGCGTCAGACCCGCTCCAGCCTGGTCTCCAAACACGTCCTCAGCGAACATTTGGCTCCGGTTCGGCCGCTGGAGGTGCACCAGGGTATCAGTCAGCCTGAGGCATGACGCCCTCAGACAGCACACCAGCCGCTCCGTCGATAAGTTGTCGCGGACTTACGCAAAACATCATGTTGATGCAATTATGGGGCAATTACGGGGAGTTTGCGGAGAACGTGTATCAGCTGTGTGTGGAGATGGGACAAAGGGATCCGAACAGCTGGTACATTCAGGGCACCGTGGGAGAGGAAAATCACCAAAACAAGAGGCGAAAGCAGGCGGCTCAGGCGGAGCGAAAATCCAAGTGCTGGTGCGTAAATGCGCATTTAAAGCGCAGAAAATGTGCCTGAATGTCGTGTGTTGAGTAAATTGAACGTATGTGGACCTTTGAGAGGCGTTCACGGGCTAAAATAAAGCTGCTGTTGTTGTAAAGTTGGAGCATCAGGCTCCCACACAGTGAAGTCAAGCGCAGCTGCAGCAGCATCGACAAACTCCTCCAGAAGCGAACCAAACACTCTCTTACCTCAGTCCCCCCTCCGAGGCTCCAAATGGGAGTAAAGCAGCCCCGCGGGCTCAGGTAAAGCACACAGCGGCGGGGAAGAGGCGGTAAATTGGCGGTAAAAAGGCGGGGTGGTAGTTGGAGTAAGTTTTCTCGGTGAGGTTGGTAATCCCAGAGCGCAGCGCTGACGACGGGCGCTCCACACTCACTGTGACGGACTGACGGCGACTGGAGCCACGGCCGCGCAGCAGCAGACCAGGCCACGCCCCCACGGTAAAGTGACAGGCGCGGGAACCAATCACAGAGTGAGGAGGAGAGCATGTCCTTTCTGATTGGCTAATTCTTTCACTTTTGGATTAAGCCCCGCCCACTAAGGCTCACTTTTTCTCCCAGATGTTAAATGCCAGAACATATGAAGCCGCAGCCAGCCAATCAGAGAGCAGGAGAGAGGATTTAAACACAAAAGTTTGAGAATAAAAAGACTGTTTATGTCGTTTTAGTTTAACTTTTATAAAAGGAAATATAATGTAAGAAGATATAATGAGCTTTGACCTGAAAATGAAAACTGTGTTGAACGCTGTTTAAAACGAACATAAAAACAGAATACTATGATTTAATGATGAATGATGCTGGTTTATAATGCAGTGCTGCCTGAGAGATCGAAGGTCACAGGCATTCAGTGTTGTATCTTTTCGCCCATCATATTTAATATGTTTTATTGTATGAAGAATAATGACATACACTAATGTGCACGTAGGTTAAAGCCACATGGAGGAACAGACATTGTGACAAGTATCCCAGTTTCTCACTCTCTTCACTTTGGAAGATTAAAAATATCAAAACAATAAAATATTTATGAGACCAAAATGTTTTTTTCTTTTTGATGTTTCTGAATTTTGGCTCCCACCATGTTTCTAAAAAGAAAAAACAGCCCTTACAAACATTGATGATGATCCCTGCAGTAGAAGATAAGACCAAAGACAGAACATAAGATATAAAAACAAACATTTCATACATACAAATCAATCTGATATGCATATTTTCACATTTACTCAGACACATTGACCAAAGTAATTATTTCATTTTGCCAAGAAATCCAATTTATTCTCAAATAAATTCAAGCTCACACTTCACAAAGTGAGTGTTGTTATAGAAAAGATGAAGTCACACTGGTAAACAAAACAATAAAGTTTATCAGTTTGAACATTAAATATCTTGTCTTTGTGGTCTATTCAGTTGAATAAAGGCCTAAAAGGACTAAATCATTGTTTTCTGTTTAGTTTACATTTTAAACAGTGTCCCAACTTCATTGTAATTTTTATGAAACTGAGAAAAATAGTTTAGTCTGTTTGTTTGGTATTTATCATTTATTAATGACTCACAGTGTTTTAAATGTTAATCAATGTCGTGTTGATTCACTGGAACAAACTAACTGATCGATTGTTGTTCAGTGTAGCAGCTCTTTTCTGTCATTAAACCAAACAACACTGTACAAATAATTCATCAAATGCACTCTAATCAACGTCTTTATCCATCAGCAGCCTTATGAGGCTACTGAAAATAATAATAATCTTCATTTATGCAGCACTTTTCAAGCTCTAAGTGCTTCACAAGGACAGAAATAATTTAAAACATAATTATCAATGCAACACAGCAGACAGGTTATTAAATTAAAAGCAAAGAAACAATCAAGAAAATAACCAAACACTTTAAGATATAAAGATATTTTAAAAGAACTTTAAAAGAAATAAAAACATTTTTAAGAAGAACTCATTTTAAATAAATAAAGTACATAAAAACAAAATAAGTGAAATATAATCAAATACATTCTAGTGAAATTGGGAAAGGCTCACAGATAAAAGTCCATCTTCAGATTTAAAGAGATCTCAGCGAAGACGCCCTGAGGACCTCAGTGTACCACAGAGGGCTTTCAAAGTGATAAGTAAAAAAGTAAAATCTTAAAATCAGTTCTTAAACATCCAGAAAGCTGGTGTGAAGACCTTGAAACAGGAGTAATGTGCTCATATTTTCTAGTTCTGGTTAAAACCTGCAGCTGATTTCTGCTCCGTCTGTTGATTTCTGTCTCAGGCGGTAAAATCCTGCTGCAGTAGTCGAGGCGTGACGAGATAAAAGCACGTAAATAGTCTCTGTGTCATTAAAAGTCAAAATAGATAAATTCTTAAAATATCTGTAAGATGACAAAAACAAAACTGTACAAGCTTCGCCGTGTGCTGCTCAAAAGTTTAGCTCAGTGTAGAACCAGACTCCAGGTTTCTGGCCAGCAGAGGGCACTCTTCCTTTGGTCATGTGTATTAAATGATTTCAGTCTTGTTGGAATTTAGTTTCAAAAAGTTACTTGGCATCCACAAATTAATCTCAGACAGGAAATTGTTCTTAGAACTGAGCAAACAGGGGGCTTCGATTCAATGTGCAGATCCAGCTGCGTGTCGTCGGCATAAAAATGAAATAAAACACCGTGTTTGTTCATGATGTGTCAAAGGGGGAGCACGTACATGAAAATAAGATCGGCCCTAAAACTGACGCCTGAGGTACTCACGACTATGTTAAAGGCTCAGAAAAGAAGGACCTTTAGTCGGGCTGTCTCATCCGGCACAGTCAGCAGCTGCTTGGCCACAATGTTCTCTAAAATCTTGGAGATAAAGGTGAGTTGGAGGTTGGAGTTGGAATGTGCATAGCAGCTACGTCTTCTCTTTTTCCCCTTTTTGCCGACCAGGACTCCTTCTCCTGAGGCGTGGCATAAGTGTGATCTTGCCTAATGAACGGAAGTGCAGTGCAGGCTTTCAGATTTGCCGGGGCAGTGACAGCGCGTCTCGCTGTGCTCCTTCTCCATTTCAGTCACGCTGGTTCTGAGCGAACATGCGTTTAGACATGGAGGCCTCTACAGGACCTACCCACTCTATGCAAAAACAGATAAGAAACTCTCTGAGATTGTTGGCAGAGGCAATTTGACACAAATGAGGACACATTTATGAATGTAGACATTATTTTAGCTCATTAATCACTGAAATCGCTAGACATCGTCCCTTTAAAATGATCGGGGATGGGTGCTGGTTTGATGGAGTGGTAAGCATCCAGGTCTGACCCCTATACATGCTTCTGCTGGTCTGGGTTCAAATCCATCCTGTGGTCTGCCCTCCCCTACTCTCTCTTATGCCTCAGTCACACATTCCCGTTTCTCATGGCGATTGTGCACGATTGGCAAGGCTGGTTTGATCAGCATGATACGGAAAGAAATGACTGTCTCTCCCCCGGACACACCCTGTACATACACCGTCAGTAACGCTTCTACGGCACTCCTACAGACGATCGGGGCGCTCATCCTGCTTCAATTAGGTCAATACAACAATACGATGAGGATTCCATGAATTTCCATCCCGCTGACATGACGTCAGCCCCATTCGAGCCCAGTTTGCATCACGTAAGCCCCGATTGAGCCCCATCACTTCCGTCGTGTTGAATGGGACACAGTCAGATACGTCCTTGCCAGATGTCCTCAGAAAGCTTTCAGGATTGAGCCACGATCAGCCCGATTGAGCCCCGTACATGCCACGCTAATACCATTCACCTTCGTGAAGCATTAGGCTTCCATCCCCCTACACTGAGAGCGGCGATTCTCCACGACAGTTTTGAACAGTTCAAAACACTCAAAACACCTTCCCCGTTCCACGGCGTTTGTCCACGACTGTACAACGCTGATCCAGTTCAAGAAGTGCATGCACCAAGACCAAAGCACGTTTCATCAGGATTGTGACAATCGCGCACAATCGCCATGAGAAACAGGATGTGTGACTGGGGCTTTACTCCCCCTCACAAGCCTATCCACTGTCTCTCTCCTGTCAATAAAGGCCTCAAAATGCCCCCAAAATAATCTTAATATTAATAATAATAATCATAACAATAATAATAATAATCAGGGACACAGCTGCTGAACAGAGAACTGTCGAAAATGGAAAGCAGCCCAACAGAATCCTGGGTTCTGGATTCAGGGCTGGAGGACTCTCTCATATGTGGTACTGTCTCTAAAGTCCAGATAAAATAACTGGATCAAACTGGCTAAAGTGGTTCAAACCATCCTGTTGAGATATTAAAGTTTGGTATGACTGAGGCTTTGGCTGAATCCACTCTCAGTAAAAATGAACAGTCTGTCCTCGGAGTGGCCCGCAGAGACCAACATTTGAGGATCAGGACAAAGTGAACCAGCAGCAGCTGATCAGCCCTCATGACGCTTTGGAGCATGTTCCCAGAAACACTAATAAGACACCTGTGCAGAGGGCTGGAGCGCTCGGCTGATTGCATGAGTGTGTGACGATATTCCAGTAGATAAAACATCTGCAGCTCTCCTTTCGTCCATTTCCAGGTGGGTCAGCTCTGGAGCTATAAAAAGGTAAACTACTGCAGCAGAGAGGAGGACACCAGCTCCACGGGCCGGGACTCTCATGGTTTTTGTTTTATTGAATGCACAGTTCAACATTTTAGTTTAATTTCCTTCTTTGACAGTGAGTCTAAAATGTTATTACATCTGTACGTGCACAAAGAAGAGGAGCTTTTAACACTCACTGCTCTCTTCGGCACACTTTAGGGGAGAGGTCTTCAAAATATTTTGGCCCAAAGGCACATCGTATCCTGAAAATAAACTCTATTACAAATGTTACTACGTCTTTTCTGTTTGTACATGCCGATAATTATCTGTTAATTCATAATTTAAAAAAAAAATCCAAATATCCATTTAACTCATCAAATATTTAACTTCGAAGGTTCTTTTGAAACTTTGTGATTCAGCAGCCCAAATTTGAGCTTAAATTGTCTTGTATTTCCAAACCTGGAAACCAATAAGTGGGAGAGATGTAATAAGTAAAAAGTAATTTCACTCATAAATTCTGTTCAATATCAGGGACGGCGTTTCCTTGGAGGTCTGATTAGATTTTTAAAGACACAAAAACTGCAGGTGAATTTGGACATTTATGCTTAAGAACTAACAGAGAACTCAATCTGAGGCTGATGGGCAAATTCCCTAGGCACACCAGAGAAACACCAGACAGCATGGTAGCCTATCATACCGTAACACCTGTAGAAGTGTTCGCAGAGAAACTGTCAGTGATGTGTTAAAGTCAAGACCAGCTAATTCTTCTGTGGGATCAGAGCATGATTACGTTTGTTATCAGCTTGGTTACCTGGTGACTGTAATGCAGGTAATTATCACTACTGCTGCTGCTTATACTACTACAGCGGTGTGATGAGTTAACTCGTCACCCTGTAATGATGAGAACTGAAAATCACAAGCCTGTGCAATGTCTCTCTCCCTCCATCATCAACTAAAGGCTATGAAACAATAAAGAAAGAACGAATGGGGTCTCCAAGTCTATTCTTCAGGGGCCTTGATCCACATGGTACTTTGAAAGTGGATAATTGAATGTTGTCATTATTATTGGCTTTTACAGTAATTTAATGCAGATTAAGCAGACTGTATTTGATTTATGAAGCACTTTAACACAAGATAATTTGTTGTGTAAATTTTTTGTTGTTTTTCTTGTGACTTAGAATCACGACTTTGACCCGAAACTCAAACCCAGAGCGGACAGTTGCCTTGAAATTTTGAGTTATCTATTTTATTTTACAGTGCACTGTTTGTGTCTGCGTTGTACTGTGGGTGAGCTTTGTGCAGTTGTTTGTGCTGAAATAGGGATGGATTGCTGTGTTTGTTTCCAGCCACATTTTTATTTTATCCACATGCACCGTGGACTGATATTTGTATCATATTTATACAGTTAAAATGTTACCTTTATTTTTATCTAATTATGTTGATTGTTTTTGCACCAAGTTACCAATTAAAAATCCTTGTATGTGTAAATGTTGGCAATAAATACAAATTCTGATTCTGTGTATGTATAAATTTAAAGAACTGTACCGAGCACATATTGAATAATTCCCTAAATGATCCAGGTGTGAAAAAGACCTTAAATATCCGAGGCAGTGAGAGAAAAGCCGGCTTAAACCTGCAGCTGACTCCTCTGCTCTCTCTCTGTCATGACTCCTGTTCATCCCTGATTTATTCATATTTATCTTGCAAACAGAGCCTCAACTTGTGCCTGCATTAGATATTAAAAGATAGAGAAAATCAAAATGATCGAGTGTTTGCAGAGCTTCTGATGGAATGAACTGTTCGTTATATAAATATATATATTTTATCTGAATTTTATGACATTCTCTGATATGCCAAACTCCAGTTCTTTAATATGAGCTGAGATAAAGTCAGGTAAATGTTTGTGCTTATATCTACCGTTTCTCTGACAGCAGGGCTCTCATTTGTCTGCTTCTGTGTTTTTCTGACTTTTCAGGTTTTTCAGGATTTCTGTTGCAGCTTCCTTCTCTCTATGCAAACAAGTGAGCAACAGGAAGAATGATGATGACAGCCTACAGCACCGCTGCCCTTTTTGAACCAATTATTGTGCTCCAAATATCCAGCACCTCTGTTGCTGCTGCTGGGGGAGACGTTTGTACGATAAGATGGAAGAAGTCAGAGTTCATGTGCACAAAATCCTAACAGGGGGATGATGGACTGGATAAAGATGGTTAAAAAAACATTCAGCACAAAATGAATCCTGATCTACAGGCCGAGAGGTCAGAGGATACAGTGTACAAACCTGAATCTGATGAAGTTGGGACGCTGTGTAAACGAAAACAAACAGAATCCTCTTTAGCCTACAGTATGTCCAGAAGAAGCTGGGACCTGCTTTCTGAGAATAATATGTAAAGGTCATTCAGATGAGCATTAAAACCAGAGCTGATCCCTAAAACAACTGCTTGAGCAATACGTGGACAAACCACTCAGCTTCAGTTTCCTAAAATAGAGTCGTCCACTGCCTTAAACCCAAATACCAAACATGCTAACAAACCCAGGATGACCTCATGACGGTGAAAGCAGTCTGAAGAAACAATCCTGAAACCTGCAGGTCGAGTCACGGCTGACAATCACGCCGCAGAGGGAGGAGCTTCAGAGCACGATGTCTGAATTCAAACTGTGTGTTTAAGAGTGCGCAGGAGGGACGCCGTCACCTCAGAGCCAATTATGAGGAGCACACAGGGCTGCAGGTTTGGTGTTTGGTCCCAGGGGAGTGTTTGAGGAGGCTGGAGGATGGAGACGTGAGGAGACCAGCAGGACGATGACAGAGAGGATCCACCTGTTTACGCCGAGCTGGTCCCTGACTGTCAGAGACCTCTGGAGCTCACAGAGATGTTGGTGCTGGTCTCAGGGAGGAGCAGGACTGATGCTGTGTTTGTGTCTCAGCTCTCTGAAGGATGTGTACAGAGGATGGAGACGCTTTGGGCATGTCACTGCTGTGTGAGCTTACATCGACTCACTGCTGACTAAACACACAGACTACAGGACCAGACGATGGAGGAAGGAGCTGCAACAACGAAGACGTCCACAAAACAGAAAGGAAGAGTCTTTGTTGTCCATACAGTGACATTAGTTTGAGCTGTCTACTGTCAGTTCAGAACAATAAAAGAAACATTAAAAACACATTTAGACAAGAACACATTTTACACTCATCCAGCTGTTTAAAATGATGATTATGCATATATGATATCAATATTGCTCCATTGCTCACAGTGCTGCTGCTCCTCTGATGGCCGATGGATGAAACTGTCCTTTAGTCTGTTAGTCCTGTGTTTCATGTTCGGGGTGAGAGATGTCAGACAGGATTTGATTTGCTTTGCAAAGACAGAGAGAGGAAATGATGTCATCCGGGGAGTGTTGGGAGCAGCCGGTGATTTTTTTGGCCTGCCCCCCTCTGCAGGGCTTCCTTGTCTGCAGCTGTGGAGCCGAACACTTTAAAGTTTAGTCTGTTTGTATCTCCAAATGTTTGTTGAACGATGTTAGTTTGCTGATAAATGCAGCAGTCTCTGTCTTCATGTTCCTCTGCTGTTCCTCTGTTACAGTCTGTAAAATCTCCTCTTCATCATCATCACAGCAGAGATGTTCTTCCTCAGAGCTCTGCAAACTTTCCCTCAGTCTTGTAGCTCTCACGGCATCAACTTCGATTTGTTTACATCCGTGATTGTCGCACATGCAGAGATCTCTGTGCTCTCATTGGTCAATGTCTCAGACGTGGAGGGACAAAAAGGAGGATGAAAATCAAACTGCTGGACCTTCTGTCCTGGAGCCATGAGGTGTCTCAGACTGATCTGTTGTTGTTGGTTAGTTCGACACACGACACTAGACAGAACAACCGCTTTTTCATGGCTGATGGGTCCCGAAAACCCTCCATACCCATAAATAAATCAGTCTGACCCCTGCTCTGTGTTTTTATGCTTTGTTCTTCGAAACAGAAGACCTTTGCAAATCATGGCTGACCTTGCAAAGCAGCCAGATTCCCTGTCTGTCCTTAGGCAGATCCATCCTTCAAAGCTTCAAGCTGAAACGATTGTGCCTGATCAGGACATGCCCAGACTTTTCAACATCCTTTAGAGCTTCTCAACTGGTCTGGCTTTGGGACCCGCCATCACCCCTTTATGTCGAGCTGCGACCCAAATCAAGGAAAATTTTCAACTTCTCAAATTTATTCAATCAAGTATCAAGAATCAAGAATCCTTTATTGTCATTATGTGGGGACATAACGAAAATTTGGGCGGTAGCTCCAGGCAGAGGTAGTCAAAAATATATAAAAAAGCACAGTGAGCCAGCACTCAAATACACAATAAAAAAATAGAATAATAATAGAATAAAATTATAATAGAAAGAACAAAAGAAAGTGAAACAGTCAGCAGCAGTCCTTGTGAAAGATTTAGTGCAAACATTGCAACTTGTAAAGTGTCCTCTTGGTTGTGGATCTGATGTTTCTGTACCATTTCCATGAGGGGAGAGGAACAAAAAGTCCATGTCCAGGATGTGTGGGGTCTGCAGTAATCCGGCTGGCCCTTCTCCGGACCCGGTCAGTGTAAAGTGAGTCCAGGTCTGTGAGAGGACCCCCCACGATCCCTCGTGCAGTCCTCACCACCCTAGCCAGGTCCTTCCTATCCTGTGCCGTGCAGCTCCCGTGCCACACGGTCACACCGAGGCAGAGGATGGGTTCGATTGTGGTCCTGTAGAAGTTTGTGAGCAGGCGACAGGAGAGTCCAGCCCTCTTCAGCTTCCTCAGAAAAAAGAGTCTCTGTTGGGCTTTTTTCACCAGGTGGGCGGTGTTCACAGACCAAGTCAGTTCAGATGTGATGTGGATGCCCAAGAACTTGATGTTATGAACACGCTGAACCACCTCCCCTTGTATTAGGAGAGGAGCGTGCTCGGTCTTCCTGGACCTCCTGTAATCCACAATGAGCTCCTTGGTCTTGCTAGTATTCAGGACAAGATTGTTGCCCGAGCACCATTCTGTCAGGTGCTGGATCTCCTGTCTGTAATGGGTCTCATCATTGTCCGATATGAGACCCACCACGGTCATGTCGTCAGCAAACTTCACAATCTTGTTTGTGGGGTGAGTGGCTGAACAGTCGTGTGTGAAGAGTGTGAAGAGAGCCGGGCTGGGCACACAGCCCTGCGGCGTTCCTGTGTTCAGGACCATTGTGGACGATGTGCGGTCCCCAATTCTCACCACCTAATAGAAAATACACATATAAACGAACAAAAAGCCGTGAGCTCCGAGCCGCTGCGTGCGTACGCGCCGCCATCTTGGCAACTAAAACCATTATTAAATGAAAAGATGCTGCACTTAAAATCTGAGACAGAACAGAATATCACAGTAACACAAAACAGTTTAATTAGAAACCAAACTGACCTGCATGTGGTGATGCCAGAGTGGGAATATTCCCTTTTACACTCAATTAGCTGGATTGTAATTGAAGTGCATCTGAGGGACACAAGGCTTCAGGACTATAACAGTGGCTGTGATAACCTTGCATCAGTGGGTACATACTGAACAGCCCTGTATTCATAATATTAAATTAGTAGCACTAAATAAGCCAAGGCTGCAACACAACACAATACACTTCAGAAACTTCAACCTTTTTTTAACTGAGTCAACAGAGCATTCATGCTCAAACATGAAATAAAAAAGTGCTGCTACTGAGAAGATGTTTCCAAAAAATCTTAAAAACGTAGCTTTAGCAGAGCGCCTGCTTATTTATCATGTAACAAACACCTTTCTATTGAAACAGGTGTTAATTAGCATTAAATTAGCACCACAAATTGATAAGGGTGTGAATAGATGGCAGTCCAATGCAAAATAAAAGCACACTTTCTTTTCTTTCTTTTCTTTCTTTTTTTTTTTTTTTTTTAACATTTTTTGCCCTGGAAAAGGCTCGAAACACACTGAGAGAGGGTCCACGAAACACTTACAGGTCACGACCCACCAGTTAAGAATCACTGCCTATGAGGACACAGAGGCAGGAGAAGCCTGGTTCATTTGTGGCAAAGGTGAGAGGAGACCTCAGGCCTCTGATTGGTTCAAAGTTTATCAGCCTCCGGGTTTCCCTGAAAAGTCCTGCCCCTCCCAGTCTCTTCAGGATATTTCCCAGGCTGATGTGGATCATGTCCCATGGAGGTGTGAAATAGTCCATCTGGGGTGATGAAGATCCTGGACTTTTCTACAGGATCTGTTCATGTTGTGTTGTTTCTTTATGTTTTGCAGCACGTCCCAGCTTCACTGGAGTCAGGGTTTGTTTCATTTAAAGCCGTGTTGCAGTAAACATGGCCGAGGCTCCTGGTCCAAACTTGTGAGGGCTCAACGTCCACAGCAGCGGGCCTGGAAACACGCCGGTCCATTTGGCTGCATTAGCTCGGCTCTGTGTGAGTGTCTGCTGTCTGTGTGATCTTAATCCAGCGCTGGGATTCATAATCCCCAGCAGGTTTCTCCACTGAACAAGCTTAGCAGGATCTGGCTGTTTGTTTATCATCTGAGTTAATGTTAAAGGGTCGCTTTAGGGACAAATGGCAGCAGAACAAATGGAGCCGTGACGCTCTCTCAATCCCTCAATCTGTGCTGAAACACTGACGAAGAGGAGGAGAAGTCCACTGGACGCTCCTCAGCAGCTCTCAGAGGGAAAAGCTGGCTCCTGATGCAGCTCCAGTGTTTGTAGCTGCTGATGAATGTGCTTTGAAACGCCAAACTGTGGCTGAGAGGAGACACCTATCAGGCCTCCTGATCGTCTGTTACGTGGTTCTCTCGATGGTTTCTTATCTGCACTTCTGTTTATTTATCTCATTTCTGCAGAATAATGAAGCTGCTCTCCTCTTTATTTGAGGAGATTATGCTTGTTTTTTTATTTCTAAAGTGTTCTGGAAATGAAAACAGCTTTATTCTGATGATGCTTTGGGGTGGTTAATGGGTTGGAGATCATGTCAAAAGCTGAAGGAGGATCAGGTTTTGTTGTGGTGGAGTTTTTTCTCCTGGACTTCAGAAGGATAGACTCAGAGGTGCACGGCTGGAGATGTGATCTGTTAACTACGAGGATGCATGAAGGCCTCAGCGTCTCCATTTTTATTATTTGCTGATATATCTTGATGCAGTTTTTATTTTATTTTTTTTAATCTTTTTACACTTAATCATTTTAGATTTAATTGTAATCTTCTGACATGTTTTTTATTTATTAATTTATTTATTTGTTTTAAATGCATTTTTAGCATTTTAGGCTACTTATTTCTGTCTGATGTTTCTTGGTTTCATTGCTTTGCATTCACTTTTATATCTTTTTAAATTTTATCAGTTATCATAATTTTATCATTTCTTTTACTTTTAGCTTCTCTGGTGTGCATTAGTCTCCAAATCTTCTTGACATCCAACCAACTATTATTACAATGACAGTGGAAAACTACTGACTAGATGGACTATATATGAATATATGTATATATATATATATATATATGGAGAGAGAGAGAGAGAGATAGAGATATCTTTAGTCAGTCATTTTTTTGTCTTGATGTGAAGCACTTTGAGCTGCAATTTAATTTGTATGAACTGTTTTATATAAATAAACTTTGATTGACTGATAAATGTGAATACAAGACACCTGCTGGATCACTATTGCTGGTGCCTCTGTTCAAATTTAGATTTTGAGATCTTGAAAGATGAAGAAAGTGTTATGAGTCAAGTGGCTCCAAAGATAACAGAGGAGAAGGAGGAGGGTTTGATGCAATGTCTACAAATGATATATTTGGTCAAAGAAACAAACCTCTGCCAAGACTTTTATTCACCGAGTTTATATAAGAGAGAAATCCTTTAAAAAGTTCAGATCACCATCAAAACTGAATCACTTCTTTCTTGTTTTAAAACCAACATTCCCTGAAAATTTCATCGAAGTCAGTTTTTGAACTTCTGAGTTATCTCGCTCACCAACAGACAAACACTGGCAGAAACACGACATCCTTTGTGGAATAAAAATATTGATCTGAAGCTGGAGCTTGAGCTGCTGACGGAGTAAATGAAGCATAAATGAATCTATAAAAGCACAGTGAAGGAGCCACAGTCTTGTCCTTGAATGAAATGAGGCGGTGCAGAGTTTTGACTGACTTTACCTCCCTCCTGATCAGGCTCTCCTGTCCCACACGAGGACACTCGAGCGGAGTGGACTCTTGCTGACTCTGCAGATTGAACTCTGCCCCTCTCGCAGTCAGAGAGTGTTTCAGTAAGACCCCGAGCTGCAGCAGCTTAAACCACCGCCATGTGACTGATCCTAACGTGAAGAAACACGTGACGCAGAGTCAGGAGCAGGACGGACACCAGCTGCCTGTTTTTGTCTTTTTGGGGCTTCAAACCAAAGCCGATGGACTCAGTCTGTGTCCAGCTGCACCAACAGGCTGAAGGAATCACAGCAGCTCAGCCACTTCTGTCCTGAGTCGGGCTCGTGGACTCTTGGTCCAGTTTTGCCCTTAAACTGCAGATAATGTGTTTAATGGCAGGAGGGTGTGGCCCTGCCCCGAGGGCCCCTGGTGGCCCCCAGACTCTCTAATATTACCCATGTTTAAGAGCCACACGGCCTCATGTTTCACCTCCAGGCAGGAAACAGCCCTGTTCCTGTTCCTGTTGGCCCGAACATCCAGCCGGGTTATTAGAATCGATAAATTTAAGCACATAAAGCCGACAGAGAGGACAATGAGAGAGCCCTCCGCTCTGAGTTTCCCACTGTGTTTTTGAAAAGGTCCTTCCAGCCGAACAAGGCCGTCTCTCTGCTGCTCCGAGACGCTTTATTTCAATCATCACTGCCTCTGTGTGTGCTGTTATCTCAGATAGGAGGGAGAACAAACTCACCGAGAGCCAAGGACAGAGGTAATGGGACAGAGCTGTTGATATGGCAGTGAGGGCTTCGTGCACAGATGTTATGATATCATTGCTAAAGTACCACACAGGCAGGGATGGGCGGTAGGGTCACTACAGACAGCATCGTTCGTAGCTCAGTGCACTTTCCGGCAGCTTTGTGGCGGTGCTGTGGTTTCCTGAGTCGGACGGGCCTGCAGCAGTTTACTGATCAGGTGGTGCAGCAGCTGCTCACACTGAGGGCAGATATCACCACAGAAACACGTTAAAGTGACGAATCAGCAGCTGACTGTGACGGGCTCAATACAGGAGGAAACAATGGACAAGGTGGATATCAGAGTAGGGGAGACAGGGACAGTGTGAGCCAATAGGGCGACCTAGGTTATATGTTTTGTTGTTGTCAGCATGACACTGTCTGATATCTGAACGTGAGAGCTGACATTGCATCTTGCTCCACTGGACACCTGCTGTCTGAAGCCTCATCTTAGTCCATCAAACTTTATCTTTATCATTAATTTCTCTGTTTAATTCTCTCATTAGATGATAAAGTCTGACAGTAGGGATCAGGGAAAAACTTTAACCCTTCAACATAAAAACATCCTTTAATTTAAGGCTGATCATAACAGAAGAATTGTGTTTGATTATTTACTAATTCAATTTTTTTTAACAATAAGCTGATTAAATAATTTCATTGTTCACAACACATTGAATAAAGTGTATGTGGCCCATTTATTAGGCATAATAATGACTAAAAATCTATTCTCGTAAAAAAAAATCACAGATCAACAAACAGTAAAATAAAATAAACTAAAAAATAAAAAATCATGTTCAGGAGTTCATAATCAGGTCAAATAATCAGACAAACACATTCATGTTCATTCAGAAAATGTCAGGTGAAGAGACCGTGAATGAAAAAACTGAAGGTTGAAACAAAAAGTAAAGAGGGAAGCAGACAGTCGTTACAATACGAGTTAGAAAACACAGCCAGAGTTCATGCAGAGCTATG
The DNA here is from genome assembly GCA_037902135.1 of Cetoscarus ocellatus. Lineage (NCBI taxonomy): Eukaryota > Metazoa > Chordata > Actinopteri > Labriformes > Labridae > Cetoscarus > Cetoscarus ocellatus. The sequence continues at coordinate 117,773 of JBAMNC010001890.1, forward strand.
ACTGAACCTGCACCTCAACGTGTTTCATAAACTACCAAAGACTACACCCAACAAAACTGACGCTTCACATAAACCAGTCTGAGAGACAGAACACAGACCCAGTGCTCACATGGGTCTGCCAGGTCTGGGTTTGGTGGGATAGGATTTATAAACGTGTGCAGTACGTCCTCTCAAATATAACAAGACCACACCAGGGAAACAGATCAGGCCAGCGTGGCTGTTCACACAGATTATTGTGTACACACTGATGCAGATCAATCTGACAGACAATATTTCAAGTATGTGGTCTAAGGGAGAGGTGGAGCATTCTTTGTTCACACTGAAACCCAAGGCCGGTGTTTTGGGACCCCTTTTCAAAAGTTTTCAGGCACCTGAAACGTTGTATCCAGTGTTCATTTGTTGACGAATTATTTACATCCTAGTTTTCATTAAAACAAAAACTCAAACTAAATTAACTGACATTTTCATCAAAAAATAAAAACTAGACTAAAATGTTTGACAGAGACTTGATCCAATCAGACCTAATTTGGTCATGTAGAAAGTAGGGACAAGTTTAGCCTTGCAGAGCAGATGGACCTGCCTGATTCTGAAATCATGCATATCTGTCTTGCCAGCCTCCATCGTCCAACGACTTTACTCGACTGAATGCTTAATGGCCCAATCAGGGAAGAGAGACGGGAGCAGCGGACATGACGACAACGGGAAGTGACTGCATGTTTGAAAACAATGGCGGCTTCTGAAGCGATCTCAAAAAGGGTGTTTTTTTTTATCAGAAATGGACTCAATTTTTTCTTTGAAAGAGGAGGAAAGAACATCACTTGAAGCTTGTCTTACGAGAAGTCATGTTTTTGCTTCCTCTTGAGGGATCACTGCTGGAAAAACTGGGAGAGGATGCGGAAATCCTCCACGGACATGACGGTTAGTCTGTAGTCGTCATGGTTACTCAGTGATACTTGGTGAAATATGCTCTCCTCAGAAGTTTACCAGAAAAACTTGGTAGGGATAGTCTTTGACGAGGTTCATGTCACGTATAAGTGTTAAATGATACATTTGAGTGGTATAATTTAACATGAAACAATAGTCTTCAGGTAGTTTTTTACGCTAACGGCTAATGGCTGTAGTGGCTAACTGTTGTTAGCCATTAGCCGCTATGTGTAGCCGCTTCGTATGCTATGTCATACGGAGCATTGCTTGATATGGATTGGTCTGCGATGAGTATAACGAGCCGAACGAGTCGAACGGCTCCTTCCCAGATGGATTAGTGAAATATTTCCAATATGAAACTGTCCATCTGCCGTGTCAGATTAGGACAAGTTAGGAATATATCCAATCACAGCTACTTTGGTTGTGTGGAAAGGTTGGATGAGTTCAGAGGGACATCCAATCACAGCTGCCTTAGCTTGGTGGTGGTGGGATAAGTTGTGGAGCGATCCAATCACAGCTCCTCTCTTTATGAATTGATATATTCATGTAGAGCAGGTTCACTGTTTGTTGTCAGTTCTGGTATTGTAACTGAGATGCTCTGCCAGGTAGCCTAAATAAAGGTGACTGCATTTCACACAAAAGTTCAATTTGTTTCTGTTCATTTATACATTCAGACTTTACTAGCATTCAGTAAAGGGTTATTAGATGTTTGACTTTATCCAAGTGTAAAACATGACTTCAGAAATTCAAGGAAACATAAAAATGCCTTACCCTTTACACTTCATATTTTAGTCGACTAAATTTACAGCAGATTTCATCGACTAAAACTAGACTAAATTAAACCAATTTAGATGACTACACTATGAATAAAACTAAAAGATATTTAAGGCAACAGGCTATAACTAAAGCTAACTACAAAAGTGCTGACAAAATTAACACTGTACATGTCCATGTTGCCTTTATGATTAAAAACTTGAAATCTGAATTTGTCTTTGTGTAAATGGCCCCTAAGAGTCTCTGCACTGGGTTGAGAGAGAAACTTCTTTAAATGATAAAAATGCCTCTTTGGTGAATTCTCTTATGTGTGGATCAAAGTGTAAGTCTGGATCAAGCATAACACCTTCATTTTTAATTGGTTTGCATGGATTAAAGACAGAGCTTGGAGTTTGTTCTCCAGTTTCTCTCTGTGGACCTAAAACCTGAGATTTGTCCTGGTTGAGCTGTAGAAAGTTTTCTGACATCCAGGACTTAAGGTCTAAAATACAATTAAAAAGGACAGCCTTATATGTTTAAGTAACAAATGTTTTTTTTAGATAAGACAATCCTGAGCACTCCACGGTTTTATTACATTGTTGTTGTTGTAATGTCCTGTTGTGTGAACAACTGTAAAAAATCAACCCTGCAGAAGCCCACAATGATTTTTAAGTAAATCCAAATTCTAACAAGCTGAACAGCCAATCATAAAGCAGAACTTTGGATCGGCACATGGGGTGGCCAATCAAAGTTCAAGGGGGCCCAAGCCCCAATTTACCCTTGTCCTGATAAGCAGCTCCACCCTTTCTGCTCAATCTTTGTTGAAAAGCTCCAGTGTTATCTGTCATGAAGCGAGACAAAGAAGAAACGGACACAAATTCAACACCAACACCAGAGGTCAAATAGGAAAAAAAGGTTTAATTGGTAACCAGGCAGAGTTCGATACACAAAGTCGGATCAGGCAATGGTTTGAGGCAAAAACACAAGGTCTACAAACAAGCAAGGTAATACACGGCAAGACAGGACTGATGAATGCTGGGAAAGACTGTGAGGTAAGACGAACTGGCACAGGACAGTGGGAGACATGAGGTTAAATCCAAGAGGTAATGAGGGTGATGGAGACAAGTGAGGAGAAACCATCAGGAGGTAGGAGTGACAAGACGAGGGCAGGACAGACAGGAAGGGATCTGTAACAGAGACAAGCCTTCAAAATAAAACAGGAAGGACAAGACAAAGGACATGAGTGTGCAAAATACCCAAAACAAAAGTCACGAAAGAGACGAATGTGAGGACCTGACATGTCTCTATCTGGGATCATGAGGGTGAAGTCAACCATCCATGAAGCATTTAACTCCATCATCAAGTTTAATAAACAGATTCTGTCTTAACTTCTTCCTCCAAAGTATCTGGCGTCCCGCCTGAGGGCGTCCCGACGACAATGGGAAATCATATTTTGCAGGCAGGGCCGTGACTTCGTGGACGACTCTGCGCAGAGCCTTTATTTGGGGAAAACACTCTCCCTGGATTTGAGAGAGCAAGACTGCTGTGCGTAAAAGAAGATTACAGCCTCTTCAGTGAAAAACACACAAACCCCAAAATGACGACATGAGAGTGTGGATAATGGGGCTGAGATGGGAAACGAGCGGGGTAATCTGTGGGAGAGTGTTTCTCTGAGGCACTTCACAGAAGCACCGCCTTGGCAGTCAAAGGCCCAATTTACAGTAGAGAAGATTACAACGGCAGATTATCTCAGCAGAGTTATCAAGGCTGTCCTCCCAAACAGCATCATTACCCATCTGAAGGAAAACAAGCGTGCAGGGGCAGATAGAGGAGGAGGGAGCTGCTGTCTTCACACTCGCTCTGTTATTGTGCCGCTGGTGGATCCGTCTGATGGTTTTCAGGATTTCAGGGATTGTTACGCAGACGAATGCCCGGGGGAGCCGCAGTCGCTTCGGGCTGATCCCGTGAACAAATACCTCACCTGCTCACACAAACAGGAGCAGCGAGAGGTCTGACGGAGAGCTGCACGCTGCAGGAGCTCTGAATGATAGGATCCACCACCAGGGGGCTCCACACCAAACCAAAGCAAGAGATGGGAGTGGAGACCTGCTGCCAGCTCTGCCTGCCTTCACCGTTTCCTTTAACTTCAAGGACTCTATCCACTGAAGGACTCACTTGGCAATTAATCGAGTTTGAATTAAAATTTCTGCCTTTCACAAGTGAGAAAACTGAATATTTGTGATTTAATGATTACTGTGCAACATGATATGCCGCACATCCATCACTTTTTCAAGGTTATTGTATTTTTCACTTAATTTCAGTCTCTGTTTGTTCTCAAATGTTCAGAACTATGCTCTGAACTACAGCGTTGAGAGTGTAGTTCAATGATTGCTTGTGATGCATGTCGTAAAATCAGTAATTAATCATGAATTTCTCTAAAGGAAATCAAACTAAAAGCAGGGGCAGGCCAGCTCTGTAGTTTCTCAAAGCATTTATCTATAAAGCAAATAGATGAATAGGACAATTTATTTTTTGAATGGACCAATTATGATTACAACAGCCAACATTTAAAGACACAAATAGGCTTCAAACTGTGGAGAAACACTCTTTAAATTAAATCAGAGGATAACTGTTTTATTAAATTATGAGCAAAACAACAAACATTATACAAAACTTTCTGGCATTTGGACCATTTTAAGGATTAAAACGCTTTATTTATCATACAATCAGCCTTCATGAATGACTTAGCCCTGTGTAAAATTCTAATATTGAGCAGTATATTTGTCCTGCTCAGTTGCTTTTTTTTTTTCTGAAGATCCAAATATTTTGAAATGGTTTTGGTACAACGAAGGCATAATTAAAAAATTAATATCCTTTAATAACATTCAAAAGGGCCTCTTTTTTAGATAAATGTCATTTTATGGAAGTTAATTGATTCAATAGATGCCAGAATTTTTCACTTTTGTAATTAAAGTGAAGAGAAAAGGAACCTTCAAGGACCTATGGCAAAAAGTAATAAATTAATATGTAAAACAAACTAATATATAATCATTTGTAGGGGCCCTGACAATATTCTTAACTCTGTCCCAGAGTAGAAGTGATTCAGGAGCACATACCTCTGCTAAGGTGTTTCCACCATGATCGAGCTCATGAGGAAAGATCTCCTATCTTGTTGTGTTAACAGTTTCTTAAAGAACCCTGGATACACATCTGGATTTGGATCACCAGCATGTTTTTATTTCTCTTTTGTGCCATGACCAGCAGTTTGTCATCAAAATCCTTTGATAATGTGTTAAGTTCTTAGCCAAAATGTGGAAAACTTTCCCGTCTCTCACTGTTAACAAATCCTTTAAAAATCTCCTGAATCCACAACCAGATTTGGATCACCACCAAAATCACTATCCTCCTCCCCTGTACCATGACCAAAGTTCCCAGAAAATGTCATTAAAATCCACTCATAACTTTGAGTTATCTTGCTAACAGACGAACAGAAAAACAACAGCAAAAACATAACCCGCTTGGCAGAAGTAGTTATGATTTTGTCATAATTAAGCAGCCCTAGCCATTTCCCATTTCACACATGCCTTTCAAAAATGTTCTGACCTGCGTGTTCACACTTGGCTGGTTCACACACGGGGTCAGCAGGTACACTTCAGGTTAATGTCTTCATAAAATAAACTGATTTTCCATCCACACATACACCTCACCTGGGTCATTTCAGCTGTGAATCGGGCCAATGAGGTATATTGCAGGCCGACGTTTCAGCCTTTTCACACAAGCAGCCCTGATATTTTCTGAAAAATACCAGGGTAACCTACCCAGAAAAAGGTTTGACCCTCACAGCAGGAGGTTCACCTGCTATTTCCTAAAACTTTCTGACATATATTTAACTGAATACACGACAAAAAGAAGATATTTAATGTTCAGGCTGATAAATCCAACCATAACAAGCCCTGCCTGTTTGTTGATCTTCTGGCATGAACTTGATGAACTCAGGCAGTGAAGTCTTCTGGTTTGATCTCAGTTGGATCATCTCCACCACGACAAGCACATCCGTACATTAAACAGAGAAAACAAACATGAACCCTCACAAAGGCTCCATTCATGCCACCTGTTGGTTATAAAGGCAAGTCTAGACCTTGTGCCCTCTGACCCCGTCGTGTTCATCAGCAAGGCTTTGTCTTCTCAACCCACATCGTCATCGAGGAGCGGCTCGAGCACGCTGCAGTGGACTGTTTGTCACATGGATTATGACGTCAGATCCATCAAACCAGAGTTAACAACTGCAGAGAGAGCACACGGAGAGGCAGCAGTGGAGATTCATCTCAGGGACACACCATGCTCCTCACTCCCCCAAGGTCACACAGAAGAAACAGGTCACTGTGGTACAGGAAGCACTTTGGACTCAAGAACTTTGTTCTGAAACCGTTGAGCTATTTGTTCACACAGCTGTTCACAAAGTGGTGAACCTTGAATTAACCTTCACCTGTGGAATTTTCAGTCTTTTATTACCTTTATTCCAGCTTCTTTGGAACATGTTGAAGGCATTAAATACAAAATGAGTGACTATTTGCAACAAAACAATAAAGTTTATCAATTTGACAAATTGTTGTCTTTGTAGTGTATTCAGTTGAATAAAGTGAGAAAAGGATTTGCAAATAATGGTATTATTTTTTATTTACGTTTTACACAATGTCCCAGCTTCATCGGAATGGGGTTTGTTTCCTGCAGCTAAATGCACACAGTTCCCTCCTGGGAGCTTCTGTGTCCTGGAGCAGGATCAGAGTAAATCAGCGAGAAACAAAAGTTTGAACAGAACCCTTAAAGCTGCTTAATGATCCCTGATGTCTCAGCGATTGAAGATCGTTGCAGCTCATCATCAAGGTCACACTGGTTTTCAGGTGTGTATTCCTCAACAGGAGCACATAAGATCGACCTCAGAGTGAATATCCTGGCACAGGATGATCCTGAACCAAAATGACCAAACTACAGTGGAGTAATATTGGTATTTCTGCTGCTTAATTTGTTCTTTATAATTATTCTGCATATTTCTGATCTGCAAACGTCTCCTTTGTAAAGATATACTCTCCCCACAGGACTCGCCTGAATCAATTAAAGCAGCATCCATTCCAAGGTTAACGACGCCTCTCAACATAAATCAATCAGTCAGAGGGAAAATATTCAATAAGCCCACCATTCATGTTCAATTGGCTCTGATGTGATCTCGACTTTTTCCTGGTATTATTACATTGACATTTCCTCGACTAACTACGACTACTATCCTGGATGAGCGGGGGATGAGCCCCTGGTTACCCTGTCCATGAGAAAACTGATCCAGAGGGCCGGGGAAGATAAGGCTTTTAATAACGAGACCAGCGTTTGACTCCAGAATCTGCAGTAAGAAAAATATCAATATTACAAGTCATTAAACAAATGTGGAGAAAAAGCTCTGACTCCAGAGGCACAGCAGACGGATGCAGTAAAACATTTAATCACCCGTCTTTAAGAGCTCAGAGATTTATTCACAGAGATCTGATCTGTTTAAAACACCGCCCTTGATCGGCCCAGGGCGAGGGGGCTTCGCTGGCTGGTTTTGAAACGTGACTCGCGTTAACTGCCCAGCAGTGACGGAGGGGGAGTGGGGGAGCCAGCGGGCAGGGGAAGGTCGGCCCAATGTGAGCCGCCGAGCCCGGCTGGTGAACATCCCCGGAGAGCCGACCTCCCTGACCCACAGCCCACAGGCGGCTGCAGGATGGCAGATGAGTCCAGGGCTGGACGGATATCCCACCAACCGCCCCCCCGCTGGATAAAGCACTCTCATTTGTGATTCACATGCCTGTAAGCTCCTCTGAGTCTGAAACACCTCCCTGACTGGAGCTGGTGGGCAGCAGAAGGAGAAGAAGAAGATGAAGGAGGTCCTATTCTGTTTGTCCTCGGCTTTTGGTGGCAGGGTGACCAAAGTAACCTCACTCAGACTGTTTGGCTCCAAATTGACTCAGAGCGAAATAAAATTAAGCCTGCGTTAACGGCTCGCATTAAGACCGGATCTAAGTCTGATTCTGGACTCTGATTAAGATCCTGCTGGTGGCCTCTCTGTGGAGATCCTCCCAGCTCCTCCATAGAAGGAGACCTTTGGGGTACCAGGGGAAACACCTCTGAATCTGCAGGAGCTTGAAAAGGTCACGAGGAGAGGGAGGTACGAGTTGACCTGGTTAGTCTGCTGCCTTTGACACTCGACCCTGATGAGTGCAGGACGATGAAAGACCAGACGCTGGCACAAAATGATCAGTTTGTGCTGTTTGGCCTAAACTGGGTGTCATTTCTTTAGTTTAGTTTGTGTCTCAGAAAGCAGCAGGTTGCGGGACAACGTCCTCACCCTTAAAGAGAGAAGAGTGAGCACAGAAGAGTCAGCATAATTGGCCTTATGAAGGCTCGGTTGTGCTCCATCCATGGATGATCACGTGGACGCACGGTGGTGTGTATGCTGGTGCATCACTGTCAGAGCAACATGGCGTCACTCTGACAGGCAGACAACAGAATAACAGGAGGAGGGAAGCTGCAGTTCCTCCTGCAGAGCCTTAAACTCAGCACATTTCACACTTAACTGTTTGGGTGCAAAATTTAACCCATGAAGTGAATGGCACGTACTTGAGTAAAGTTTGAGTAAAGTAAAGTATGTTGTTAATTTCTATAAAATTTCTATAAAAACCAAAAAAGACAAGAAAATTCCAAAGATCGAAATTTAATGCAGAGCACAGACAAAAGCAGAGGTTTTTAAAGTTGCAAAACTTTCTTTACTTTTTGTGCCCCACTTCCCGACAATAATAATAATCCTAAAAAAAAAATTGCAACAAAAGTAAAGGTTGAAGTCAAACCTTTGTATCTTTTAAATTAACTTAAAGTCCTTATCCAAAGAAATGTATTTTATTTGCTCGGCCAGTTCCCCCTAAATAGTCTTTTTAATTGTATAGTCCAAAGAAACTCCACATAATCTTGCTTAAAAACAGAAAACATGGCATAAAAATAGCGATCACTTGTGAAAAGAACTGATTTACCAGAAAAGGTGACAGACAAGTTTTTACTCACAACAGTTTACACTCTTGTTATGTTGAGGTGTTCCACCATCTGCGATCGTTCCATATGTGTAAGCTTTATTTCATTTTTTAAACCAACCTCCTACTACATATTAAAGTCCTCCATATATGAAGTTTCCATAGTAGGCCATTTAAAAAAGGTAGATAACTCATTTTATTTTATTTAACCAGGATAATCAACTCACTGAGATAAAATATCTCTTCTTAAGAGTGTCCTGGTCGAGAGAGGCAGCAGCACGGTTAACAAAGTTACTCTTAACAACAGCAACACATACAAATACACATAACATTTAATATAACACTGAAAGTACAATGAAAATCAATGAAATACAGTTAACTGACAAGCTGGACGGAGAAAAGAAACTAAATCATCCGTTAAAACATCTGCAGCCTGATGCCTCAGCCTTTAAATCATTTAATGTCCTCTTAAAAATGAACAGTTTAGTGATGTGCGGAGGTCTTTAAAGGGACATCTCACTGTTTTTGAAGTTGTTGTTAAATCAGGTGCTGCAGCAGTCAGTGCAGTAGCTGAAAGGGCTCCAAGCAGCGCTGCCTACAAGTCCAGACGAACAGGACCGTATCCTGCTGTGGGCTGGAACAGTTATTTTGCATAGTTGTGTGAGTTTTCTATAAAACCTAAGTTGGGTTGAATGCAAGGTTAGAATAATAATTTCAGAGAGCTTCGTTTTTCCTCCAGGACGTCTGTGTTTGGCTCTATTTTACGATGCAGTGAATGGCTTTGTATTCTTACACCTGTGCTGAGTGACTTTGCTGGTCTGCTGATTCACAATATGGACTCTGGAAGACACAACAACAGGAGAGGAAACTGAGACCGAACCAAATATGAGTGATTTAGCAGTTCCTGACATGTTCAAATTCTTCAGGAGATTCAGCATGGCAAAAAAAGAGGAGTGTACTCCCCTAGAAGAGTTTGGAAACATTGTTTTAGTGTGTTATTTCTCTCCTTTAAAAATACCAGTTGGTGTTGTTGTATCGTTGTAAAGCCAGATTGGTCACCTTTACAATGAGGTACACTTTTTATGGATCATGCATTTATGGAATGAGCAACAAAACTAAGTAAAGCTGGTGCTCTGGTTCGCAGAGTGTCAGGATTATTTGGCATCAGCCCTGGTTCCATCTCCAAACTTAGAACCATGAGAAGGATTTTTTTGACCAGTATAGTTTCATCATAGGATTAAATCTGGACTTCCCACCAGAACTTCAGATAGAAATTGCACAGAGCTGGTGCAACAGGCAACAGGGTATTTCTCCTCTGCTCCCCTCCTTTGCATTTTGAAAAGCGCCTCGCGTTCACACGGAGACGGCGTGGTAACGATGCATGCTGACATGGATCCACGTGAACGACTGAAAATGTGGTAGCGTGCATGCCAGGCCAGTAGTTGGTGATGTAAGTTTGCAGTGAAACAGCGGTGTAACGACACACGTATGCACACTAATGCTCTCCGGTGAAGACAAACTTTTCAGTTATATTCTCAGAGCTTGGTGAAATAACAAGTGCGTCTCAGCGGGTGCAGCTGATGCAGCTGCAAGCTCCGATACATAAAGGAGGACTCACTCTACCAGATTTTAAACTTTACTACTTAACTTCCCAATTAAGAGCTGTATGGTACTGGTGCCATGAAAGGACATAAACAGCTTCATGGATATAGAAAGGTACAATTTAAATGATATCCCTTTGAATGCTTTTCCTTTTATTGGGACACAGGCCAAAAATATCACATCCAAACAATAATTAGACACACCCATCTGTGTTGGCAGAAATGCCACCACCTCATAGGTATTAAAACGTGCTCTTCGTTAGGATTCCCCTGTGGATTAGTTCTCCTTTGAGTTCATGACAGATGAAATTTCCCATAATTGGCGAGACTGTGATATACAAGTGCTTGGTGACCTCTGACAAGACGGTCTAATTGGTGAATCCTCAGATGTCTGCAATCACTACAATCTACCCTGCTCACACTCTTTTAAATTTTAACAGATCAGAAATTGGATTAAAGATCGATGTGAGGATTACCCTAGAACTGATGATACTCCCCTGGGAAAAATAATACACTTATCTGACTCACCAGCTGGACTGATCTCAAAGCTTTATAAATGGATTAATGACTGTGTGGATCACAAACATTTGAATCTTAAGCACAAATGGAAAAAGGACTTGAATGCCAACTACAAATTGCAATCAAGAATGGGAAACAATCCTCAGGAACTCACAAACCTTAACTTCAACTAAACACAGACTGATTCAGTTTAATGTCTTGCATCGCACGTTACACCCCTCAGAGATTACACCACATGAACCAATCTGTCTCTCCATGTTGCCCAAGATGCACTACCAAGGATGGCAATCGAACCCATATGCTATGGGACTGTAAGAGCCTTTATTCAGCCTGTTTGGCGAGGTATCCATAACATCTTATCCAAAACTCAGCAAAAACAGTCCCCACAGACCCCCGGTAGCTATTCTTGGGAACCTAAGCAGACTTCACAATGTCACACTGAATCAGAAAAAACTTACTTTCTTATCCATTACAGCTGCTAAAAAGTGCATTTAACAAACTGGAAATCCACAACCCCACCATCTTTGAAACAACGGTGGAAAGAAATCCTATCATATTGTACTCCAGAAAGTATTATGTCCAGTTTGAGGGGAAACCCAGAGCATTTTTTTCACTATATGGAGACCTCTGATGACAACAACACCACAAATTGAAGCTTCCATTGGCTGAATGTATAATTGTACTGAACTGCTTTTAACTGATCCTCACAGCCAGTGTATCCTTACTCTGTGCTGTGGGGGGTGGGGTCGGTGTGGCATTGTGTCTTTGTGATCTGTTTATTCTATATGTTTTGTAAGTGATGATAATAATGATATTAATAATAATAATAATAATAACAATAACAATAATAATACATTTTATTTATAAAGCGCTTTTCAGAGACTCAAAGACGCTTTACAAGATAAAAGGATAAAAGTGCAGGTTAACACAATATACAAGAATAATATAAGAAAAATACCAAGCCAACAAGCATTGACAAAAAAACAGTTTAAAAGTGCATGTAGAGAGCAAGATTAAGGATATATTATTTAAGAGATGATTACGGAGAAATTATGAGTAAAAAGCGGTGTGGGGGGGGGCTCAGACATATCACTTTTTCATGAACCTTTATTTGTCTGGACGCAGACGGTCTGAGATCAGCAGCTGTCACTCTGATGAGGATGGACATGTTGGAAATGAAACCTTTATGAGACGGTAACACATGATGTCCTGTTTTTTATTGTTTCTGTTTTTTATATATTTCAGTTCCGTCTCTGTTGCTAAGCGCTCGCCGCTGTGTTGTTTCCTGTGCCGTGTTTACTCCCAGAGATCAGCCGTCAATCACCCGTCGTGGGCAGCATGTGGCGGCTGGCTCCATTTGATTTTCTGTCAATGAGGTTTGTGATTGTGCAGGTGGGATGAGTGTACAGTTTTTCTTCTGTTTGTCTCCAGCAGGGTAAAATAAATTGATTTCCTTCTTGGTTGGATGTATAATCCCCTCCTACAGACACAAACGCTGCATTTTCAGTTTTGACTGTTTCGGGAAAATGTGCAAAATGTTCCAGATTTTCGCCCGAGGCGCTGCGTGTGTTATTATTTATATCAGTCGAATTTGTAAAAGGTCAAAGTTCCAGTGAAAACATCAGTATAGTTGTTTTTACAGCGTTCTCCCTCTAAACTTCTTCACTGTGGCAGGTTTGATGGATGAAAATGTGATTTTATAGGCCAGGAGTGTCCGAACTTTACTCACGGGGGCCACATACAAGAATATGGAAGAACTGGAGCTGATGTAGGAGCACAAACCTCAGCCAGAGCATCTCCAGCATGCTTATCAAAACTGTTTAAAACTGCCAGATCTCACACTGTCCACAAATCCTTTAAAGAATTCCTGGATCCACATTCGGATTTCAGTCGCCACCAAAATCGAACTGATTGGTCGTCGGGCCCATTTCTGACCATTTCTGAAAATTCTGCTCACTCTGCTCAGTGAGGCTGCCTTCATCTCCGTCAGTGAACACTGGGGCCTGCCCAGCTGTGGACTCCTTAAGGTGCCCTTTGGGGGCGGCCGTCTTTTGACCTCTGGGCGTGGTGTCTGGACTCTGAGACCAGCTGCAGCTGCACGTTGTGAAATGGCATATTCTTCACAACATGTTTGGACAATGATCTGCAGCAACAAACTACGTAAGGCTGAAGTTTGGCTGAATTAAAAAAGTATAACGACTCAGTGAGCCGTGAGGAAAGGTAGTACTGGAAATTTCCCCTGTGGGACTAATGAAGGAATATCTAACAGCAGCTTTACACAGATCAACTTTGATTAATATGATATGAATATATAAATGATATATCCTGGCTTTGTAGAGTTTAAAGGTCATAAAGGATTTGCAAATCATTGTGTTTTGTTTAGAATTTGGTGCAGCAGGTCGTGCATGTGCCTTACAGCAAGAAGGTTGCTGGTTCGATCCCTGTGTCAGTCAGGGCCTTTCTATGTGGAGTTTGCATGTTCTCCCTGTGCATGCATGGGTTTTCTCTGGGCTCTCTGGCTTCCTCCCACAGACCAAAAACATGTTCGTTAGGTTGAGTGGTAACTCCAAATTGCCCATAGGTGTGAGTGTGAGCACGACTGGTTGTCTGTCTCTATGTGTCTCTCTGTTTTTCATTTCATTTTATTTCAGTTTTACGCTCTTATCTACTTTAATGTCTCGATTTGATATGTCCGACTGCTATACCATGTACACGAGCAACTGAAACAAACAAATTTCCTCTTGGGGATTACTAACGTATTTCTGATTCTGATTCTGATTCTGGTGTGGCACTGTGATTGGCTGACGACTGGTTCAGGGTTCCCCGCCCAATGTCTGCCCAATGTCAGCTGGGATAGGCTGCAGCCCCCGCGACCCCAGAAGGGATAAGCAGTGTAGATGATGGATGGTTAGATGGATGTATTGTTTTTATTTAAGATTTATACATTGTCCCAACTTCATTGGAACTGGGACTTGTACTTCCAAAAACCTGCAGCTACAAACCATAACGTTTCCCGGCTGTTGTAATCAAATTGATGTGTATTAGACCTCTGGTTGTAAAACCAGCAGAGGGTGGCATGAAAAACCTTTAAACGTTTCCATCTTAGTTTCTCTGCAGCATTTATCTCCTCTCTCCCGCTGAAACTGTTGTTTTATTTCTGACCTTTATGAGAACAAAGTCCAATAACTCTCCATGCACCAGAGCCCCTCAGACCGACCCACATTAAGATTGAGCCCACAAAAATTCTGAAGGTTTTGACTCAAGAAGATAAAATAAACTATGGAGCATAAAAAAGCTAATGCATGAGTGATGACGGTCCATCAGGGGCTGCATTTCTGCAGGATGATGTCCCACAGAGCCTGACAGAACGGTCTTATTGAAGGTCTGCACGCTCGCTGGTGTGGCCCAGTAGGAAGTGATTTGAGCGTCTGACGGAGCTTCACCACAGAAACCCTGATTGGCTGCAGGGCAGAGTCATAAAACAGACCGTGAGTCACTGTGGATTCTCCAACCCGGCTCTAGTGCCAGTCTTTGTGCTGGAATCCCAGCTCCTCTGGAAACAGCTCATTTTCAGCACGTCTGTGGATCTGCTCTGGAAGCGTTCATATTTATTTTACATTTGACCCGTCTGAGGTGTTTCATTTCAAAGGGCTTCATATTAAAGAAACAGCAAAGCCACAGAGGAGAGTTTCCCCCGATCAGCTGTTCTGGGACCAAATGTTTAACTACTGAGTTGGCTGCAGCGTGAGGGGCTGTTAAACTAAAGGAGACATACGGGCTGTAGTCATGCTCAGGCTCAGAGATTTAAAGGGACAGTCTGTTAAATGTGTTTGGTTGTTATCAGGCCTAAAATCAAAAACATCAAGAATAATCTGTGAAATTAGGTTCAATTTTTCTGTTATTTATTTTGAATATATTCAAAGAAAGATCAAACAGAAATAGAAGAAAGAATAAAGTGTAGCGGTAATATATTCAAAAAGGTGTGGGAGGAAGTAAAACACGTCAAGTCCCACTCCTTCTCCTTCTGTCAATCAAACATAAATGCTTCCATATTTTACAAAAGAAAACAGTTTCTCCACAATAATTTAGTGATTTAACAAAACAAAAACAGAACAAAAAAAAACAAACAAAAGGCAAAACAATAACAAGATCCAACAACACAAATTAGTCATCCTTCAATTTAATGCGATACCTCCTGTTTTACACCTATATCTACTGAAAATTATGTTTTTATACATTATTTTAAATTTCATGAGCATTGCTTTAGATCCTGTTGTAACCCATTCCATAATTGAACACCACACCGTGAGAAACTTTTTTTTTTAATTTTTTTATTAAAATCAGAATTTCTCCTTAAATTATAATCCCCATCTCGATCTCTACAAAGATTTTTGGATTGTAGGTGGTAATGAATTATTCTTACACATTATTTGTGCTGTTTGTAGTTCAAAAATTTCCATGAGTTTTACTAGTTTTGACCTTAAAAACAGTGAATTGGTGTGAATTAGTGAATTAGTGAATAAGATTAGATCGAAATTTATACATCTCTTGGGAGACTCCCTCAGGGAAACTGAGATTCCAGCAGTATTGTATAGCAGTACACAGTAAAAAGAGCACACAGAGTATCAAAATTATATAAATAAAGAAAGGCTTTATATATATAAGCCTACTGGCTACTGATTACCTCTCCTTCCCATCTTCTGTCTTCGTAGGGATAAAGAGCAGCTTCTCATTAACAATATCAGGGGCAGGAAGTTTAACTTTCAGTTTGTCCGTCCATCTGCTCTCGTCATGCTTCCAAAACCATCTTAAAAATGCACTGAACCTCTTTGACAACTTAGGCCTAAACCACTTGGCAAAGGTCAGAAATCGAGCCTGTGTTGGCTCTCTGATTGGCTCACAAACAGCTGTGGGGGGTCACCCAGTCAGACAGCTTTTGTGCTGCAGACTCCGTTTCACAGCATCCTGCTGGCATTGACCCTTTCAAGGTCAAGGTAAACTTTATCATCCCCGAGGGGCAATTTGTTCTGCAGCCAGCAGTATCACACAGACAACAAACCAACAATAAATACAATAAATAATCCATAATCCATTAAAGGCAGTAAATAAATGAACCCCTTTTACAGACTTCTGGACTCAAACCTCAGACTTCCACTCCCACCCAGACACTCATCACCACCAAATAAAAGTCAAGATGTCATCCTTCAGATCCACCCTCTTCACTGAGGCAGGCGTCCCCCAAGGATCTGCCCGAAGCCCACTCCTCTTCATTCTCCATGACCTTTTTTATGAATCACATTTAAATCAGATTATTTTCTGTCCTTATGCAAAAGTTTAAAGGAACACTACAACATTTTCTTTGTTTGCGTCTCTTGCCTCACTCCTGAGTCCATGACAGGAAGATAGACACCATTCTTTAGACTGTACGTCCAGTAACAAGGAAGAGACAGCCAAAGCATGCCCACCGCTAATTAGCTTAGCTCAAACACTGGGAGTCAATGGGCAGTGTTAGTCTGCCTCTGCCTACAGTCATCAGGTAAACTTTTCAGCAGCTCTAAATGGTCCTGTGAGCTTGTGACTCGTATATTACTCCTTTATGTTACGTTATCTTCTTCCTTCATCGTATTATCATCTTCTACTCCTAAACAGAGGCTTTGTTTTGTTTACCTATCTCTGCGGTGGTTTTCAGGAGAGATGTGAGGTTCGTGAACAAGTTTAGTCTTTTGAACCGCTCTTTTAAGTGGACGATGAGAACAGATCTGCAGTTTTGAGTGAGCTGTTTGTTTGTGAGACATTATTAAATGCAAATTTAAGAAACAAACGGCTCACTCACAAGCCGTTCACTTAAAAGAGCTGTTCAAAAGACTCGACTCGTTAACGAACGTCACATCTCTCCTGATAACCACAAGGGAAATAGGTCAACAAAACAAAGCTTCTGTTTAGGAGTAGAAGGAGACAATATGATGATTGTAGGAGATAACGTAATGTGAAAAGAACAGTTCAGAGTTACTGAAGAGTTTATCTGATGACTGTAGGCAGAGGCAGGCTAACGCTACCCATTGACTCCCAGTGTGTGGGCTAAGCTAATTAATGGTGGGAGAGAGCCCTTTCCCTTGTCATGGACTCAGGAGTGAGGCAAGACACAAAAACAACAAAAATGTTGGAGTGTTGCTTTAACAGACCAGGATCACAGGTTTTGGGGCCTTTTTTCAAACTGACTAAAAATAAGAGTTTAGAACAGAAATTGGACCAAACTGACCCAAATCAGAGGGGGGAGTTAGGCTAAATCCGCCTAATTATCACTTTGAGTCTATATTATAAAAACCCTCCTGAACTTTGGGAAACAAATACAACAGGACTTTTGTGTCAGGATGAGGGCGCTGCTGCGAGGATGTTTTCAGTGAGATTTTAAAATACTTTTTAAAGCCTTCTTTTGTCTTAATGCCTCATTATGTTCTGCTGCAGAGCTGTCTTTGTTGAATCAGGAGCTTCAGAAATATTAACTGTGCTAAAATAATGACAGGACTCAGTGGTATAGATGTGAGGCGTTTGATGTCTTTTGTTTGTGCCGAGTTTTTGAGCGCCGTGGGAATGAAGACGTGTCAGTGTCTCTCTCTGCTGCTGGTGTTTGAGGATGTGGCTCCTTTTCTTTAAGATGTGTCTTTATCTGATCTGACAGCAGATTCCTCTGATTTTCACACAGAGAAAAGAGAAACGTCAGCCAGGAGAAAAACCGTCTCTCCTCTCTGCAGAGCTGCTGCCCTCTGCCGTGGCTCCTCCACTGTGCCTGAACGCAGCAGGCCTCGTATATCCTCGTATATCTGCACAGAAACAGGCCGGCTGCTTTACTGCTGTGTAATTTTAAATCTAAATCCCCGGCTGAGCTGCAGCAGAGGCAGCGCCGCTCCTCTGATAATTGCTGTCCTTGTACGTTACCTCGGTTAAACGAGGGTCAGCATCACGAGTTAAGTTGCTGGAATGGAGAGGATAGCAGGAGCGTGAAATGGAGCTAAAAACACTTAAAGGATGCAGAAAATGAGGGTGGACCTGATTCTCTGCTGCTGCTGGGTTTTCCTTCAGGCTGTGAATCAGTAAATATAGAAATGTGCATAAAGGGGATAAAATGTATGAAAACAAATATTAACACAACATTAGAACAATGATTTAGCCAGTTATGATCACAAACAATCTTCATTACTGATAAACAAACAGCATAGAATGAAAAGCTTGTGTAGTACGAATTAAAACAAACAGTCTGCATGTTCACAAACTCTCCTGTAGCTCATTAATGCCCTTTTTACTGCCACACTGAGCTAAAGACCACAGCTTGACTCAAAGGCCTGCACTGGTTTATACCCTCGAGTCACTCTGGTGATACTTGGACCATTAAGTGGCCCCACGTTACATTCTTGTCTCGACTCAGCTCGCTGAGTGGTGACAGGGAAAACTGTACCTGGATCGAGGCAAACCAACTTACCTGGGCACAGGTAAGTCAACATGGGCCGATACTGCAAAGAGGAAAGGAGGGCTTGGGTTACCAAAGAGGCGGCCATAAATCAACTTGTTAACTTTTTGTCTTTAAAGTCCTTTAAAGATATCTTTTCATATAATACTTAGAATAAAACCAGACTTTTCTTGTTTGTAATTTGCAGAAAAAGTCAAATTAAGGCATCGTTCATGTGAGTTAACTCACATGAAATCACATTTATATTAAAGAAGAGGTCCCCGTGAACATTTTTTTCAGGGATATTTGTTTGTTTCTACATTTTGTTTCACCAAAAAGCATTTAGATTTAGAAACAACAGGCAACAGAACAAGAAAAATATACAATATGCACAAGTTTTAAATCTTTAACAGGGTTAGAAGACCAGAGATTTATGAGCATTGATTATATGTCAGTTAATAATATTTAAATTGCTTAAATTGGTCCAAATGGCAGAAAGTTCTGTATACAATGTTGTTTAATTCACCATCAATTCTATAATTTTAGCTGCAGTATTTTATTCAGTGTTTAAAGCTTATTTAAACACGATACCTTGGCCGTAATAATTATGAGCGGTCCGTTAAAAGTTTTCATTTTTTTCATATTCATTTATCAATTTGCTTCTTTTTTTTGCCACATACCATTAAAGATAGCTTTCAGATTATACCTATAACTAATAATAAAACCAGACTCTTCTTGTTTTTGAAATGCAGAAAAAGTCCAATTAAGGCATCATTTGCACAGGTTAGCTCCAATGAAATAATATTTATATTAGAAAAGATGACCCTTTGAACATTTATTAGAGGGTATTAGTTTTGTTTCTGCATTTTGTTGCACTAAAAAGCATGTTAAAATTTTATTCTCTTGAGAAATAACAGTAAATAGAACAAGCAAAATGTACAATATGGACAAGTTTTGAATCTTCTACAGGGTTAAACGATCAGAGAGTTATGAGCACAGATTATATAAAAATGAATGATATTTAAATTGCTTAAAATGGTTCATATGGCATAAAGTTCTGTACAGAATGTTGTTCAGTTCACCATTTATTCTATAATATCAGCTGAAGACCGTTTTAATCAGTGTTTAAAGTTTATTTTAGCAGGATAACTTTGCTGTAATAATATGAGTGGTCCATTAAATAAGTATAATTGTCATAATTATTTATTAATTTGGTAAATGCCAATAGGGAACTTGCAAGCTTCGTCCCTGAGGGGGTGGATATCTGGGGTGGACGTTAGCCTGGACGTAGAAGAACAATGGGTCACCTAAAGCCTCATAACATGGGCGAGAGGCGGGGCACACCCTGAACCGGTCACCAGCCAATCACAGGGCAACATAGAGAGTTGGAGAACCATTCAGGCTCACACTTGGGCAATTTGGAGTCACCAGTCTACCTAATGAGCATGTTTTTGGTCTGTGGGAGAGGAGCGAACCCACACATGCACAGAGATAACATGCAAACTGACTGACCGGGATCGAACCTTCTTGCTGTGAGGCACGTGCACTTCCACCTGCTCCACCGTGCTGCCTGATTAATAAGTGACAATACAAAATGTTCAGGGGAGACTTTGTGGATCATTCATTACTTTTAGCCTTCATACTTCTCTGTTTTATTTAAGCTCTCACTTGTTTTGACTTCAGCACATCATCAGCCAAAGAGCAGAGCGCAGCCGGAACATTTAATTTATTCCCATCACACCAGAGCAGCTATAATAGTTTGATCATTTCACCAAACATTTTGATAATTAGAGCTTCAGAGGAGACAGTAACTAAAAGGGCTGCTAATAATATTGTTTCTGGAAATGAGGAGGAACAAGCTAAACAATTTTATTGGAAAATAATTTTAAAAAACATTAACGTGATGGCTATGGAAGGTTTCACATCATTCTGATTGGAGGAATCATCATTATCAAACAAAACATGCCCTAAAACCTTCTGAGATCCTCTCTGTGTCAAACATCTCCTCCAGCCCTCAGCACAGAGCCATCTCAAGCCTCTCGATTAGACAGGATTCATTTCAGCTGCTTTTCCGCCCCGTCGCCTCACATCCAGCCCTCGCCTGTGAAATCTGGCTCCTAACATGCCACATCCCGCAGAGTCATAATTCAATAAGTGTGACACGGACGACGCGCCGCGGCCGGCCGGTCACTCAATCTCATTCGCACACTCTGGCACATACGGCGTCGTCCTCATTGGCGGATAAGAGACAGTGATCGCACTCTGTCACTTTTATTCCCTCGCTCTGCCGAGGAGAGATGGGGCAGCGAGGAGCAAACTGTGGCCGCCTGCTGCTGGATCACATCAGTCCTCCTGCACCCATCATTACTGTGGCGGCTCTAAGGCAGCGACATCTTTGTTTATGCAGCTTTGAGTGGAAGGATATTCAACTTTATACTTCCATCACTGACAAGGGACATTTCACAAACCCCTTCTTCCAATGAAGCTGGGATGTTGTGTAAAATGTAATTTAACACACTGCAATGATTTGCAAATCCTTTTCCACCTATATTCAATTAAATACGCCACTAACACAAGATATGTAATGTGTAGAATGATAAATATTAATGATACTCTGAAAATATTCCGGATGCCTGCTATGCATTCCAAAGAAGCTGGGACAGGGGCAACAAAAGACTGTGACAGTTTAGCAATGCTCAAAAAACACCAGGTTGGAAAATTCCACTGGTGAACAGGTTAATTCAAGGTTCACCACTTTGTGAATAAATAAGTAAAGTAAAACAATTTAAAACGTCTCTCAACAAACAACTGCAAAGAATTTAGAGATTTCATCATCTACAGTCCATAATATCCTCAACAGAATCAGAAAAGCAGAGAAATCTCTACATGTTAGCATCAAGGAAAACATGGAAAACAGCACTGAATGCCTGTGACCTGTGATCCCTCAGGCAGCACTGCATTATAAAGCAGCATCATTCTGTAAAGGATATCAGCACGTGGGCTCAGGAACACTTCAGAAAACCATTGTCAGTTAACACAGTTCATCTCTACATCTACAAGGTCAAGGTCAAACTCTGCCATGCAAAGACAAAGACAAATATCAACAACACCCAGAAACACCGCCGGCTTCTCTGGGCTGAGCTCATCTGAGATGGACTGAGGCAAAGTGGAAAAGTCTGCTGTGGTCTGAGTCCACATCTCAGACTGTTTTTGGACATCATGGACGTGGTGTCCTCCGGGCTAAAGAGGAAAAGGACCATCCAGACTGTTATCAGAGCAAAGGTCAAAGACAGCATCTGTGATGGTATGGGGGGTGTCAGTGCCCATGGCATGGGTAACCTGCACATCTGTGAAGGCTCCATTAATGCTGAAAGGTACATACAGGTTTAGGAGCAGCATGCTGCCATCCATCTTTGTCAGGGACGTCCCTGCTTATTTCAGAGACAATGAAGACACATTCTGCTCCAGTTACAACAGCAGGGACTAGACTGACCTGCTGCAGTCCACACCTGTGTCCACTGAACAGGTGAGGAGCATCATGAAGACAAAATACAACAACAGAGACCCTGGACTGTTGACCCACTGAAGTCAAACATCAACAAAAATGAAAAGAATTCACCTCCAAAGCTTCAACAGTCAGTGTCCTCAGTTCACTTGCTGAGTGTTGTTAAAGGGAAAGTGATGTAACTCAGGGGTGACAAAGATCCTGTCCCAGCTTCATTGGAACTTCAAGCCTCATTTGACAGGCTGTGGACAAAAACCAAACCAAGAGAAAAATGAAGCAATGTTGACACTTCACCCCTGAGCAGAACCAAGTTCACAGAACTTTAGGTGAACTCAGTATAACACAAAGTCCCCCACAGAGTCTAAAACTCTGATAAAAAGAGACCTCACTGGTCACATCCCTCTCTACTGTCAGTCCGATATCCAGTTATTGACTGCAATCTATTGAGTGAAGCTAGAACAGTTTCCTGCTCCACACCTGAGCCAAAATCTATCTGCTGACAAGGACCATCTCCAGTGCCAGGTCCTGCGTCCTGACGAAGTGAGCAGCACTTTTATTTCACTGGAATAAGAATTTTTTTCAAGCTTCAGCTCG
Source organism: Cetoscarus ocellatus (assembly GCA_037902135.1). Classification (NCBI taxonomy): domain Eukaryota; kingdom Metazoa; phylum Chordata; class Actinopteri; order Labriformes; family Labridae; genus Cetoscarus; species Cetoscarus ocellatus. The sequence continues at coordinate 140,165 of JBAMNC010001890.1, forward strand.
GACCTTTATAACCTTGTTAAAGTTTGGATTTTAATGAGTAACATGTTAAAAAGTATTATGGGTGCTTTTTCCTCTGATGCAGCGGACCAGGGATGTCTCCAGCACATCCTTGGATATGTCAGACAGCTTGGATTTAGTAGGAAGTTGATCTCTCACCTCTCCACTCAGCGAAGAATCAGATCAGGGCCAGGCTCGGCCCCCTCTCCTCCCACACACTCTGACAGAGCCGAGAGCCTCCACCTTTTAACCTTTGCTCCTGTGGGACCCGCAGCAGGAGGCCAGCCCGGCCGCGGGTGAGCTAATGAGCCGGCGGGCCGTGTGTTTGTGTGCACAGCTGGGAGTTATGGAGGAGGTAAACAGGTGGGGGGGGGTTAAGGTGATGGGCGAGGAGGCAGAGACATGTCCGGAGTTATGAATCTGCAGGATGTGCTCCTGATTTCTGCTTTCTTTAGGGACTCGTGGATGTTAACAACAGAGTATATTTTTACTTTTTTTAATACTTTATTTTTTCATTTTCAGATGTTCAAAACAGAACATCAGGTAAATAAAAAAAAAGTCAGTCAAATAACAACCTGAACATTACCTCTTTCTTCCCACCCATCTCCCCCAAAGCAGGCTAAAAAAACAAACAAAACATTACTCTGTACTCTATAACGAAGATTTCTGTGGTCATCTGCAACTGTAATTACGTTATACTTGGGAAATTATAAAGAAATAAGTATTCAAACCCAATCAAGACATTTAGGTGACGTGAGGGTCCTCTGCACTGTGTGGTGTGGTCAAAAAATTGTTGCCATATCTGATGGAATTTATTTGATTTCCCTGATATCTCAAATCTAACTTTCTCCAAATACAAGGTACTTGAGAGCTCTGTGAGCCAGGCTTCAAAACTTGGAGATACCTCTTTGTTCCAGACTTTAAGAATCATTCTCTTAGCCATGACCATCCCATATTGGATTGACAGAACCTTCCAGTGACCAAGAGTCTCGAGCTGTTGAGACCTCTATTTTTACATTTTTCTGCCCTGATCTCACTTTTGAATACCATCATTCATGATTTCACTGAATTCTGGTTTATCACAACGTGTTAACACTGTTTTGATTAACAGATCTTTAAAAGAGGGGATATTTTTCAAATAACCTGTCTTACATGATTTAAGCCAGATCTTCCTCATGCTACATCACCACAGAGTGAAAGTACAGCGATTGGTTACTTGACTTCTGACCTTATACCTCCCAAATATAATCAGTGAATCATCAAATCAGAAAAGGCATCTGTGCAAAGTTTTATATTTTTCACACCTCGATGGATCCGGCTCAGAGGAAAAGATCAGCGGGTGTGGAGGATGCAGACGTGTGGAGCGGGGTATCCGGTGCATCAGAGCTGGAGACGCCATCACCACATGCAAACAGGTCGACATGACGCTGCAGCAGATCCAGGTTTAAGCTAAGAGAGGCATCACTGGATAAGGAGAGCTGTGCGAGCCATGCTCTATCAAACTAGAGTTTGGGGCCGTATTGCAAAAATAGGTATTGCAAAAGAAAAATGACAAAGACGTGCAAAATGGCAGTGAGGTCTTGAGGGTTAATTAAGGTTAAAATGTTATCACTGACAGCCCTGATTGTTTTATTTTTTCCTCAAAGCCACAACATTATTCAGAGTAAGGACAAATAGTTAACCCTTAGAGACCTTTGTGCACATTTAAATGCTTTTATATCATTTCATTTTTTTATATTTTTCCTGTCTTCATGCATGTAGCATGAATTTTGTCTGTTTTTTTGTTCTTTTTTTATTTTATTACTTCCAGCTCAGCTCCTGCAGTTGGTCTAAAATACTCTGAGTACAAACAAGTGTTACACTCAGAGTGTTGAGGGTAGAAAATGTCCCATTGAAACCCATTCAAACTGCAGTTTTTGATCTCCCTTCCATTAAAGTATAGAACATTATTTTTATTATAGCAGGGTGTCAGTCGAGACTTTTGCCTTGGAGTTGATCATCTTTACTGTCCTCCACACGGTGGCGCTGTTTTAACCATATGGGTGTGATTGTGAATTATAATGAGTAATGATTCATAAAAATCAACGTGACTGCTAATTATCAACATATCCCAGCATTTACATAGTTATTCAACACACACAAAACAAAACTTTGCATTTAGTAAACTGAGAATAATTCATTTTTTCATGGTGTCATCATGATAAAAACCTGGTATTTGAGGGGTTAAAATATCCCAAATTCATGACCATTTCATGTGTATGATTTGGACTGATTTTGGTTTAAAATAGCCCAAAAAGTTGGAAGTAAAGTCAGTGTCTGATTATATTTTGGGTTAAAGGATAAGTTCGTTTTTTTGACACCTGGACCTTATTTTTAGGATTAAATACGGTCGTAGACTCACCCAGACAATTTTGGCGGAGCTCGGAGCCGTTTTCGAGCAATTTAGATCCATCCGACGGCGTTTTTTCTCATGCCATAGAAGCAGACAGGGCCAGAAATTGTATTTTGGGGGGCATCAATACGTGTTTCCTCTGGTCTCAAGTCCCACTCTGAGCAGCAAAGGCACTGCTCACTGAGCAGTGCCTTTGCTGCTCAGAGTTGCCATTGCAACCTCTGTTGCCATTGCAACAGAGGTTGTAATGGCAACCTCTGTTGCCATTGCCGTGCAATGTCCACAACAACACCACCAGTTAGCCCCCATTCCTGGACATGCAGTGGTTGCTTGTTCTCTGGTCAGCTGTTCGGTCTTTCCCTCTGCATCCTCCTTTCAAATAGCTCCTCATCGGTATATTCTGGCTCAAAACGATACGGGCATCCATTATACTCAAAGTCGTCGTCAGACACTTCTACATCGTATAAATATTCCGCCATGTTGCACAAAAATAGCCGTGTAGCCGTGTAGCCTAGCAACAACAGCGGCTCTACTCAGCTGCGCTCTTGTGGTGCATGTCTGTGACGTCACCAAAAGTTACCCATCCTTGTAAAGCCCCGGATGACCATAACAACGAAGTTGAGCTGACATGGTGATAACACTGGCCATTCATTTATAAAATGTAGCTGAAATGAGTGAGTTTCGCAGCAGATAATGTCTAATTTAGGGGCTTCGATTTCTGGCCCCGTCTGCTACTACGGCATGAGGAAAAATGCCGTTGGATGGATCTAAATTGCTCGAAAACGGCTCCGAGCTCCGCCAAAATTGTCTGGGTGAGTCTACGAGCGTATTTAATCCTAAAAATAAGGTCCAGGTGTCAAAAAACCGAACTTATCCTTTAACAGTGATATTTTTTGCTCTGAGTGGTGTGAGTGTGAGTAATATTAGAGCAAGGCTGAAGGGTTAAACCAGCATATACTTCTGTGAAGATTTAGTTTGTTGTATCTCAAGTTTAAAACCACAAAAACCTGATTTATGTGCTGGTGACTCAGAAAAGGCCTCACGTCCAGGCGGGTCAAGAGCAGAGACACGGTGGTGGACAGGTTTGTGCTGGAGAGAAAACATCCTGCTGAGTTAAGTGTTTGTGGACGGAGTGGACGCACACATCGGTGATCCTCTGTGGACAAACCGAGAACAAGATAATGACCAGCCGGCCTCCGACAGAATATTACGGCTGTCTGACTCACAGCCAGGGGCTTTTTCCTGGCTGAGGAATAAAAATCAAACCTGAGGAGACGCCGGTGTTTCGGTAGGTCAGTAGCCTCAGAGTGGACAGTTCAGAGACGGAGACGCTCGTCCAGGAGACAAACTCAGATCTCTGAGGCTCGGTCACCATGGAAGGATTCAGATGAACATAGGGCTGACACACCACACATGAGGCTGGAGATCACTCTGTAATGAGCTATTCAGAGGTCTACACTTCATTGCTGGTTCAACTGCTAGATAATTCAAACACCTAATCAGCCAATCACAAGGCAGCAACTCACTGCATTGAGGCATGTGTGCATGGTGAAGACCACATGCTGAAGTTCAAACCGAGCATCAAGATGGAGAAGAAAGGGGATTTAGGAGACTTTGAGCATGGCATGGTTGGGTTTTCACACAAAACAGAGAATGGTCTGAGGAAGAGAAAATATCCAGTTTGTGGCCAGAGTGGCTGCAGAATCTACTGCCTCAACCAACATATGCAGAAGACCATTTCTGATCACACAACACTTCCAGTCTTGAAGCAGATGGTCTACAGCAGCAGAAGACCAAACCAAGTGCCTCTCCTGTCGGCTAAGAACAACAAACTGAAGCTACAGTCACATGGGCCACCTATTGATGGACCTGGTCTGATGAGTCTGTTCAGATGGTAGGCTCAGAGTTTGGTGTGAACATCATAAAGCATGGATCCATCCTGCCTTGGATCAGCGGTTCAGGCTGCTGCTGGTGATCCCTTAGTCCCACCTGAGCATGGTTCAAACCCCACAGCCTACCTGAGGATTGTTGCTGACCATGTCCATCCCTTTATGACCTCAGTGGACCATCTTCTGATGGAGACTTCAGCAGCTCCATGTCTCAGAGCTCAGATCATCTCACACTGGTTTCTTCACTGCACTCCAGAGGCCTCCACAGTCACCAGATCTCAGTCCAGTAGAGCAGCTTTGGGATGTGGTGGAGCAGGAGATTCTCCTCATGAATGTTCAGCAGCTGTGTGACGCTGTCATGGAGATATGGACCAACATCATTACATTACAGGAGCTCTGAAGGTGAAGGAGCTCATCAGGTCCTATGTCCTCCATCTTGTCCCGTTTCGTCCATCTTGTCCTGTCCTGCATGAGTTGTCTCTGTGCTGTGACAGAGTCTGGGCTCTGCTGCTCTGACACTCACACAGGTCCGTCTCAGTGTAGCAGGAGCAGCAGATCTGCTCTCCGCTCACGTTAAGGATGTGAAACATGGACGTCTCACATGATGCATGTGGCTCCAGCGTCTCCCTGACCTTTGCTGCTCTGTCTCAGTGTCTCCTCCTCTGTGGAGCAGTATCTGCAGCCTCAGAGCCATATTCACAGAGCTGAACACCTCCACCTGTTCTCCATTGATCAGCGTTTATTGTGGCGAGGCGTGCAGATACACTCAGGTTTGGTGCTCCAGCCCCCTGCAGCGGCCCCGGAGGAGCCCACAGACCGAGATGTCTGGATCCTCTTTTTACTCGTCTGAAGGTCACATTCAAGCAGTTTGAGCGGTCTCTGATTAAGTTTAACTCCTCGGGGTCCCACGCATCCCAGGATTATGTTACTCTTTAATTGGAGAAGGGTGGAGTGGAGCCGGAGACTGGGAGTGAACTGTTGCTCCTGTGAAGACCTGGCCCCTGGGCCGTGACTACAGAAAAAGACCTGAGCTGACAAAGTACATGGACGTTTCCTCGAGCTCTAACTATCTGGATCTGTGCTCACTGACGTTTAGGCCAACATCAAGGGAAACGTCGAGCTAAGTCAGGCACATCGATTTTCTCTCGATTTAGATCCGTTGGCCTGCACTGAACATCAAAATTGATCCCCCGTATGGAGTGCAACTGTCTACTAGTAGACGATTTTGTTTCACTAGTAAAGTCTTCTCGTGCACTAGTTGACCAAATTTGAGTAGTAGAGCTGAACTACAGTTGATATTACTGATATCAATCTTTTGCCTAGACAGTTTTCCCTGGATTACTCAACGCTGGTCAGAACAACATCTACCTGCTGCTCAGTGAAGTCCTGTGTACTCAGCAGCTCCTCCATGTTTGACCTGCTCTGCTGTATGAGAATCAGTCCAGTGTGCAGCCAGACTCAGGAATAACATGATCTCCATCATCCACATCTCCTTTAGGGCCTTTAAGGCTGTCTCGAGGATATTTATCTTTCTTTTTAAAGTCCAAAGTTTGTTGTTTCTTCACTGAAGCCTCCTCCTTTTCATCAGTGGCTTTTGTAAATGCTTCATATCACGTTTCATGTTTCATTTATGGATGTTGTATTTAATCATTTTCATTAAACCCTACTCCTGCCTTTTCTGCAGACAGAGGAGGAACTCTTCCAACTCATCCTGCAGCTTGATTGTGCTGATATTGTTTACCAAAACAGCTCAGAAGCCAGCCTTCACTCCTTTACTGTTGTCTAAAACAATCTTTGTGGATTTATTTAAGGATGTCCATTCAGATCTCATCACTGGTTTATGTATGACCCCTGGCTGACCTCTCAATCCAGACGACACTTTCACTGGCTGCTGTTTGTTTTCAAGTGTATTTTCTGTACCTACCCTCCTCATCTTTAGCCATATCTAACTCCATATTGTAACAATTTGAGGTTGTTAACTTTAATTTTAATCAACTTAAATATATTATCTTTGAAGAATAACTTATTACGTTATTTAATTTTAGGGGAAAAAAATATATATATAATGATTAATTCAATTTTCTTTTTAACTAAGGGCTAGTTCAAACTCAAAATTTCATTTAAGGGAATTTAAAGAAAAATTATTTTGAGTTCAGATAACTTTGTTCTGTTCAACTTTAAGTTAAAGGAAGTCAAATTAAAAATAGTTTTACTTAAGCTTCACTCTTAAACTTAACTTAACTCAAATACTCAGGATTAAAGTAGGTGTAACAGGAAAATAATTCAATTAAATAACAAAGGTTCGTCCCATGAAGCTCAAAAAAAATTATTGAATTTGTGAAATCAAGACAGACAAATAATGAATTCAAGTAAGTAAATTATGTTATTCTTCAGGTTCAAATAAAATAAACACAAGTCAAACAATCAGAACAATACCATTAATGAGTCCTTTAAAGAAAAAAATGGGGGAAAGAGTCTTTTCTCTGGTGGGGGAGGAAACATGTTCAGGGTACCGGGATGAGAACCATGTAGAGTCCACCGTGATCCAGGGAGGGAGGAAGGAAACAAAAGTCTGTGGTCCAGCTCGCCATCATCGTCTTTATTCTTCGTTTTTCATGGGGTAATAATAAAAAACCTGACCTAAAAGAGGTCAAAATCATTTAATCATAAAAGATGAAACTAAAACAATTACTTTTAAAAAGAACTGCGTGCTGCGTTTACCGCGGGCATGGTACATAAAGATTTAAACAAACATAAATACAAGGAAAAGAAAGACAAAGAAAATACAGCTCACGGTTGTAATGAATCATTACATGTGTAGCGTTTGCTCGTTACCTGTGTGGCATTAGTTTTCCCCCGCTGTGTCTGCTGCTTCATCAGAAGTGAAAAGGAAGAGCCCTCGTGAACCGGATGCTTTTCAATGGTGGGGTGTGTTCTGATTGGTTTACTGATCAACGGCATGTAGGTGAGTGTTTGGAAGTGGAATTAAGTAAAATAAATCAATTTAAATCAAAAGCAGATTAACCTAAAATAATTTAAACAGATTCTGGGCTGTCACAAATAAAAAAAACATTATATAACCTGGGTTACAATATAGATCACAGTCCAATTTTCATCATAGAAATAATCCTGTTTGTTCCAAGAATTCATAAAGAAACTGGTCACTCTGCTTTTCTGTTCAAAACTGGAGCAACTGGTCTGATTCCCTCAGATATATTTAGTCTTTGATTGTTTTTAAGAAATCTGTCTTTATTCATCTAAAAAAAATCCTACTTCTGTTTTTAAAATCAAATATTTGAAATGCCTGACTGTGTTAAAACGTTTGTACAGTAGGTATGTAGTATGATCTGTGTCTTACTGATGACTGCCACAGATCTGGTTGGGTTGGGAGAGCTTTCTGTGGTCATTTGAGTGTTTCAGTATTTTAGTGTTTCTCTTGTAATGTTCGAGTGATGTCTGTACTGTAACATGTAAAGACTGATTAATTCTTGCGTGTTTGCATCTCCATTGGACCCAAAGTGGCCTAGGCACGGCTTTGACCTGAAGGTGAAGCTGCAGTAATGAAACCAGAGCAACAATCATCCTTGGAGACAAGATAGGATAAGATAAGATATTCCTTTATTAGTCCCTCAGGGGGAAATTCCAAGGTTACAGCAGGGATAAAATACAAAGAAGAAATAAAAAGAAAGAAACTTACGAATGAAAATAAAATAAAATATATGCAAGAGGTATATACGGTGGTAGTGGTAGTGGTATAGTGGTATAGACGATGGTGTTTTCAAATGCACTGCCAGCTGTTTTGTCTCAGTGAAATAAACTTTCATCAGCTGCAATCACACTGAGCTCTAGAGCTGAACACTGCTGCATTGAAATCAGGAGGACGTCTTTACAAAAACAGAACAATCAGAGTGAAACAGACTGAAAATGTTCAGACTAAATTTGGTTCAACATACTCTTAAATCTCAAATCTGGCTAAAACCCACTTAAATCCTTTTTTCCTGTAAATGGGGCATGATTCTGTAACTGGATGGCCTATTTCCTGCCTCAGATATACTCAGGAACCAATTCCAGTGAATAATTTAGGAGAAACCTGACGGGGAAGTTTTACGAACAGCCGGCTGCAGGAACACTCCCGTATGAAAATTGAAAAGCAAAAAGAAAAGAATCCATTACTCTGCTTCTTAACAGAGCTGTCTGCAGGGTGGCTCAATCAGAGCTGGAAGTTCAGACTTTCATGTTAATGAAATTCTTACCACAGTCATTTTAAATTATTCTGACTGCGTGTGACAGACGTAGCACATGAGGTGAGAGGTGGTGGAAACGAGGAGGCTAATCGCTCCCTTTAAGACAGAGGCGACAGGACATGGGCCTCGCTTTAGGTTTTACAACATTTATGGATGTAAACTGGGCTTCTGTGGCATCGCAGCTTTTCTATTTCTACACCTGAAAGAACCTGAACCTGTTCTCTGCTGCAGCATTTACCTGCCTCCCTGTGCATACCTGTCTCCCCTCAGCAATCGGAGCGCAGCACCAATCCTCGCCGTGATGGCTCTCAGGTGTGCCCAAGGGGGGGGCCCCCCGCACACACACCCACACACACACACACACACACAGTCCCTCTGTGACATTTACACTGATTTGTTCATCAGTGTAAATAATAAAGTTTAAATAATTACATTTATATTAATGAGGTTTTTAGAGTATCGTTCTTTAATTCAGTGTTTCTACTGCACCTGCTGATCAAGATATCCAATTCAAAAATAATAAATTAAAAAAATGATTCAACATTAAACTGTGAAGCTTCTGCTCACAGGTGACCCAGTTGATCTTTTGTTGCTGACAGGTGAATGTGACTGTGTTTGGTTCATTTGTTCTTAATTGCTGACTGTTAACCTCAGCTCCTGTAAACTGAATTGCAGGTTTAGGACAAATGAAGTTATCTGAATCTGAATCTGAACATCCTTTGGTGTGAGTGTGAATTTTCCTGGACAGAGGTATAATTTTAGTCAGTCAAGTCAGTGCGAGAGGTTTCAACAAGCTGCTGGACAAATATCTCATCTTCAGGTCTTCAGAGAAAAAGCCTTAAAGAATCAAACGTTGGCTCATGGTTGCGTTATTCTTGACGGTCAGGGTTTAGGTTAGAATATTAAAAAGATGATATAATATTTAAGTTAGAAACAATATGGTGATATATAGAGGACGACAGGTCTATGATTGGTCCTCTGATCTGTCACTAGCTTTAGTTCTTACTTTAGTCCACTTGTCTCCACTTACCTCCCTCCCTTTGCCCACACACCCAACACAGCATGGTGTGGATTTGCTGTTCATCATGAGACTGGGGTCCACATTCAAGATTTCCTGCTGCTTAACAGAAGGTTTTTTCTTGCCGCCATGATGGAGGGATTCATGATTGGCTATATGGATTCATGTTGGGTGTTGGATGTATATATTTATATATATATGTAAATGTGTATTTTATATATGTATCTATGCATATATGTGTATCCATAATATGAAGAGCCTTGTGCTCTATTGTAAAGTGTCTTGAGATGACACTTGTTATGAATTGGCGCTATACAAATAAAGATTGATTGATTGATATAGAGGACAAGTAAACAGCATTGACAATTAGTGTTTACATAATAACAATGAAAAATTAAAGTATTTTTAAGCCTGATAGACAGAATGAAATACAGAAACACTGCTCTAAGACCTCAAGCTTAAACTCAGAAATGATTCAAGTCTTCACTGAGTCTGAGGGGACAGTTTCAGGTCTGAGTAAAGTTTGTCAAAGTGTTTGAGATATCTTATTCACGATTAAAGCCCTGACTGTTAACAAACTAAACCTACTTTAAACCTGATCCAGTGGCACAGAAAAGGCTTAACTCATCATGAGCTTAAACATGTTACTCTTATTAGACTTTGGTTTCCCAGCAGTCAATATGAGCCCATCCCAACATCAGTGAGAAGTATTTTGTCTGTGAAGTGAACTCTGAGCCACAGGAGTGACAGTAAACAGCTCTGATGGATTCTCTCACCTGAATCTCTGCAGTAAGAGCCTCCATCACATTCTTCTCTAACAGAGCTACCATCTTAACAAACAGGCCCGTTAATGTGTCTGGATGTGGATCTATTGCTGCCTTAAAAGGATCAGCTGCATTAGGATTACAGCGGCTCCAGGATTACATCATCTGACACCAGAAAGCACAAATCAGACCGAGATGGAGGTGGAATAAAACACCTGACCATCCACAGACCCTCAGACTGTGTTTTCTATTTTTAAATGAGGACATCGGGAGGGAGAAGACAGCCGTTATTGTTCTAAAACAGAAAAGGAAAAAGAAGTCTTTATTTTTGTTTTTGGATTTGAAACAAGTAAAACAAATCTGAAAAAACAACACTGGAACTGGCTTGTTTTTCATCTGTTGTTTTTTCATGAGCCGAGAAATATGGACAGGCAGCAATCACACAGACACATATGAACAGCAAATAAAGATTCATAGATACATAGATAGATATATAGATAGATTTAAGCCTTCTGCACTGTAGGTTGGTCCAGTGCTGCACTCAGAAGGATTTTCATGTTGGGTTTGGATGTATATATGTATATATATGAATGCATATATGCATTATATATATATATATATATATATATATATACACACACACACACATATATATATATATATATATATATATATATATATCTCATAATGAAAAATAATGTCTGAAAGAGACATGGCCTCCTGACGTGTGGACAGGCTCAATCTCTCCTCTCAGCTGATCAGGCTGAAGTCCTTGCTGATAGAAAGTCTAACGAGTGATCAGGATGAAGGGAGAGCAGTGGAAACATCCACAGAGGGAACAAACAGCCCCTGCAGCAGCACATCCATCCCTCTGACTCAGCTGATCTGATGAATTTCCAACATTAAGTGCTGAAAACTGTAATTTTCTGCTGAACAGTCGTCTGAGGGTTACATAATGCCTCCTTCCTCCTGCTAATGAAGACGTCCCGGCCTTCAGCAGGGCCTCGCCGGGGAGCCTTTGGAGTTTAACCTCCTGTCAGAGAGTGACAGGTCTCAGCTCCCAGATGTGGAGGCGATCACAGAGAGCCACAAACACAGACCTTCTTCAAACATCGGAGCTTCAGAGAGGATCAGAGAGGCAGAGGAGAGTCCAATAAGGCAAACCAGGAGGAGAGAGACAGGACTCATCTTTAATTCAGCAGAGCGGAGTCACCCACGGCTGCATGCTGAACAGCAGCTTCATCTTTGTTTTTATGTGAAACAAGAGCATTTTATGGATCCATATCTTCTGGAAGGGACTCTGAGAGTGCAGGGTAATATCACAAAGACTGCTTTTCAAATATTAACTCGTCTCTATTTCAAAGAGGAGAAGACAGATGAGGTTAGAGACTGTTTCAGAGACAGGCTGCAGATCTTCAGGTCCACACAAACGCTCTCTGTAGAGAAACCTTCTGAGCCTCGCTTTGAGCTTCAAGAGCGCAGAGAGCGAGGGACAGACCTGGACGACAAAGGGGACAAAACCATCCCAGAGATCTGAGACCATGAGACACTGAGGATGGAAGAGGATGGTTTTGTGCTCATAGGGAAGTCCAATTACAAAAATACACCAGAGACCAGCTCAAGTCATTTATTACAAGTCCAAGTCAAGGCTCAGGTCTTTAAGGCAAAGCCTAAGTCAAGACTCAAGTCTCTGAGGTCAGGTCCAGGTGGACATGTTGTACCATGACGTAAAACTGGATTTTTGTAATATTGAGAAAAACAGCTCATGATTGGTCCATAGGTGTTAAAACAGCCTGAAAGGATTCCCTGGTGGCTGTGGGGTTAGCTGGTCTGCCCCACTGATCACAGGCTTTCTGCTGCAGGCCCCCCCCCCCCCCCCCCCCACACACACACACACACCTTCATGAAGGCAAAGACTCTGTAATATTAATCCTAGCCAGCAGCCTGGATCACTAACAATGATGAAACCAAACTTTGGGCTCCTCGGGGCCCTGCTGCTATTTTGTACTGTTTACACTCAGAGCTTCTCCCACAGTCACAGCCTCAGACTGCAGATATCCACTCTGTATTTTCAGACAAACAGCTGAATCATCGTGTGTTGTCCCACATGTTGGAACAAAAACCTGTCTAAATAAAGTTTTTTATTCTGAAGCCGTGTCGTCTCAGTGACTCAGAGCTGTTACAGCACAGAAAAACAATCCGTCCTCTTCATTGTCTGGTTCTTCCCACTTAGCTACACCTCACCACAGACCACCTGAGGACAGGGTCAGGCTGTTTCCCAACAGTTACAACAGTCTGAGGGATTTTTATTGTCTGATCAACGCCACAAGAACCAAACACACAGAGAGAAGCTCCTTTAGCACATCCAACAGCCTTTATAGAGCTCAGAGCTTCACCTTCACTCAGCTTCACAAGTTTGATGTGATGACTGCTAGAGGAGGTTCACCATGCTCAATAAACCCTCTGATTTTCATTTACCAAGAGCCCTGATCCACCTGTATTCTCAGCCCATTCTCAAAACTTCACCAACATTGTGAACTGATTTTGCTAAAATGTAGTCTGTAGTCTGTGAACATATGTGAAATCTGCAGGATGACAGAAGTACCTTCATGTCAGACTACTTCTGTAAAACATAACAGTATGCACTGGACCAGTCCACCTGACTTCTGTTACCCACAATGCAAAGCCCCAGTGTGTCAGGTGGTGAAATGGTGGACAGCCAGCCGTAGCAACATTATCATTAGAACTGATTACATTTGGTAAATTTACATTTTTAAGTTGTTACGTTGATGTTGCACAGTTCTCATGTGTGATTTCAGTGGTGAAAATCATGAAAATCCAAATTAATCACGTCAGACTTCTTTTACTCCATTAACGGATATTAATTTAGTGCACTAGCCTTTAGCTGAGCCAATGTTTACTTTAGTTTTCATAAGAAACCAGAACCATCAGCATCAGGTGCCCTCGGGGCTGCATTCTTCCTCCTCTGCTCCTCTGCACCAACAGCTGCACCTCCTCTCATCAGTGGAGCTCCTCAGGTTTGCAGATGACACCGTCCTCATCGGACTCATCTCTGGGGGAAGAATCTGCCTACAGGTGGGAGCTGGACCACCTGGTGACCTGGTGCAGTGAGAACAACTTAGATCTGCAGGACCCGGAGGTGTGCAGGTAAAACCATGACCGATCCCGCTCACCCTGGACTCTTTGTGCTCTGCTGTCACACAGTGCTGTCATATTATATTCATATTTAAATATTGTTCATGATAATAGTGGAAAGTCCCATTGTTCATAGTCTCACTTTACTTATTTTATTTATTTTTTACTATATAAGGAAGTTGGCTTAAAGAATCTGCATGTTGCAACCTGTTTTCTTAGTTTTTAATTAATTTTTTATGCTCTTTCAATCATTAATGAAGTATTTCTGATTCTGATTGTGATCCTCCCCTTTGGCGAGAGGCTGCAGTCAATCTGGACTAAAACCTCACCTTCAGCATCTTGAACAGAACCTCAGCCCACTATACTACATTCATACACTATTGTACACTATATTATATTCATATTTATATTCATACCATTTAAAAAGAAATAAATCACTGCTCACATGTGCAGCTCATTCACTGCACTTTCTGTATATATCCTTGGGGTGTTTTTATGTTCTTTTTTGTGCCTCTATTATATTTTGTTTATTTCTACCTATATTTGTGCTTTTTCTTTTTTTTTTTAATCTCACTTTATGTTGTCTGTTTTTGCACCAGTTTACCAAGTCAAATTGCTTATGTGCCATTGTACTTGACAATAAATCAAATTCTGATTCTGAACAACCAGAAACATAAATCAGCTAAATTACTGGATTGTGGAGAGGAAGCACAAATATACTTGATTATTTATATTTGTTTTATGTTGTTTTTATGTCAGAGATTGATTTGCTCACTCCCAAACTTTAGCCCGGCATCATACTCAAAATGGGTGAATCTTTTCAAAAAAGCAATAAAGTTTCAGTTTGAACATTTAATATCTCGTCTTTGTCGTGTGTTCAGTTCAGTTCAGGTGGAGAAAGATTTGCAAATCATTGAATAAAAAATATTTTTATTAATGTTTTGCACAGTGTCCGAGCTTCATTGGAATGGGGGTTTGTATGTCGATTAATTAAAACTGAAGCTCAGACAAATTTGTACCACTAAATAAAGGAAACTGATGACACTGACGTTAGTTTTCCTGACTGTAGATCTGTAGCCCATAGAGCTGCAGTGATTCTTGTTTATTCAGCTCATTAAATTCAGTTTACACCCCCACCCCCCCGTCATGCTTTTCTCTGTGTTCTCGCTGTCATCAGCTTCATGCGATCACGAGGTCTCGATGCTTTAAAAGCAGCACTTCATTCTCGCCGTCTGACACCAGCGGCAGGTCAGCAGGATAAACAGCAGCTGCGGCGTGAGCGAGCGCGTGGGCGTAGAAGGTGAGTCCATCCATACGGCAGAAACGCCCCGACAAGCCGCGGTGTAACAGCCCTCCTGTAAATCAGACGATTGGTACCAAATGGATGTTTTCGTCCAACAGAGACACTGATATTTATAATGTCAGAGCGTGGCAGCATTCATCAGTCAAACAGGATAAATAGGAGCCTGATTTAAAGCTTTTAATGTGTTTGTGTGAGGAGAGAGGAGCACTTACTCCAGAGTGAACACATCATCAGTCACAGGGTTGACAGATGGAGCATTTCAGCCTTTTAGCATGCATCACTTTACCAAACAGGACTGATTGTGAGCTTCATAAAACAAGTCCTGATACCTGCAGAAAAACGAGAGAATCCATCACATCTCTGCCCACTGATGGCGCCATGTCAGGCTTTGTGTGACTTTGATTCACACTTTGACTTCGTCACATTTAGACGACTGTAACGGACTTTATGTCAGCATCAATCAGGTGTCCACTGCTGGTCCAAAATGCTGCTGCTTGTCTTTAACTTAACTTAAACAGGATCATCCCACCCCCCATCCTGGGCTCTCTCCTTTGGCTCCCTGATCATTTTAAGGATTTATTGTTTGATTTTAAATCTTTAAATGGTTTTGATTCATCAGAAGCTTCAAAAAGGATAAATCCTCCTGCTTGGACTAAACTAAACCAGTTCTTGAGTCACTCCACGTTGTTGAGTCCTGCTGCAGAGACAGTGAGTGATGTTCACCTGCTGATGTGTCCGTGTATGTTGTGTCTGATCCAAAATGGCACAGTCAGACGACCTGACTTGACCTGAAACCACCCCTCTTCAGGGTCGACTTGGCAGCGAATCCTCGGTCTGATCTGCTGGTGTGTACCTTCAGCAGCAGCTCCAGAAAAAGGAAGTCGATTCTTGCTGCCATGTCCTACTTGGAAAGCACTCAAACCCACATGTGAAATCTTTCATGGGCTGCCACCAGTGACTGATGGGAATTTTTCCGTCAGCTGTAACATCTTGAGCCAGAGTCTTAGCGGCTCGGCCCCGTGGAGTAACTCAGGACCCCGTCGAGCCTCGGTGGATGCATGACTGCCCTGAGCTCAAAGTAACCTCTCATTTAAATAAGAAAATCCAAACGAGATGAACAAACCAGAAGGCAAACAATCAGAGGAACAAAAGCTGAGTGGAAGAAAATGCCAGGAATAAGTTATGTGGGAGGAAAACTGCCAAGAAACATGCGAGTCCAAGGCCGGTGTGCAGAGGTAGCCTCAGGTTTTTGTAATGATTTAAACGAAGCGAGAGGCTCCGGCGGGAGAGCGAAGCCAAAGGCCAGAGGAGAATATTTTGACATTTCCACACGTATCCTCAGCTTGAATGCAAAGTGGTGATGTTCTCTAGAATATTTTAATAAATCTTGTGGGTTTAAAGCTCGAGATTACAGTAGGAGCGGTGTTATTCTGCCAACCGCGACCCTGAACTAAGCCGGACTGATCCGGTGTCAGAAACATGAAGACAATTAGCACGCAGCTGCAGAGACGGAGAAGACGGCCTTTACGCTGCGTACACCTCATTAAACAACGATTAAGACGGGCTTATTAGTGCTTTACTATCTGCACACACGAGGAGAGCAAAGTCATGGAGCTGCAGCTTCAAAATTTAGTCAGAAAAGGACCAGAGCGGCCGCACAAAATCCCCTGCTGGCTCTGACAGGAGGTGGCTCGCTTTGTTTTTAACCAGAGTTCAAACTTCAGGGGTCGTGACCCTTTTGAGGGGCACACGAAGATCGACGAATGATCATTTAGTTAAAACATGGATTAAACTATTTAATAAAGAAATGTTGTGCTGGGTTCGGTCCAAAGATCAACAATTTACGAGACCACTGGAGTTACATAATGTGTATTTATTTGTCTCTCTTCCATTTATGTCACGACTTATTTTAATTTATGGATTTATTTAGTGTAATTATTATTAAATGACTTGTTTTTTCTTTTCTTTTTAAATGAAAATGTTCGTGTGTATGCTTTAATGGATTGTTCTATGTGTTGATGTGTTTGTTCAAAAGCATCCATCATCTTTGCTGTTTCTCATTCAGGGTCTCATGGAGGCTGGAGCCTGTCTCAGCTGACACTGGACGAGAGGGGATCCAACCAAGATCGAATCACTTCTCCAACGCTGATTAAAGCTGCGACTGGACTGGTTCTGATCCTTCAATCAATTTATTGATCAATCTTTATTTGTATAGTGCCAATTCATAACAAGTGTTATCTTAAGACACTTTACGATCGAGCAGGCTGAAGACAAACTCTTCGTTTATAGATACACATATATGTATAGATACTAATATATATGTACAAAACACATATACATATATATACAAATATATACATCCAACACCCAACATGAATCCATGTAGCAGATCAGGAATCCCTCCATCATGGCGGCAAGAAAAAACCTTCTGTTAAGCAGCAGGAAATCTTGAATGTGGACCCCAGTCTCATGATGAACAGCAAATCCACACCATGCTGTGTTGGGTGTGTGGGCAAAGGGAGGGAGGTAAGTGGAGACAAGTGGACTAAAGTAAGAACTAAAGCTAGTGACAGATCCAAGGACCAATCATAGACCTGTCTTTATCATATTTTTTCCACTGAATATAAATTTATTCTTGTAGATTTTTGTAAGAGCTGACTGGGGAAGAGCCAAAATATAAATCCGGATCACCACCAAAATTTAACTGAGTCATCCTCGGCCCATTTCTGAGCTTTTATGAAAATGTCACCAGATTCCACTCAGATCTTTTTTAGTTATGCTGTTAAATACAGTTAACTTAAAAGTACATGAAATATTCCAATGTTCAGGTACTCTCACTAACTGAACGAGTCAAAAGACGTGTTTATTAAAATGATTCTGTTTACTTTGAAAGTAGATTACTCTAATAGTACCAGGAGGTTCTCTTTATACTGAGACCAGTTTCATCAGGTACAAATGGAAAGAAATGATCTTATTTCATTTAAATTTCTGTTAAAAGGCTCAAAATAAACATTCATCAACCTTTATCTGATACGATATAATTCCACATTCTGTTCCTTCATGTTGAAAAAGAGGAGTCTTCGAGCCAGCGTTAAGGCCAGACTTCTTTATTTCACACTTTTGATGACAGAGGAAAACAGGAACATGATGAAGTCTCAGCCCGTCTGTCACTCTGCATGGAGCATTTATCGTAAAGGTTCAAGTACACGAGCAGTTTAAATTTAGGAGTGGCTGATTTGACCGCAGTCTCTCTCGTCTGTCTCTCCCTGCCACAGCGCCCCCTGCAGGCTTGGAGCTCTTCTGTTGTTGTTCCTGCTTCTGCTGGCTGCTTTGACCCCGACCCTCTCTGCATCTGACCTTTTATGTCCTTATGCCCCCCCCCCCACACTCACACACACACACACACTCTTCACCTAAAGTGCAGAAGTGAAGAAGCAGCCAAAGACCTGAGGGGCAGCAGGACAGTCCATGGCTGCACAGAGGAGATGATTAATGTGTGATTCTGTGTCAGATGAGCACTGATGCTTCTCTCTGTTTAATCTGGAGCTGCCTCGTGTTTCTCACTAACAGACGGCCTGTCTGTAGAAAAACGCTGCCTTGGGTTAAGGAAGAGCTTAAACATCTCTCAGATTTTGTTCTCAGCTTCAGATTTCAGTGAAATGTTTTACCGCTCAGAAGATTGTTAAACTCACTGAACAGGGAATCCTGCTGAGAGGGATCCCTCAGAGCTCCCTGATCTTTAAAGGTACACGTTTAAAGGATTGTTCAGCCATTAAGATGAACTTATTCATCATCATATCTCTTTCCTCTCATTTCCTCTGCTTTATAAATCTTTCACTACAGAACGGAATCACTTTTTATCTTTGGCTGTGCAAATCAAGTTTCCTTTACTTTTATTTTATTAAAACTGCTCATTCTTTTTACGTTTTCACTCATAAAT
This sequence comes from Cetoscarus ocellatus, assembly GCA_037902135.1. NCBI lineage: Eukaryota > Metazoa > Chordata > Actinopteri > Labriformes > Labridae > Cetoscarus > Cetoscarus ocellatus. The sequence continues at coordinate 158,868 of JBAMNC010001890.1, forward strand.
ACAGACTTTAGTTTGTAAAGAACATCTAATGTGGTTTTATTTGCTCCCCCATTCAAGGTCCTCTGTTATGCCCAGTGGCTAAACCTGGTCTAAAGCCTGAACCTAGATTGAACACGAAACATCTTCTAAGGTCAAAAATGATTTCACACAACGTCCCAACTTCATTGGAATGTGGGTTTGTCCATCCACAGAGGTGCACTTGTGTTTTTTTCATGTCAATGGTATTTTTGTCCTTTCTTAGACCTGGTTAATGACACTGGCCTGTAAGACCCTCTCGTGTCCCGAGTCTTGGAGTGCAGAGTACTTTTGGTAGCAAAGTGCTGAGTCAGCATCTGAGGCCAGCAGGACTCTGGCTTCTTGGTTTCCCTCCTGTGCCACAGTGTGTGCCTTTAGCTCCCAGAGCAGTACAGGCAGAGCGATCAGCTCAGTTAAAACTTTCTGAGCCTCAGATGGAGCTCAGCCCCCCCGCTGAGAGGCAGCTGCAGAGTCAGCTCTCTAATAACAGCCGCCATGACGCAGCACAGGCCTGCACGGCAAATCAGCGTGACAACTAACCTAAGCTGCCCTGTGGCCCCCCTCTGCCATCGTCCACGCCATCCTACATCACCTGGAGGGGGCACGGCGTGAGTTAGGGCTCCTCGGAGTGGTGCGTTACACGACATACCCCGAAACCAGTGGTGAGCCGTGGTGGGGTGTCGCTGGTACTGTTGGCAAGGATTCATTAATTCGCAATAGAAGCTGGAAAAACAGCGTCGGATTAGTAAAACTTTAACAGGAAGTGGGTCATCACTGCGAGCTGACATGACAGGAGCACAGGCAGACAAACCCGAGGAGGAACACAGGAGTAAGAGCTGAATCTGAGCGCTGAGGTTGGTTTATTTTTCTCCATGAATTAAGCATATTTAAGAGGCCTCAATTAAAAGAGCCTTTCCTCACTTACCGCTGAGTGTTCTGGTGAATAGGAGTTCCCTTTGGCACAAACATGCTTCAAATCCAAAACAACTCTGAACTCTGTCTGAATGGCATTGTGTGATTCTTCTGTGAGCCCGGTCAAAGAAGAATTTCTGTCACCATCTGGGACAGACTATAAAGTCTATCTATCTACAACAGGAATTTATGTCACATGGTGTCATGTTTTTAGTTTTTCTCACCCTAACCCCAGCAGTAGGGCTTGTACTGGGTCAGTAAGACAGTCAAGCAAAGGCTGAAACAGCTGTTGTGTTCTGGAGGAGCAGCCTTCACAAGAACCGCTCATGGATGCAGATCCACTCCGTGCTCCAGCTTCACTCTGATGTTTTTCTTCTGTTGGACATATTTCCCTCCATTTTCCTGTCCAGGAAACAAACGGCTGCAGCTTCACAAAGAGCCCGAACACCAAACAACAAGTTGACTTCAAATATTAGCGCGGCCTCCTGACTGTAAGATCACATTTAAGACTAAAAAAACCCTGAGGGCTCAGATAAAACAGCAGCTCTGTGACTGAACGCCTCTGCACTGCACACTCTCTCCTAAACATCTAAAGACCACAACTCCATGAAGATGGGACGTTGTGTAGATAAAAACACAACACAATGATTTGGATCCTTCCTCAACTATATTCAACTGAACACACTACAAAGACGAGATATTTCATGTTCACAAATATTCACTCAGTTTCAATTTGATGCCTGCAACATGTTCCAAAAAAGCTGGGACGGGGAATGTTTGTGACCTGAGGACACAAATTCTTTCACATTCTTGCTCACAGTCCGGGGTCTCTGTTGTTGTATTTTGTCTTCATGATGCTCCTCACCTGTTCAGTGGAGACAGGTGTGGACTGCAGCAGGTCAGTCTAGTCCCTGCTGTTGTAATTCGAGCAGAATGTGTCTTCAGTGTCTCTGAAATAAGCAGGGACGACCCTGAAAAAGATGGATGGCAGCATGTTGCTCCTAAACCTGTATGTACCTTTCAGCATTAATGGAGCCTTCACAGATGTGCAGGTTACCCATGCCATGGGCACTAACACCCCCCCATACCATCACAGATGCTGTCTTTTGACCTTTGCTCTGATAACAGTCTGGATGGTCCTTTTCCTCTTTAGCCCGGAGGACACCACGTCCATGATGTCCAAAAACAGTCTGAAATGTGGACTCAGACCACAGCAGACTTTTCCACTTTGCCTCAGTCCATCTCAGATGAGCTCGGCCCAGAGAAGCCGGCGGTGTTTCTGGGTGTTGTTGATATTTGTCTTTGTCTTTGCATGCTAGAGTTTGACCTTGACCTTGTAGATGTAGAGGTGAACTGTGTTAACTGACAATGGTTTTCTGAAGTGTTCCTGAGCCCACGTGCTGATATCCTTTACAGGATGATGCTGCTTTATAATGCAGTGCTGTCTGAGGGATATGAGGTCACAGGCATTCAATGTTGTTGTTGGTTTTTTGCCTTGCTGCTTATGTGCAGAGATTTCTCTGGTTTCAAATCAGTTTTTTCTTCTGTCACAATAATCTCAAAATTTCTGTACATTTTTAAGAATGCTGTCGTATTTGATCTCCTCTTTAAGATTATTTTTCCTGTGAACAGCTGGATCATTCATTTTCTAATTTGCAGGTTGTTTTTTTAAGCATAACTTTTTGATAAAAGAGGCCACAAAAATGTCACATTAGTTGAACAGTAGCCAGCTACAACCAGCTAATTTGTTGCTGTAAAGTTGGACATTTTCAACTTTGGCAAAGAGGCTACATTTGCTCATATGACTTCCAGTCGAGTGAACGCTGGCGCGTCTGGCTGCCGCTGCTCGCTGGGGCATTTTGTTTTTTAATGTTCTAATTATATTTTACTGCCTATGGACAGTGATCTACGGACTCTGCAACTGATCTCAAGTGTGAAGTTTAGTTGCACTGTGTATTCTGACGTGCTGTCAGTCCTAGCGTGTTTGGACGCCGGCTTCTGCCGTATATGACTGGCTCACCTGGACGTGCCTATCCGGCTTACAATGTTCGGTGTTATCTCCTGCCTCTGGTCCGGGATCCTTTGGTTCCTCATAACATCCATCCATCAGTCTGTGACAGGTATCCTACAGTACTCTGCTGCCGAGCTGCTTCGTCTCTGCCTCCACGCGACAGGGCTCTCGCCGGCTGTGCTACACCTCCCGCCGGATGCTGCTGTCCCTCTTCGCCGGAGGTATATCCAACGAGGGTCCCGTCGGTCGTTCCACTTTGACAACTCGGGTCCATCAAGTCCATCTGGTCCACATCTCGACGCCCTCCTCGGAACACCGGTCGGGTTGTCGACCGCAGTGTGTTAACCAGGCTTGCTAACCCAGCTAACACTACTGGTAACCATGGCAACACCAACGCCAGCGTCAGCTCCGGTCTGCTAAACATTCGCTCACTTACAGGTAAAGGACATCTCGTTCAGGATCTCCTCGTCGACCGTAAGTTTGACTTTTTGTGTTTATCTGAAACATGGCAACAGCCAAACGACTTCACAACCCTGAATGACTCCACTCCTCCCGGGTTTGTTTACGTCTGTAAACCACGTGACTGCGGCCGGGGAGGTGGTGAGATGTGGAAAGTCGACATCAATCCTTTGATATATGTCAAATAATGATTTAATTGATGTTATTTTCACATTATTTCTATGTCACACTTTTGTAAAAAAAAAAATACAATAAAAATGCACAGATGAAAAGATCCTGCACTGTGACACAGAACTTGTTAGCCCAGGCGACGCAATAGCGCTAAAAGACTTGACATGGACCCACACAACTTCCACTCCCTAACCCCCACCACCCACTTGCCAACCCATCGCTCTACCAGTTGAGCTAACCAGCCACTCTTGGGATTGTACACTACTAAGCGCCTGATGTTGGTTGATGTATTTTTTGCATAAATATTTAGATTGAGAGTTTAATAGCCTTATGCTAGTTGCCAAGTCTTCTGTTTGTTATCATCCCTAATGCAAGAACATCAATGTGACATCAATTCAATGCCTGGTTTTCAGACATCAAATCAACGTCAATTTGATGTCAAGTTTTGTGCAGCAACGTTGTTTTGATGTCAAATATATTGATTAAAAATGTATAATATATATATATAATTGGATGTGAGATCAATCCTTTGGTTGGATCTTTTTACAACCAGAAGGAGGTCAAACCCTCTGTAGGCTATTTATAATGGTAGTCAAATTCTTGACCAATCTTCAACATCAAATTGATGTCACGGTGCCCGCTGGGGAGGCAGCAGGCCATGCTGGGCGACCCAGACGTTCTTCTGCCTTAAAACATTCACCAGCTCCTCCTGGGATCAGATAGATTTCCAGACCAGATGAGAGCAAGTTTAGGAATTTATAAAGGAGTTGTTAGTCTAATTCTCAATCAAGGGAAAAAAAAAAAAAACACCCAAAAACATCAAGATGTCTCACAGTAACTCGAACAATTAACTTTTATGGGGATCATTTGCATGCTGTATGAGGGAGTGATGAGTGCGAGCAGCCTGCAGGACGATATCAGCGTCGGTGACATGCGTTCCTGTCTAAAATCAGACTGAAGCTGTCCCGTGTTTCACTGGACCATCTGCTGAGGGTTTAATAATCATCTGAGCATCTCACTGCAGACTGCTGAGTCGACCACGTCAGAGCAGTTAAAGTTATCTCTACCCTGATCACCCTGAAACATAGCTGAGCCTAATCCTCCTCCTCTTCGGCTCTGATGATGATGATGGTGCCGATCAGTGGGGGGGTGACACGCTGGAGATGGCACATCTTTAATCAGCCGTCTGAGCTGTCCCAGGACTTCTGGGGCTTCTTGGGTGGAGCAGAGGGGTGATTAAAGTGAGAGCTGACGGAGTAAAAACACTTCAGTCTGACCTCGGCGTGGAAGTAACAGCCCCCCCACCCCCCCGAGGGCGGCTAAAGTAAATAACCACGGGGCAGCAGCTCGCCGTCCCGCAGGAGGCTCCGGTCTGCAGGCTCTTAAACATACAGACAGAGGCCCGCGGCTACTTACCTGATACTTTATGTCCACACGCAAACATACGTGTGCTCATTCATCGACACGGCACACACGCAGGGTCTGCATGTGTGCTCTTAACATGTCAGTGAACTCACATGGAGCTGTGACAGGCCTCAGGCTGTAACATGTTTTATTTATGACTGTTTTTACTGTTTTTACATTGTCTGGTTTCTACCTCACTTGCTTTTATCGTTTATCTTCTCTTGTTTTGTCTTGCTCTATGATTTGTATTCATAGGCTACTTATAATGTTGGGACATCTCCCTGTGTCCTGTGAGGGGAGTGTGAATGACGTGATCTCTGAGTTGTCAGAGAAATTGGAAATTGAATTGGAAATCTCACATAAACGATGTTACAGCCAAAATGTCCAGATCCATTGCAATTCTGTGTAAAGCTCAAGATTTCCTCAACCAGAAAACTTTGTGCACTCTCTATTACTCAATCATCGTCCCATAAATGACATACTGTGTAGAGGTTTGGGCAAACACTCATAAAACAAATACAAACTCTGTTTTTCTGTTACAAAAAGAAATCATATGAATTATCAGTAAAAACCCTACCCTGAACCAACCAATCCTCTATTTTTGAAGCTAAATATTCTAAAATTCTCGGATTTATGTGAATACAGTACAATACAAACAATGTACAAAGCTATAACTGGACAATAACCAGAATGTATCCAGAAGTTGTTTATAATGAGAGATAGTCAATACAACCTTAGAGGAACATTTATGTTTCAAAAACCAAAAATACGCACAAATGCCAAATCTCATTGTCCGTCAGTTACAGGGTTAATTTGTGGAATTCTTCTTCTGAAAATATAAAACCATGCACAGCATTGGTAAGGCTCAAAGACTCTATTAGAATCAATTGGTTTTGAAATACACCATGGATTATGTAAGTTAAAATGTCTATGGTATTATGTATATCTTTCTATTGAATGTAAACAGCAACAATGCATCAGCATTATTCATGCTGTCATTTTTTTCTGTGATGGTTATGTTTTTGTTGAAGGGGTAGGCTTAAATAAGCTTTGGCTTCTGCCTGCATCCTTTCAGTCAGCTTGAAAACTCTGATTTTTTTACTTTGATCTTCTGAGTTATTTTATTGCAACTGCACCGAAATAAATTTAATTTCATTCATTCATTCATTCATCAGCATTCCAGTTACAAAGTTGGAAAAAACATGCTGATCTACCAGGCGACTGTTAGCCGTTGTGTTAGCAGAACTCCTCTGCTGGCATTGCAAGGGAAGCTGGGAAATGTAGTGACATAGGCTTGAAAAACTTTGACATCAGTTTGCAATTAAACTACAATTCCCATAACGCCGTAAATGAATGGAATTTGCCGTCATGAACTTCAAGGCTTTTTGTGAATTCAATCTGGATCACATCAGCACCAAAATGTGTTGGCTTCTTCCTTGGACCAAACCACACCTCTGGTAAAATTTCCATGTAAATCCATCCTTTGGAATCATCATTCATTGGAATTAAGGTTTGGATCAAACCCCTAACCCTGAGAGATGACTGTCCGTACCACTGATCCAAAGCTGCCTCTGAGAGGTCCCTAACATCTTCCTAAAAACATGTTGAAGGTGTAGACCCCAGCCTGGACCTCACACATCAGGACACGTTCGTCTGCTTTCTTGGGCACCATTTTGAGAACTTTCTTTAATTTGTGGGTCTGGGCTGCTCCTCATCACGTCCTCTGTCAGCCCCTCAGTGCAGGTTAATCCCAGCCCCCCACCCTACCTTCAAACACACACACCTCCACCAAAGAGAGGAGGATGGGGCAGCAGGAGGTAAGTGCACAGCCTCAGGCTCAGCGCAGAGCGGCTCCACTTAATGAAGAACATGTGCTTCAGCCAGAGGTGTGTGAGTGTGTGGGGGTGAGTGTGTGAGTGTGAGGGTGTGTATGGGGGGGTGCGTGAGAGTGGGTGTGTGGGGGTGTGTGTGTGTGAGTCTGGAGGTGCTGCTCACTCTGTACTCGGTGTAGAGAAAGTCTGAGAGTCAGTTTTGGGGGAGTCGGAGCCCCGGGGGGGATGAATGTTTAAATACAGCGTGGGAGTGAGACCTGTGAGAAGTTCTCTCCATCAGGAGGCGGCCCCTCACGAGCTGACACTCGGAGAGGGAAGTTAAATTAGCCTCCCGTTCAAAGGCAACGACCCCGACTCTTAATTGGAAAAGGAGGAGAGAGGCCTCCCAGGGGCCAGTTTTACATTACAGAGATGTTCATGCACCAGGGGACGGATCCTGATGATGGATGATGACAAAAATAATGAACTAAATGTTTTAATTTATAAATTATGATTTACATTTATATCAGAAAATATCATCTCTGGACGAAGCCCAGAGATGATGTGCATGAGGATACTTTAAATATGTTATAGCTCATCAGGAAAATGTGAATAAAACAACAGCAACAGCATCCAACAGCATCCTTGTATATGAATTATGGAGATCAATATTTAAGTAGGCCTGTTTTTAGGCCATGGGTATGGTCTTAGGGCACTTTGGTCAGGAACAAACACACTCTGGTGCCTGGCTTTGCTTCCAAGTGAACCAGAGCTCAGTTTGTGGTTTGTGTGAAAGCCAACTAAACCAACAAGGCAAGTGAAACAAAAGGCAGTGAACTGATGATACTGAGCAGAGAGCGGCCAACGTTAGCATAGCTAGAACCATCATTCTGCTGTTAAGGGGTTAACTTTGAGTCTGAGCAGAACATGTTTACAGGTTGCTCTGGTAGAGATTCCAGCTCCATCCAAGCTGACATATAAATTTATCTTCATTTCATCAGATAAAATACTGCAGAGCTGCTTCAGGTTAATCTAAGCCTTACTATGTTTGTTTTGTGGCAAAATGTGAATTAACATGTGGTCTTTTTCGTTTGCTTGTTTGTTTGTTGGTTGTTTTTGAAAATAAGAAATAATGAAATGTAAAAAGCCATGTTGGCCTGCAGCTCTTGTTCATTTGCATTATGTGTTTAGTTAATATCTTCTGAGAGAGGGGCAGACTCTGTAAGATTTTTCTTCTTTCTGCTCATTTTCATTCACGTTTGACTTTTTTTTTGTTTGTATTTAATGTTTTATTTAACGACAGAATGAAATAAAGTCCTGAACCTAAAAGTTAATCAATGTCATTACTCAAAGCAGGATGTGAATTTCCAGGTCACAGTGCAACAACAGGCCGAAGGCAGGAACAAAGACCACAGCTACGGCTCCAGCTATAGCAGATGGCTATATTATGCATGGCTTGACAGCCTTTGGCCTGTCTGCCTAACCCCAAACCGAACCGAGTCCGCCAAACTTAAGGTGTGACAGCGACCTGAGATCTTAAAGACCTTAAACCTCAGGACAGGAAGTTAACCCAGTTCTCCAAAAAGTCATGTTAGTCCAAGCTGCAAATGACTCCAGGTCAGAGGCTGCAAGAGATGGGGAAGTAAAACATTAAACTCAATAAAATAATATGAGACCGAAGTCATAATTCAGAAATACAACATTAAAGTTGTAAATGAAGAATATTAAAGCCATAAGTTTAAGATATTAAAGTCGTAAACTTGAAAGCAAATTAATCATTTTAGGTTGGATGTGCTGCTGTTACAAAACAGGCTGATTCTCCGAGTGATTTTAAAACCACCTGTTTTTACCTAAATTTTGACCTGCATGGGGTCAGAGTTTACATCTCTATCACCACTGGTATTAGCCAGAGCTTTTTTATTTTACTTGAACAAAAGAAAAAAATGACAAAACTGTGATGTTTAAGTAAGTATAATGTTTTAAAATAATGTAATAATCTGTGGTAATAAATACTGCTAGGAATAACTAAAAGTAAAAAAGTGAACATACAGTGTCATTTGTAGCCTATCAAATGCATTATATCTCTTATTTAAAGGTAAATTATAAAATTTTTATTACTTAAGAACATTAAATTATGCAAGTAGCCCTCCATAAAACTCCTTCTCTCTCAGGCTCAACAAGGTTGGTGACCCCTGCTTTAGAGTCAGCCATTGTTTTTGTGTTTTTGTTTTGTTTTTTTTTTTTTATTATTATTTTGCTCTTTCACTCCTTCAGGCCTCCAGAGTGCTGACCTGTGAGCACATGTTACTGCAGTCTTTGCTTTGGGCAGTTTACCTCAGTAAATATGCAAAAATCTGATTAAGGATGATAAGAGCAGAGCAGGGATGAGTTTATTCTGTTCTAACTCTTTAACTTTAACTCATTAAACTCAGTATTTCTGCTGCTTCGGCCATCACGGATGAAACACCGTCACCTCGGTTCTGCTTCACTTCTCCATCCTGACTTCCTGTGGCTCTCCGTCCAATCAAACGTCTTTCGGGGCGCTCTAATTGCACTCACCTGCCCCCCCAGGTGTTGGGCTCCTCTGTAATTAAACGGCTAAAATGATAAAAGCAGCAGGAATCTGGCTGTTAGGGAGCAGAGTGTGGACCTGCTGCTCTGACACCTGCTCCAAATGAAAATGTATGAAATGTTCAGAACGAATCGATCGCCGCGGCGCTCCTGCTCTCTAATGCACTTATGTGAGAGCACTACACTGTTCCATTACGCCGAGGATGACGAGTATATCTAAATTTATGAGTGATCTCAGAGGTGGAGGTAGATCTGACTGGAGATATCCAATTTCATAATCACAGCGAACATGAAAGAGCACGAGTGCAAAGGGGCAGATACCTCAGACTGATTCTGTAAGCACAGGTGATGTCTGTGTTTAACGTCGTCTGACAGCACAGAGATAATGAGTTCAGTCACGCTGAGAACAGACCAATCAGAGGACAGGATTTGTCCTCATAAGCTGCACTAAGAGAAGTTTTAATAAGAGGTCAGGGTTTTCGTCTTAGTTTTCCACATCTGTTTTCTATATGTTAGTATTAAACTGAGCTCTATTAATGGAACCGTTCACACACCAGTAAGAAAATGCTGCTTCACGTCTAATTTTGATTCCTGGCCCCAATGAATGTCTGAGGTGGTTTCACACCGACTGTTGATTTGTTCCAATTCAGTCGACAAATACTATACAAATTGTCCTTCGAATCTTTTCATCCTCACATGGCCAAATTTTGAAAAAGCTCAAGTCGCACCAGCTGGCCCTACGGCATTAAGCCGCAGCCACTGTTGACTATGAGTCACGCCGTGCATCATGGGAAGGAAGCCAGCAGGCCAAGCCACTCACAAGGAGATATTGTAATAATTATAACAGCGAAAATCAAATGACCTATGCATATAGACAAGCATATTTAGTGTAGAGAAGTGTAGAGAAATGCAGTGCAGGAAAGAGACCCTGCTGCCTGTGGTGGACCATGGGGGACACCAGATAGCATGGTAACCTATGGCATCGTAACACCTGTCAGCAAAGAAACCGTCAGTGATGCTGAAAAGAAGAGAACAGCTTGAAATAGGATAAACTCTCCTGCTGGACTAAACTCTGAACTAAACCAGTTCTTGAGCCAGTCCATGTTGTTGAGTCCTTCTACCGCAGTATAGGCACATTATTTACCTTGTTTTTACATAAAACATTCAGTCATTATATCATAGCTAATCATCTCATTAAAGGCTTCTTAAAAAATCAGACTGATGTAATATGGTTTGAGTCAGATTATAGGATGATTTTCTACAAGTCTGAACTGAAGTTAACTTGTGAAAACTGTCTTTTCTATATTACTTTGAAATATTCAGATTCAGATTCAGATTCAGACAACTTTATTAATCCCTGAAGGGCAATTCCGTTCACAGTTACCCTGCCTTATTGGGCCATCTAAACAAATCAGAGAACAGACAAACATTCATAACAGCATATGGACAACACATTCCCCTGTCAGAACCCACAGGTTTGCAGAATCAGCAATAAATACTACTACTAATAATAATAATAAATACAGTAAGCAGTTAGGTTCCACGGTGAAATTACTAAGATACAATAGGATAAGCAAATTCCAGATGTGGCACAGGCCACATATCATCTTCAGGCTACAACCCAGCATTTAGCAGCCTGATGGCTGAGGGGATAAATGAGTTGGAGTATCTATTTGTTTTTCTAGGGGGTGCATAGTAGCGCCGCCCAGACGGCATAAGAGAAAAATCAGATAAGAGGATGTGCCCGGGCTGATCCATAATTCCTCTGGCTTTCTGGACCGCGCGTTTCTCCCAGAGAGAGCTCAGGTCTGTCAGCTGTATTCCAATAATCTTGGAGCAGACCTTTACAATCTGGTTCAGGCTGTTTCTGTCCTTTACCGATAATCCGTGATACCAGCAAACAAAGGAAAATGTTAAAAGGCTTTCAATAAAGGAATGATAAAAACAAGATAGGATGCCCTCAGAAACACTGAAGGAGTTCAGCTTCCGCAACAAGTGAATCCTTTGTTGACCTCGTTTAACTATTGACTCTGTGTTCTGAACAAACTTTAGGTCAGAGTCAAACACAGTTCCAAGATACTTGTAAGAGTCAACAATTTGCACATCTTCACCATGGATGATGCTAGCTTCAGGTGAAAGCCCCAGGCCAGTCCTTCTGAAGTCGATTATCAGTTCCTTTGTCTTTTGGACATTAAGATCTAGGAGGCTGTCATCACACCATTCCACAAACATTGATAGAGCATCCCCATGGCCTGACTCAGAACCCTGAAGTAGAGATAGCAGAGCTGTATCATCTGAGAATTTAACCAGATAGCTGTGCTCTTGGCTAGACCTACAGCTGTCTGTATACAAGATAAAAAGCAGGGGGGAAAGGACACAGCCCTGAGGAGAACCAGTGTTGGACATTAAAGACTTGGACATATGGCCATTCACTAGAACGCGCTGGACTCTATTTGTTAAAAAATTTAAAAGCAGCAATAAGATCTGACCAGGCAATTTAAAATAGGAGGAAAGTCTCTCAATTAAGATATGAGGTTGCATTTTATTAAAAGCTGACGAAAAGTCAGCAAATAAAAGTCTGGCATGAGATCCTGGCTTTTCAAGGTGCCTATAGACTCTGTCTAAAATAAAGAGCTTGGCATCATCCACCCCTTTCCTGGCTTGATAGGCAAACTGTAGCGGGTCAAGCCTGCCCTCAGTTAAGAAGATGACCTCCTCTTTTAAGATTTTTTCAAAAGTTTTCATCACCAAGGATGTCAGAGCCACAGGTCTAAAATCATTCAAGTCCTTCGGTTTATTTGACTTGGGCACAGGAATTATTGTTATATGGCAAAGATATGTGACTTTAATATCCATTTAAAAGTGCTTTTATTTTGAAATTACATATGTGTGAGATTGCACATTTAGTGGCTCACACTGTGGGTAGGGCTGTCATGTGAGAGTATGGGAATCAAATCTGCACATGAACTGTAAAAATACATTTAGATCAAGAATACACAGCTCGGCAGCACATTAGGGCTTCTGGAGCAGTGATCTGCCCCGACCAGTAGAGGGCACTCCCAGTGCAACCCCGTCCATTGCTCTCTTGATCTCAAAAACAGGAGCACACTTTAAGAAAATGGAGCCACTCTGTGGAAGCACTTTGGGCTCCACACTGCTGATGGCAAAATGAATAACAAGACTGGGCTGTGTGTTGATTATGTGCAAAGCAGCTGGGCCACTCCTTATCCACAAATAATCCGCAAGCTCATTTGCTGCCAGAGGCACAAAAAAAGACCACTACAGACAAGAGAGCAAGGTTCCTATGAAAGGGCATGTGCCGCCTGGTGTGGCCTCAGGAGGTCAAAGGTAAAATGATGTGATGGGGTCAGAATAAGCATGCTCAGCTCTGCTGCTCATCCCATCAATGCATGTCCCTCACAAATGTGGCTCCATATAAAGGGAAATAAACAATGAGATAAGGTTTGCTGCCCAGAGGCATTGTTACAACAACCAAACAAACTCTCAAACACTCTTTTACTTCCTTTGTGCTGCATTTATTTAAACCTGCTGTTCCATCTCAGCTTAATAATGAGAACCAACTCAGCTGTTACAAGTCAGACCAAAACGTGACCTTATGTTGTTCTGCAGCTGACACAGTCATTTCAGAAAGCTTTTCAGAGTCTTTAAATTCACTTTAATAATCTAAACACATGAAATGTCAAATCACTCAGGCCTCTCTGTCTCTGCGGTCATTAAATCACATCACTCACTGGACCACCTTTCAGACCGGCTCTCTCTTATCTGCCCCCTTTCATTTTATCATTCCAATTTATTTATGAATGCAGAGCTACATAGACATCATAATTTGCCTTTCACTCATATTTACAGCCATCATTAATGCAGGTCTGTGTGATCACTGAAAGAGGCTTTTAGGGAGACACTTTTCATCTCCTGAAATGACTCTGTGAACATTTTCAAACCCAGTAAAGATTGTTAATGTCTCATAAAAGGCAGGCAGCCATTTAACACATATACAGACAGTTGGGACCGTTCACAGCTCTGATTTCTACAGGCATAAAGAGAGGGGTCTGCCGTCTGTCCTTGAGAAGCCTCTCCATCCTGAGAGTTTTTGATCCTTTCTGTTAGACTCTCCACTCCAGCACTCATGCGCCTTCAGGTGTTAAACGGAGTCACACAGACGTGATTGCAGAGAGGGAGTGATGAATGAGTCGAGGTCGTCGGTGTGAAGAGGATCATACTATTCTCTGTTGAAGTTTGTAATAAAAGAGAAATATATCCCTGTTTGATTTATCAGGAGCACTCATGAGATGTAAATAGAGTTTCTGTACACGACCACATGGTAAACAAAGGTTAATCACTGAGCCAAATCTAAATCTACAATAAAGGTCGTTGTCATCTGCAGAAAAATGTCAAAAGGAAGTCTGAAGCTAACCGTTGAAGCTTTGGAGGTGAATTCTTTCTCATTCTTGTTGATGTTGGACTTCAGTATCTCAACAGTCCAGGTCTCTGTTGTTTGTCTTCATGATGCTCCTCACCTGTTCAGTGGAGACAGGTGTGGACTGCAGCAGGTCAGTCTAGTCCCTGCTGTTGTAACTCCAGCAGAATGTGTCTTCAGTGTCTCTGAAATAAGCAGGGACGTCCCTGAAAAAGATGGATGGCAGCATGCTGCTCCTAAACCTGTATGTACCTTTCAGCATTAATGGAGCCTTCACAGATGTGCAGGTTACCCATGCCATGGGCACTAACACCCCCCCATACCATCACAGATGCTGTCTTTTGACCTTTGCTCTGATAACAGTCTGGATGGTCCTTTTCCTCTTTAGCCCGGAGGACACCACGTCCATGATGTCCAAAAACAGTCTGAAATGTGGACTCAGACCACAGCAGACTTTTCCACTTTGCCTCAGTCCATCTCAGATGAGCTCGGCCCAGAGAAGCCGGCGGTGTTTCTGGGTGTTGTTGATATTGTCAGTTGATTTAGTTTGAGTTTTTGTCCATGTGCACTTGTTTTTATTAGTTACTGTCTAGTTTTAATCAGGGGAAAAACGGTTGATGATGAAAACTATGATGAAAATAATTAGTCAACTAAACTGACACTGGATCTAAAGCCATCGTAATGCCTCGACTTCCACTACGGACTCACTTCTTAACTGCTGCTTTACCCTTGTACCTAATCCTAAGTATGGTGCAACTTCGGATTTCAACAAAATGCAGCTAAAAGTTCACACCACCGGTAAAAGAGGCCAGCACTTCCTGTATACGAGGTACCTGGATAGGGGATGTGCCGGGCCTCAAACACAATGCTGGCAATCCACCCCCTCCAGTTCCTCTGGGTTCTGATGCACTTCTGTGTCATCCTGCTCCTGGACCGGCATCCGCAGCCGCAGTCCAGTTCCTGTGACGTGGATCCAAACCTTAATGCTCAAGCTCCTGTATTCCCTGATGTGACTGCTGCAGCCCACATAACCAGACTGTGTGCCCTCTGCAGATGTGTGTGTGCCCTCTGCAGATGTGTGTGTGTGCCCTCTGTGAGTGTGTGTGTGCCCTCTGTGAGTGTGTGTGTGCCCTCTGCAGATGTGTGTGTGCTGGTGAATTGGAGACACTCACTTCAGGGCAGAATCAACATGTAATAGATATTTTTAATTTCAGACTGAGAGAACCTGAAAACATCTGCTGGCGTTGGAGGATTGTTTACGCCTGTGGAAACCTCTGTTTTCTCAGCAGAGGCCGAAGGAGCTGGAGGTGTGCTATCATTTCAGTAATTATCTAAAACAACAGTAGCTCATTTATGTAAAGTAGCTGTAGGGAGTCAGAGTCAGCTCTGAGTGAAGAAGTTTGACTGGAGCATCATCTTGTCACTTCACTGAAGGTCCGTCTTCCTGGCAAAGAGTGAATCATTGATAAAAAAAGACTGACAAGAGGTGCCATGATAATTTAATATTTTTAATATAGTCTGTCGTTGCTGTGGACCTCATGATGACCTCATTCGAAACTTTCTTAAGACTGCAGCCCGACACCGACTCACATCTAAAGACAGTTTTTAATCTCAGGCTGAGATTTGTAGCCTTGCTGTGCAGCTGGATCCTCCTGATTCAATGTCTGTAATCAGGCAGATCCATCATGCCAAGCTCTGATCTACTACAACTGAACTCAGCCTGAAGCGGTTCAACTAATCAGAGCCCTTTAGAGCAGGAAGAGGCGGAGCTACAACAGCAGGAAGTGACTGCTCGCACAAGATTAGCATAGATGCTAATAGCTTCAGTTGCAGTTTTATCAGACCTGGACCACATTTCTTTATGAAATGATGAACGAACTTCAACACTGAAAGCATTTCTCCATAGAAAAGACATTTTTACTCCACTTCTGACATGTTTTGGTGAGAGTTTGTCCTATGAAGTGTCTTGGGTTTTGTACACCACAGCAGTGGCCCCTGCCTACTTCATTATCTGATTGGTCTGTCATGAACGTGATTGACAGAACGATTGTCCAATCACCTGCTTGATTTTCTTTGAAAGGTTCTGCCACACAGTCAAGGATCAGGCTTTAAAAAACACCCAAATGATATAAATACAGACACTATGAAGCAACAATGTCCAAACATCCATGTTTTATTCTGTAAAAAAACTCCATTTTCATCCATGTATTGAAAAACAAGAACATCATTGGTTCATGAAAATATGGGGTCTGATGTGTGAGTGGATGCATTTTAATATTATATTTGAGGACATTTTGTGCTTTTCCAAATTTGTTGAGTTTGTTTCTGTAACCGTGAATCCATAAGGGCACAAATGTAAACCTGAAAAAGTCTTAAGCATATAAATCTGTTTGTCAACCCTTCACCCCCGATGTCCTGTCAGCTCCTGTTCCCTCCTCTGTTCCTCTCCTCTCTCCTGTCTCCTTCACTCTCCTCTCTCCTTAATCTTCTTCTCGCCCTACAGCTGCTCTTTCCCTCGGTCGCCCTCCTCGAGCCTGTAATGGCTTCTGTCATTGAGGAGGATGTGATGGGGGACAGGGGCAGGATGGGATGTTATGCTGCTCTAACTTAGACCATGATGCTCTGATTTTTGTTCTTATGAGTTCATTCAAATTCAGGACCTCCTGGCTCTCCAGTGTTGAACATCAAAAACAGAGGGCAGCTCACGTTTAAAGCTGTTCATCACCTCGTTGGTTTTTGGATCGTCTCTCAAACAAGCGGCATCGTCCTTCATCTTGATGCTAACTCCCAGAGGTCTCCATTGAAGCTGAAAACACTGCTGATGCCTTCATGTCCTTGTAAACATCACTTTACTCTGTGGAAAAGGGACAATGACCTCCACGCTGTCACCTAAAACCTGACAGATTGTTTAGTGGCTGCACAACACAGCAGGTCCTTCCCCCAGACAAGGGAGAGGTCGCCAAACTATGGAGTTCAGACTTTCATGTTTCTTAGTTTGATTTTGTTCAGAAACAGGAGAAGAGATTCACACACGTGGATGCGTGCTCTGTACAGAAAAGCAGATGCATTAACCATCCATCTTCTATCTGGGGCCGGGTCACAGGGCAGTAGGCCAAAAAGGTCAGACCAGTTTGGGATTCCACGGTGTTCCCAGGCCAGATGGGATATAACCCCTCCAGTGGGGTCTGAGTCAGGGGTCTCCTCCCAGCAGTGTTATTTTGTTGACTAATTTTTTCGTCATCAACCTGTTTGACGGAGACTTAATCCAATCAGACCTAATTTGGTCATGTAGAAAGTAGAGACAAGTTAGGAATATATCCAATCACAGCTGCCTTAGCTTGGTGGTGGTGGGATAAGTTGTGGAGCGATCCAATCAGAGCTCCTCTCTTTATGAATTGATATATTCATGTAGAGCAGGTTCACTGTTTGTTGTCAGTTCTGGTATTGTAACTGAGATGCTCTGCCAGGTAGCCTAAATAAAGGTGACTGCATTTCACACAAAAGTTCAATTTGTTTCTGTTCATTTATACATTCAGACTTTACTAGCATTCAATAAAGGGTTATTAGATGTTTGATTTTATCCAAGTGTAAAACATGACTTCAGAAATTCAAGGAAACATAAAAAATGCCTTACCCTTTACACTTCATATTTTAGTCGACTACATTTACAGCAGATTTCATCGACTAAAACTGGATTAAAATAATTCTGAAAATAGAAAATATCCAGTGAGCAGCAGTTCTCTGGTCCAGAATGCCTTGTTGATGCCAGAGGTCAAAGGAGAAACAACAGGAACCCAAGAAGACCACTTCTGAACACACAGATGCAGATGGTCCACAGCAGCAGGAGATCACACCAGGGTCCACTCCTGTCAGCTAAGAACAGAACCTGAGGGTCTGACTCTCCAGAACTGGACCACAGAAGACTGTTAAAGTGTCTCCTGGTCTGATGAGTCTGGATCTCTGCTCCACATTCAGACGTAGGCTCAGAGTTTGGTGTGAACATCATGAAGCATGGATCCATCCTGCCTTGGATCAGCGGTTCAGGCTGCTGCTGGTGGTCCCTTAGTCCCACCTGAGCATGGTTCAAACCCCACAGCCTACCTGAGGATTGTTGCTGACCATGTCCATCCCTTTATGACCACAGTGGACCATCTTCTGATGGAGACTTCAGCAGCCCCATGTCTCAGAGCTCAGATCATCTCACACTGGTTTCTTCACTGGACTCCAGTGGCCTCCACAGTCACCAGATCTCAGTCCAGTAGAGCAGCTCTGGAGTTTAAGACTGTGGGCCATCACTGATCACCAAAGGTTCTTCTGTAATGTGGATGGAGCTCCATGGAGAGCTCGTCCTCCTGAGACACTGCCCCGTGTCCTTCAGCAGCTCTAACTCACTTATTTGTCCCTAATACAATTTTTCTGCTCTTTCATTTGATTAGCAGCACTGAGCGCCTAATCCCTCTTCATCCCGTGAAGCCTCTCATCATTTAGTCTTTTTTTCTGTCCGTGAGGGACGCTCCTAAAGGTCACCGTGCCATTGTGAAGGATGGAGGCTCGCCACGGAGGCTCCGTCCTGGTTGTACACCGATCCTTATCTCCTGCGCTCCTGATTGTGGCGTGTGTGTTTAATTGCCTTTGTTTGCACCTGTGCGTGTGCTGCGTCAGTGTTTGTGTCGCTGTAATCTCATCTGGGAGGGTTGCAGACGGTGTGAGGGTAAAAATAGCCCTGACATGTTTTGGATGGCGGCCACACGGCGAGCGGACGAGCCCTCACCCGCCTTTTTCTCCCCCTCTCCCTAATCACGGCTTATTGATCTGCTGGATCAATATTTGTCATGCGTGGCATTTTCCATCCTGCGTCAACATCTCAGGCCGCCAGAGATGATTCCACGAGGGACTCATCCACCAGGAAAAGGATTATTTGTCCAAACAGCAGGTGACGTCTGGAGAGTAAATGTGCAGCATGGCTCTCCTCCTCCTCCTCCTCCTCCTCTTCCTCCTCCGTCTGCTGCGGCTCAGGCGATGTGTCTGCCTCCGGCTCCCTCCTTAATATCTGCTGCAACAATCAAACCTGGTTACAAAAACATGAGCAGTGATTTCGTGACATTATTCCACAGTAACGGGGAGCCGTGTTAACATTCAGGTGGTGCTGTGTGCCTACTCTGTCACGGCCAAGGCCGCCGTCTGCAGCTCAGACAGCCATCAGAGAGCAGAGCAGAGGAGGGAAGTCGGCAAAACTACGTAAAGAAAAAAGACAAATTTGAGTCAGGATGGCTGAAACAGTGTCCTGAGGGAAAGTCATTTAAGTTTGTTCTCTTCCTCGATTTCATTATTCCTCCATGGGCGTACAAGAGGAAATAATTAGTTCATCCAGCTGAACATGCTGCAGCTTTTTGGCTCAAACTCAGAATGATTTTTTTTTCCAATTATTGAATTAAAATGGGTGCATGCAGCGGCTAATCAAATTAATTATACAGCATACACTTTGGATAATGCATTAGCCTACTTTTATCCTGCACATGCATGAGACATACGAGTGATTTAACTCCTGCAGTGACCCAAAGAGGACCAACACCGGGCGGCGTGCGTCGCACTGTAACGGTATCAGTGCAGTTAGGGAGTCAGACTTGTAGGTTAGATGATCACTGATGGGATGAAGCTGAAGTTTAGATGTCAATATAACAGCAGGAGTATGTCAAGGCTTGATTGGACCTAAAGTCCTCGGAATGAATCATCACATTAATGTTGATTTCTGAGGATCTGGAGGAAAATCAAAACAGATCACTGAGACTATCAAAGGAACGATCAGGGTGCTCTGTCTGCTGAAATAAGATTCTGAGGCTGTTAAATTATGAGGTGGTGAGCAGGAGGAAAACTAGGTGGGCAAGTTTCAGGGTGGTTCAAGTCCTGAATGAAACACAGACATTGGTTTGGTAGCTGTGGAGATGCAGGCTGACTTCCTGGAGCAGTGATTCAACGAAAATGGCTGAATGTCTACATGAGAATGGTGCCTGCAGAGCCTGAATCCACAAACTTTTGAAACCAGGGTCCAGAGTAAAATGTTTAGAAAAAGCTTTGGTATTCATCTCCGTGTTAACAGGAATCAGAGTTTTCAGAAAAAATGATGACGCGAGGCGCATGCGCAGTAATCTTTCAAGAAAAGGATGCGTGCACACGTAAGGAAAAGGAAGAAGAAGAAGAACAACAACAACAGCTTCGGCCATCTACAGAGCAACATGTGTGCTGCTTACTGTGCTCAGTTTGTTATCCAGACTAAAAACATCCAGACAGATTTGATGTTGTTGGGATCCATGCTAAAAGGAACATGTCCCTGCAGAAGCCTGAACCAAAGATGACTGACCATCTGACCCCCTCCCCCAGGTCACACGTAGGTGTGAACCCTCTGATAAGGACAATAAGACCCAGCTCTGCTATGCAGTCTCTCTTCTTTCTGAACCATGGAGAGAAGGGGACACAGCTCCTCTCTCTCAGCTCTCTCTCAGCTCTTTCTCAGCCTGTAGAAGGAGACACAGAACCTGTCCAGTCTCTTCTCAGGAATACAACTCAAGACTTCTTCCACAGTCCTGCTCAATGCAGACTGTAGCACCGCAATCCTCCCAAAAACAGCGACGCGAGGGCCTGCTTAGGGAACAGGAGTTCCTGATCGAAACAACAAGAAACAACACAACAGAGTTAGCATCAAGCTGCTAACTCCAGGGACAAAGGAGCAACCAGTGGTCTTCAGAGCCAGAAGCTGAAGGGCCAGACCGGCCTGGAACCCACTGGGAGCCGCCAAACCTGCAGTACAGGACTTGCAGAGCACCACCAGAAAGGACACCTCTTTATACATGGACTTGGTAACCTGACTGGGCCTTACATAGTTTAGCATAGCAAGGCTAAGCACAGGACATTTTGATTTCTACAATTGCTGCATTGTTTTATTGAATATGTTCTTAAAGCTTTAAGCTATGGCTAACTGCTGCTAACTATATTTTAACTTTAGCACTTCATGTAGAGACATCAACCTTACACAAAGAGACCATTTTCCTCCACCACTCCCCATGTGGTCCTGGTTGAAAATGCTTTGAGCCATGCGGTCTTAAGACATCCTTTAGAGGCAGCCATCTTGCCTTTGTTACACACACACACACACACACACACACACACAGGACTAGGACTTTCTTAGGTTAGATGCATAAGAATGAATCTTGCCAACCTCTTCTCTGCAGAACTCCAAATCCTTCAACTTTGCCTGACAACTGATTAGGTAACTTTGGTTATTTTTATTAAATTAATTATAAATCATGGTTCCAAATTGATAGTAACTTTTATGAGACTGACTTAATAAATTGACTATCATTTCCCTTTATGGGTGGTGCCCCGAGGTAGATTTAATGTAAATTAAATCCCATTACTTAATGTAAATTATTATTAATTATTTCTGATAGTCAATATTATTAAGTGACACAGCGAATAGTTGTCCACTGATCATAAACGCACAATAATGTCCAGACAAGAAAATCCTGTGTCTTTGTGCATCCACTGTGTGAAAAGTCTGTCTTCACCTGAAAGCATATACGTGTTGTAACACCGCTGTTTCACTACAAACCTACAACGCCAACTACTGGCCTGGAATGCACACTACAGCGTTTCAGTCGTTCTCAGGGATCCGTCTCAACGTGCGTCATTTTCACATCATCACATTGTCTTGTGAACACAGAGATGATGTGAAAACGCAAAGGGAAAACCTTTTCCTTTCTGGTGACAACGTTGTCGTGTAAACAGGGCCTTAGTTTAATTTAGGCCTTCTTTA
This sequence comes from Cetoscarus ocellatus, assembly GCA_037902135.1. Taxonomy (NCBI): domain Eukaryota; kingdom Metazoa; phylum Chordata; class Actinopteri; order Labriformes; family Labridae; genus Cetoscarus; species Cetoscarus ocellatus. The sequence goes on from JBAMNC010001890.1 coordinate 180,470, forward strand.
AGTCAAGATTTAGGCTAACTTTAGACCTTAGGGGGGTGTTTTTATTCTGCAGTCACAGCCTTCATTTGCTGTGTAAACTTTCTGTAACTCTGTTTTCACTGAAGCCCCATCACTCACTCATTAACTCCTGCACCCCCCCCCATTTCACCCTCGCTGTCTGGTCTTATGAAAACAACACCAATCCCCTCCTCCCCATGGGCCAAACCTTCATAAGAGTCAACAACAGCAACATGCAGATCCTTAATGATGAGTAATTGCATCAAAAACTCATATCGCCCCCCCACATCCCCAAATGAGTCAACAAAGTAAATCTCCCTTATAATAAATGGCGACATGCCAGTAATGGTTAGGCTATTACAGGAGGATGAGCTAATTACTGTACATCTGCAGAGTGGGGGGGGGGGTTATTGCAGCAGATTTCCCTCCGCTGTCACTCACGCTAATGGGAACCTGCGCCACAGGCTGCAGACTCTGCTGCTGGGTTCATCTCCTGATGAAGTGCTGCTTGACCTGTGATTTTAAAAACCTGATGTAAACAGAACTTTAACGCCGTCGTCTGAACCCCGGCAGCGTGGAGCGGCTCCAGTCTCATGCCGTGCAGTCGGTGAGGGGCTCTTCAGTGATCTGTCTAACACTTACACTGCAAACATCCAGCTAATGATTTTACTCAGTGTTCACTGAATAATTGAGTTAGCAGGAGGGTCTCTGAGCAGCGTCCGTCCCACTGAGGCTTCAAATGACAACTTCATTTACAAGAACAGAGCAGACTCTAAATATGTGCATCTTCATTTGAAGAGGCACTGATCGCAGATCTTATTAAAGTGGAGGCTGATTTAACTACATGCTGAACTTTCCTTCCATCTCACAGGAGGCAGAGCTCTATTATTTGACTGATGAGACGACAGAAGAAAACAGCGTCTTAATAAATATAGTTCAGGCTGGAGGACAGAGCACATTCCTCTGGCACCTGAAACAGTATTTGTGTGAAGAATATGGTAAATGGATGTTTTTTTTTTTACTTTGAAAATACGTTAGAGATTAAATTGATCAGTTTTGTCTTTGAATCCTGCACTAGGGGGATGTGTAGACCAGCAGGAGCCCCTGGTAGTCCTCAGGGAGCCTCAGTGGTGCCGCAGAGACTCTGAGTACAGCAAGTTACCACCACAGCAGCTCAAATTAAGTTGTTCTTTATTTCAATATTTTTGCTTTCTAAATGACTTATACTTGCATCAAAACAGAAAACCACAGCTGTAGCATGTGCGTTACATTTTAAACTGTTGATTTAGTTTTCTTTATTTGACCTGTGAGGGGTCAAAGTTCACTTTGATGCACTGATGTCACACCTCTGTCGCCACTGGAGCGAGACAAGGTCACCTATTCGAAATTAATATCACAAAAGTGTGACTGTTGTACATCATGTTAGTTTAACTAAATTATTATAGATGCTTGCAAGTATATAGTTCTCATATTATTTATTATTTATTAGTTATAGTCAGTGTGAGGTGGAGGCAGTGGCGTGCACAGACTTTTTTAAGGGTAGGGGCCAAAAGGAAAAAAAGGGCACATACAGCTCGTTCTCACCACTGAAGAGGGCACTAAGCTCCACGTGTTTTCAAGGGCACTTAAGATATGTTTATATGTTATACAAATGGCACATTATATAGCCCTAAAACAGACTAACCAGACAGACTACTAAAGTTAGTTTGTAGTTAAGATCAGCATCTACAAGAGCTGTGTTGATTTAATGTTGGACTATGAAGAACACACATAAATAAATAAATAAATCCTAAGTGGTCTGGGGGCCTTACCCCAGAAATTTTTCAATTAAGTAGATGCCATTTCCTATATTTCAGTGCATTCAGGCATGAAAACAGCCCAAGGGTGAAAAAGGTGAGAAGGATACGACCCCTGATATATTACCGTTAGCTAATATTAAACTATCGTTAGCTATATTCCACTTGGATCAGGGAGGCGTCTTAAGCTTCCCAATGCTTCTCAAACTAATCAGGCAGCAGTATCCCCCCACCTTCACAGAGAAAACATTGCTGGTGTGAGGCTCTTATATGTCCATGCTCTTGCGCTTGTAGAGTGAATGTTTTTGTCCAATTCACGGCTCCTTCAGGTGTGTGCACATGTTTGCAGTTCACTGATAATCTCTGGTATACCTCCATGTCCATGTCGATTACCCCCCAAAGAAAGAAAACTTTCTGTAACCAACTTCAAGGTATGTACACATCTCAATCGATAGGTTCGTAGGAGCTTAAGTATAGCAATAACCACTGGACACGGGAAATTGTAGTTAACTGCAACTTTAGTTGAAAAATTATGAAAAGAGTGTAGAATACACTTCACAATAACCTATGGGCCCAGATAAACAAATAAAATAAAATGTCCAAATAGAAAATGCTCTTCCCGGGGAATGTTGCTTCGCAACTTCAATGTTCAAGTCAGTTAGTCAGAGGAAACAGTCAAGTCATGGATGTATCCAAAGTAGTCTCTTGTTGGTGTCGGTCAGTGGGACTGACACAAATCCTACCACAGGATCCGTTGCACAGGAAGCTCACAATCCGGCGGGGAGGCTCGCCATCAAACGATCATCTCATCAATGCTGTTGGACTCCAAGGCTGGGAGCGTCACTTTTCTACGGTTCCAAAAGACCTGACCTGTATTTGCAAACAGGTTTTATAGTCCAGATTCTTATGCAATTGCAATTCACTAATTATAGTTTACAGAAAGATAACTACACTTATTTTCAAAATATATATCTCACATTGTCAGAATGCACCATTCTAACCAATAGTAATGAAATGAAATGCAAAGATATGACCACATTTTACCAATGGATTCACTTATTTATAAAAAAACACATTAACTGGTACAGTATAATGCACCATGTTTTGTTATATGTACTGTCTCACTTTGTAACACTTTTTAACATAGGATTTTAGATTGTAAATAAAATACATGAAATATAGTTTTTGATTAATAAAAATCACATTTTTACTAGTTCACACATTTTAAATAACTTAAAATGACAATTTTATTTTCAAATGTTTGTTAATTCAACCCACAGTCACTTTTAGCTAATGTGACTAGTTCTTTTTCAAAGTGTAATGTAACCACATTGTACTTATTTTACACAGTGCCCATCACCATGAATTCTGTGCTAAACCACAAAACAAACGTCTTTTTAGCAATATACGTTCTTGTAAAATGACCATAAAATGTGCAAAGTACCTGAAATGATTAACTAACATGACCACATGGGAGCATCTTAACATATACAGTCAATGAGAACATGTAAGTGCTAGCTTACCAAGAAGGATTAACATCAGGACTGATTCAGGAAGATAAAGTCCGTCTTCGACGGGTATTACATTACATTACATTTCGCTTTTCATACCTTTTTCTCTCTTTTTCAACCAACACTTGAGAGCAGAAGCAGTGCTCGGTGCATCCATTTGCGAGGTTAAGCTATCATCGTTTTTCATGCTACTTCCTCCTACCCGTCAAAATAAACTTCCGGTTTTCAAAATAAAAATACTTCATGTATAAAACATAAAATAAAACAATATTTTAACAAAGATCAAATAATATTTAACTCTTTAAGTAGGCGGGTTACATTTCCATCGGAGCTCTACTGTAGGTCACCTATTTTGATTTCAAACCAGCAAATTTTGTTGAAAGGTGGGGGATTTTAACACCTTGCATTTTAACACCATATTAGCAGCAGGAAATCAAAACTGGTTCTGTGAGACAGTTCTGGCTCAATATAGATCAAAAAGGGCCCAACATAGGTCAGTACAACAGTAATGTTCCAAAGTATTTCTCAGTCCCTACAGTCTTCTGGAGTTCAGTATGTTTTTTCGCTTAAGAAGGCAGTCTGGTGTGTTTTGCCTACCAGGAGGGCACTTTAGTATGCGTTAAGATGCCCAAGAGGGCACAGAGGGAACTTTTGCACACGTTTTAGCTCCCAGGAGGGCACTTTAGAGCATTTTGCCTCCAAAGAGGGCACAGAGGGCACTTTAGAGCATTTTGCCTCCAAAGAGGGCACTTAGCACGTGTTCTTCAATAGTTGGGCCACAAGGGGGGGCAATTGCCCCCCCTTGTGCACACCCCTGGGTGGAGGTAATAATTTAAAGAATAAATGCAGTGAGTGCCTGTGCTAGCTTGCTGGTAGCCACATAATTAACGTAGATTTCCACTAGCAAGCTGCTAGTGATGCTAGAAACTTCTGCAGATGGAGAGGCAACAGGTCTGAGGGAAAAATGAGGGAACTGCTCTGAGAGGAGAAACCACACTACCTGCTGATACAGGTGTGTTAAAAGAGAGTGACTTAAATCACATCAGGATGTTTGAGGATCAGCTAAGGTACAAGCCAGATTAGATGAGATGCACACAGGTTTAAAACTCAATGTAAAGGCATATCTGAGTGTTTTTCTGCAGGATTATTGTGTGCTTTTGCTGGATTTACACTCTGAACGTTTCCCAAGCCTGGAGTTAATTTGCTGTGCAGAAAAACTGAACATCAGTGCAGCTTTTTGTCTGCTGACCCATCACATGAACTGACCGCGGAGCTGTGGACCGCACAGCCGAGACCTGAGGGCGAGGAAGTGGAGTGGAGACAAAAGCACAGGGAGAAACAAAGGAGGGAGAGACTGCATGATTTAACCGGACGAGAGCTGTTTTATAAGGATGATCAGGGCGTTAGAGATGAATAATCACAAGAGTTTGAGATCCAAACCTTGATGCTTTCTGATCAGGAGGTTTTTCTTTAGCTGTTTTTAGTCTCAGATTTGCAGAATGAAATAAAAACAGTTCAAGACACAGAATGAAGAGGGCATGGAAAGACAGTTAAAGGGACAGTTCAGGTTTTTTTTTAAATGGGGTCGCTCGTAAATATTATTTCCAATAAAACAACTTGCAAACTCTTTTGACCTAAAAGTGGGGAAACTCTGAGGCTTACATGGCACCATTGCAGGGCCTAGCCTCAAATTAAGGTTAATAAATTCAGTCATTACCAAACTTTACTTTCAACCCAAAAACTTTCATTTGCCGTCAAAGAAACAAACACGTTTGTTTAATGGCTCATTAGTAAAATGTGGGCTGTTTCAAAATATAAACTCTCTTCCTAAAATGAAACAGATCTTTTTTTTCCACAATAATCTCATTTGTGAGGTCAGTTGGATTGGTGAGGGGGACCTGCTGCAGGTGTTGCAGCATGGAGAGGCAAGCGGGGGGGAAGGGTCACAGCTACCTGCAGCAGATCACAGTCTGAGACCAACAGAACAGACATTAGACTGATATCCTGGCAGTGCCCCTGAATGAAATGTGGTTGTCTGATTTTATGGACACCTGAATAGGTGGCGTAAAAACCTTTTTGAGAAGAAGATCCCTGAAGATCTGTTTGCTGCTCACTCGTAAAAACCTCAAAATGTCTTCTGGAGGCTGCGTTACTTAACCCAAAAGCCTTGGTAATATATCACATTATTATCATATTATTCAAACAAAGGGATCATTATTTCCTCTTAATGTCAGGAGCCATTAGCGTCTGAGTGCTCTGGTGGGAGAGCAGAGTTCAGCAGATCGCTGCATAATTCAACTCGTGTACTTTTCTGTGGCTAAAAAAGGGCAACGAGATGTTTAACATAACTGTACGAGACAACCCAGAGGAGGGACCGAAACCTCTGACACTACAGAGAGGAGCCACCGCAGAGCTTTAGTGATTCAGAGAGAAACAAGTGTCCTCAGAGTTACAGACAGACGTTCAGACTTTTTATAGAAATAAGGGTGCAGAAACAGAAAACCACTCTGAGAGCGCAGACGTCCGCCAAGCAGCTCAGTTACAGCAGTGGCTTTTCTGCTTCACATGGACAGCCGAGTCTCCACTCATGTCTGCCTGTGTGGAGTTATCAGCGTTCCAGTTACAAAGTCGGACAAAACGTGCCGATCTACCAGGCGACTGTTAGCCGTTGTGTTAGCAGAAGTCCTCCCCTGGCATTGCAAGGGAAGCTGGGAAATGAAGTGACATAGGCTTGAAAAACATTGACGTCAGTTTGCAAATAATCTACAATTCCCATAATGCCGTAAATGACTGGGATTTGCCGTTATGAACTTCAATGATTTTGTGAATTCAACCTGGATCACATCAGCACCAAAATGTAATGGCTTCTTCCTTGGACCGAACCACACCTCTAGTAAAATTTTCATGTAAATCCATCCAGTAGTTTTTGCGTAATCTTGCTAACAGACAAACAAACAAACAAACAAACAAACATCGGATCGTACTGTGTGTGGTGAGCTCTGATAATCCCAACACAGCACACCACACACATAACCATTCTGTCCCACCACCGATCTAGAATCTAGTCCTCCAAGACAGAAATCTGATCAAACCTGATCGAACAAAAACAGAGAAGAAGAAACAGCAACAACCAGAGACACAACATGGAAGAAGACATACGAGAGGAGGGAATGATGGTGGTCTAGGACTATTTTTGAACTAAAAAAAGAAAAGACTGTGGGAAAATCCTGGAGACAGCGTGAACACCTGAGCTGGTCCTCCATTTCTGAGCTCCACCCAACTTTATGTTTCAGGACGGCCATGTTTGTTTTTATTTCCGCCTGCTTCCTTGTTCCTCAGTCAGCTCGCTGCTTGATTGGCTACATTCACAGAGTCAGGGACGGGAAAAGGTGCTGATTGTAGTTTGAGAGCCTCTGAAGAAACTACTGAGCGGACTTTTGTTCTTCCAGGAGGAGCGATAACTCCTTACAGAAAACCCTGAGTGCCGAGCCACTCCTCAGACACATAAATAAAACCCTGGCCCTGCAGAGCTGGTTAAAATAAGTTTTTCTGTGCGAGGCAGGATGAAACAGGATGATGTTGTAAACCTCCTCTGCTGTCAGATTAGTGTCAGGGCTTTACCTAAAGCTTTAGTTTAAGGCTGATGTTAAACACAGAGCAGTAAAAGGTCTGCTGGAGACTTTCTTTATTATGTAGGTGAGACTTTAAACCATGTTGACCATGAGAGCTATAGGAGTAAAAGAGACTTTGACCCTAAACTTGACCTTAAGCTCTCCAGGAAGGTCACGAGTCGGAGTAGAAGGTGCTCCTGCTGTTATTGTCATAGCAGCTCCGAGCAGAGGCCTGAACCAGCTGAAACACTGAGATGTGGAGTGAGGCTCTGATCGGTCGGCCCTCTCTCTCCCTTCAGTCACTGCCTCACTCTGCTGCTTTAAATGCATCACCAAGCATGACTCTGCATCTGTATGCATGACACAGCACATTTACAAACACACTCCCATCTCCACGGGCGTGGGATATTTTACCTTCACCGTGATCCATTCTGACATCCATGACATCCCTGAGTTTCACCAGATCAGAACAAGACCGGGTTGTTTTGACCTGAAAGTGTTTTTATGGCTCTGAATTCAGATAAATGTTGATTTAAACATTTGTGCAGACACACACCTACGAACCATCTCAAACACATTACAGAGGAGGTGTTTTTACTGTTTTTACAGTTTTTACATTGTCTTATTTTTACCTCACTTGCTTTTTATCTTGATCTATGATTTGTTTACGTAGGGTACTTATAATGTTGGGACATCTCCATCTGCCCCATGCTTAAATATTCTTCCTTGACAGATTGATTGATTATTTATTTATGTTGTTGACTGACTTTATGCATGAATGTACACTGGAAAGCTACAAATGAATTGTGGGATAAATACAGTTGTCTGAACTGAACTAATTAGAGCCGTCTCTGATATTTGTCACACTTATTCTTAATTAATGATATCGAGTACAGATTAATTTAAAAAATACTTTAGCCCTTTAATAGCAGGTTTTTGTCATGATGTCATTGTGTTATAAAATGAAAAAGAAACCAGAACAATACAACAGTCCAGACAGGAACGAGGCCCTAAACCCTCTAATCAAGGACTTCTGTGGTCTTGAGTCTTCCTCTGAGGCTGCATGTGATCAACAAACATCAACACAGAGACCAGACGTGGACATGGACTCTGCAGGGCGCTGCAGCTTCTGGAGTGTCAGAGGTCAACATGGAGCCATATGCTCAGGTATAGATGTGTGTTTACATGTGTGTTCGAATATGCATGCATTTACTTGGCTCAGCTGCTGCCTGCATGTGAAGCCAATGACAGGGGCCATAACCCTGAGCCCCCCGCCCAGCATTAGTTGGGGTGTTGGTTTCCAGCTGGAGGCAGAGCATGGAAGAAACAGCCTTCAAAGATGGAGCAATGATACAGAGCCCCTCCACGCTCCTCTCATTATGCTACACTATCAGCCGTGCAGATGGGACGATGTGCCACGAGCATCACTCAGTGCAGAGCTGAACGAGTGTGAATCTGCTCTCTGCCTATCAGATGGTGGGTCTGTAAGTGTTTCTGGAGAGTCTTTGATATGTGGAGTCAGTCCTCACAGAGCTATCACAGGCCTGTGTTTGAAAAAGCACTCAGATCAGCTCTGATTCTGGCTCTCTTTTATCACACAGCTGCAGGTTGTGCTGGACTGAAGCAGCCCCGGCAAACAAAGGAACAAGATGGAGCATCTCCTCTGTCTGAAAAGTTCAGTTCCAGGAATAACAAGCCTCCATAGACAAATGTTGGTGCTTGTATGCAAGGTGTGTTTACAGGCAGTCTGGGATATTTATGGCTCTACAAGCAGAAAGGGACCAAATCCAGGAGACCTCCAGGTCTTTGCCCTTTGATCACCAACTACTACAAGATGATCTTCACCTGAAACTTGTTTAAGAAAGATTAAGAGGAAGAGCGATGAATACATTCCCAAGTGCTCAGAAAAAAGGATTCACTTCTGCAATTTGACAGACAGTCTGAAATGTGGACTCAGACCACAGCAGACTTTTCCACTTTGCCTCAGTCCATCTCAGATGAGCTCGGCCCAGAGAAGCCGGCGGTGTTTCTGGGTGTTGTTGATATTTGTCTTTGTCTTTGCATGGTAGAGTTTGACCTTGACCTTGTAGATGTAGAGATGAACTGTGTTAACTGACAATGGTTTTCTGAAGTGTTCCTGAGCCCACGTGCTGATATCCTTTACAGAATGATGCTGCTTTATAATGCAGTGCTGCCTGAGGGATCACAGGTCACAGGCATTCAGTGTTGGTTTTGGGCCTTGCTGCTTACCTGCAGAGATTCCTCTGAATTCTCAGATTTTTTGCTGATGTTATGGACTGAATAAATTTGAATATTATGTCATTTAATTGTCCAAGAGCATTAAGACGTAATTACAGCATAGATAAAAATCTGCCTTATATAAGTAATAATAGTAACACAGTACAGACTTACAAATGCATTAAATTATCATACATACATTGATCCATCTAGCTAACAATCTGTTTATTGCCATTTTTCAGCTGGATCATTTAGGAGAGTTGTTCGGGTATGAGATGGCGTTCTGTGAGTTTTTTTCAGTTGTATCAGAACAAACCAAGCTGTAGGAGAGATGAGCCGGATGAAGGTGGAGACATGTTCATCCTCCACCCTCAGAGACTTGATTCATTCTCCTGGACGAGGTTTCCTGTGAATGTTCAGTTTGTGTCTCATCCTCGGTCGGCCCTGCGAGGCTCTGGGTTACAGGCCGACGCTGCACGGCTCTGGTCTCTGCGTTCCCTCTCCAGTGGAGTGTAAAAGCTCTCTGATGTGGCTCCATTAAAGTGAACTAAACCAACAGCGTCACACTGACTCACATTATCAGAGCCATCATTTAAGAGCGCTGGAGCAGAGTGATGTTCGGGCGGCAGACGCCTCCAGAATACAGAGCAGAGGATTAAATCTGAGAGAGACGTCATCTGCACCCCTCCACCCTCAGAGAGGAGGAGCTCCACACTCAGGACGTCCCGTCAGAGAGACCAGTAGATTTTAACATGATCACGTCGCGTCTCTTTTTAGGCTCGACCAAACTTCCTCCGTAGGGAACATGCAGAGGGGAAGGGAGAGATTTGATTGGTTGTTTTCTGAGGTCCTTCCAAGTTTGCAGCTGCTGTATGTGGAGTTTTTAATTTTTTGTCCTGAAACACATAAAGTTATAATTGCCCCAGGGGCTTGGGGACAGTTTTAAGAAACATTACTGAACGTGTATCTGAAGAAAAAGACCAACCGTGTCGTTTAGAATGATGAAAATATGTCCGTTTCTAATTAAATAACACAGATGATTAAAAGATAAAATAATATTTACTGAGACGATTCTGCTGCTCCTGCTGCTCTCTCCCTCCCTGGGACAGGCGTGTCTACCTGGAGCTGAGGCTCCCTGTGGGATCACACCTGTGGGATCACACCTGTGGGATCACACCTGCTTCTCATCACTGCAGTCAGTGCACCTTTAAGCCTGCTGCAGACTGGTACCAGATGATTCCCACTCGTCCATGCGGTATTGTCGGCCATCTTTTGAAGAGTTTGAAACTCTGTTGGTAGATTTCTTGTGCTTGAACTTATGCCTTTTACATTTGTCTCTCCCTCTCTCCTTCTATCAGTGTCTCCCGGAGCCCAGTCACTCTCACCCTCGTTGGTTTTGCTCACTCCCCCTTCCTTGTCTATGAACTCAGTAAATTCTTGTTTGTGCCCCTGGTACCTTGTCTCAGTCTGCTTTGGGTCCTCCAAAAACCTTCGGGACTCGTTCTCTGACAGTTTCCTGCCTTACAACACCAAGGCCAGTATATTTTGTTCAATTCAATAGAATTTAAACAATAATTTAATTTTTATCCCTGAAGATTCATTAACCCCAATTCAAATAAAGCTGGGACATTGTCTAGAATTCAAAAATGCAGCTCCGTTAGCAACAGCCCATCCTGGAGTAAAAGACACAAATATGGACAGTTATGGTCTGTGCTCATGTCTGGAGGTGGATGAGGACCTCATCATTATCTCAGAGAGACCAAGCACACAGACTTTGAACAAAACGAGCGTGAATCTGAATCCTCTGTAACAATGGTGAGTTATTATTAATCCAGTGAAACGATCATCCACAGCTGATGATTTAGCCGTAAACATCGATGCCTGATGGGACCTGTGGGGGTGCAGTGTGGGGGCGGACCGGCTGTCACACAGGCACATGCAGCGCTCTGTTTCCAGCGTGGCCCCGCGCGGCCCTGATGAAGCGGCTGCATCCATCTTGTTGCCTCTCGGTAAAGAACGGGCTTGTTTGGCCGCCGAGCCGGTGACAGATGGGAGCCGCCGACAGCCTTTCTCTGAAAAAGGCCGGGACCCCTGGCTCTCGACCCGCGGGCTGAGCTCAGAGTGTGGAGGGGGGATGATGTAATCCAGGATGGTCTGCTGCTCCCTGATTGGTTTATGACTTTGGACTGATTTGTTCTGCTAAAGCTCTCATTAAGACTGCGGCACAGTGATGGCGAACGTCGCTGATGCTCCAAACAACGGTTTAAGGGGAGTTGTGATAGCTTTTTGTGGACGTCTGTTCAACTTTGGGTGAAGAATCTGGACTGCAGAGGCAAGAAGAGCTGCAGAATATCTAAAGGACACAAGAAGCACACCAGAGACAGCCTGCAGACTCACTGAGGGCCTCAAAGATGTTTAATCATCACTTCTGGATGCCCACATTCTTAGAAATGTTTTGGTAATCTTAATCCATCCATTATCTATGCAGGGTGTCAAAAATATGACCCAAATAACAGAATTAGTTTGCTATGAAGCTACAGTTTTTTCATCAAAAAACAAAAACTGAAAAATTGAGCTTAAGGTTTGGTGATGTTATAGAACAGTTACTGAACGACTCTTTTCTGTCAACTCCTCTGCCTGAAAATGTCATTTTAAATACTGTGTGAACACGCAATGCTCAATCACTGGTACGTTTATATAATCCTAATTCCAATGAAGTTGGGACATTGTAACCAAAAACAAAATACAGATTCAACTAAATTCACTTCAAAGACAAGATGCTCGGTGTTCAAACTGATAAACTGCAAATATTCACTCATTTTGAATTTGATGCCTGAAAAAATGTCTATAAAATCATTTTACTCTTTACCTCTACTCAACATCATCTGAGGATGTTTTGCTATGCAGTCACTCACAATCCCACACTCACCTGGACTTAGCTCCATGCTCCTGAGGCCACACCAGTGGGGCCATGTCCTTGCTCACTAATCTTGCAGTTTTGTGCATAATGGCCTCTGGCTGGGGGACCCGTGTGTGAAGACGTGTTCACACGGGGCCGACCACTCGACCAGAGTGGAAGGCCAACAAATGGACCCATGGATTTGTTGTGGATGATGAGGGAGCAAGCTGCTTTGCACAATATCAACACACAGCCCTGTCTTTGGGCTCCACACTGCCGATGGCAATATAAACAAAGTGCCTCCACTGAGTGGCTTTGCTCCACTTAATTCTACATAAATGTTGAAAATGTGATTTAAAAAACAAAATACAAAAAGTCAAAAATACACTTAAGACAAATTTACTACCCTTTGGTCCTGTTGTGGCTGTGAACAGCTACTAACTTTAAATAAATATTTTTTCAACTCTTTATGCTCAAATCTCCTTATCAATGTTGACCCTGATCTAAAACACTGAATATTTAAAAAAAAAAAAAAATGGATTTTAACCCTTTAAAGGTAAATTTCATCGGTGTTGAGACTGATTTGTATTAAAAAAAATGTTATAATGGGAGTCAATAGGGAGTAAATATTCTGATGCTGCGTGAAAAATAACAATGCACCAAAGTCAGTGTTTTTACTAATCTTTGACATATCCAAGACTGTGATAGCAAATGAAAAATCTCCTGTCTGATCATGTTGTTTATGTTGAAAATCAGCCATTTTGTGTTTTTTTTTAATCACCAAATCAGTGATATCACTAATGAAATTGGCATTTAGAGGGTTAAAAGCCATAATTTTTTAAAATTTTCAATATTTTTGATCATGGCTTAGTTTGATGAAGAGATTTGAGCAAAGAAAAAAGAAAAAAATATTTATCTGATATGTTTTTACAGCAGCTAAAGTTAGTGGCTGTTAACAGCCAAAACAGGACGAAAGGGTGTGTTTTTAATTCAGTGCACAAGAGTTAATCCGAATGTGTATTTCCAGATTGAGCACAGATTTAAAGTATGGAGTATAAGCTGACGGCCCAGGTCCAGAGGCACAGATCTTCCTCTCAGGAGGAGGAGTGTTTCCACAGCAGGTCGTCCCTCTGCTGCGTCGTTGTTTGGCCCTTTAGCTGTTTCATGCTACATTAGGAGACAGAGGAACATCTCAGACTGAGTTATAAACCTGAGAGTCCAACAGCGCTCTCCTCTCTGCAACATTAACTTTAATGTCAGAGCAGGAAGTCAGCGCAGCACTAATAAAAAACAAGGATGGATGACGGCGTGCCCTCATATCTGAGACGTTCACGGCATCATGAGCTCCATCGGTGTAATTACACTCCTGTTTCACCACGCTGATTACTTTCTGTGTAATTGTCCCAGCTCAGCTTTGAGTTGCTCCTCTCAGCACAGGAGGAGTAAATACGTTGCTCTTTAACTCGTTAAGCAGCTGAAGAACAGTTCAAACTTGTTGGTGAGTAATTGGTTTTAAATGCTCTGCTCCGCGGGTCCATTACAGCCTGCATCATTTTTTACTCCTGAAATCACATTAGAGCTCCAGAGTCGATATGAAGACCTCACCCCCACCTCTGCCTCAGCACTCTCAGCCTACACATGTAATCCAATAATGAGCATTAATTAATCACATGACGGATATCGATCATTAACATCCATTTAGCTCTCACTCGAGAAGAAAATATGTAAATGTATTGACAGGACGTGGAAGAGGAAGCTGACTTACACCGATGGAGAAGGTTATTCAGGTTGTTTTCTCACAGGCTTGACTGTTTGGTTCTGTGCCCGAGCATTAGGCTACCTCAGTTATTATATACTACTACATTCACATGGTTATAATATCATATGGACCCATAGGCAGAGGCTCACCTGACGCTGATATGAAGGTCGACTAAAGAGGAAACAAGAGCTGTTAGCAGGTTAAATGCCTTACATTGTCTTTTATGTAAGTCAAATCTCTATTTTCAATGTTTTTACCGGAAAAGGTTTAAATTTTGATGAAAAGATGTATTTTTCCAGTGAGGTCACTAAAGAGGATCCTGTTCTCTGACTCTTATTATAATCAGTGTGCAGCAGTGATGCAGTGTTAACTTTGACGGCACTTTTTAATTTAGTTTCAGTTAGAGTCTTTTTCCTAAAATATCTTTTGGTTTCAGTCATTATTTAGTCATCTAAATTGTTTTAATTTTAGTCTAGTTTTAGTCGATGAAATCTGCTGTAAATTTAGTCACTAAAATATGAAGTGTAAAGGGTAAGGCATTTTAATGTTTCCTTGAATTTCTGAAGTCATGTTTTACTCTTGGATAAAATCAAACATCTAATAACCCTTTATTGAATGCTAGTAAAGTCTGAATGTATAAATGAACAGAAACAAATTGAACTTTTGTGTGAAATGCAGTCACCTTTATTTAGGCTACCTGGCAGAGCATCTCAGTTACAATACCAGAACTGACAACAAACAGTGAACCTGCTCTACATGAATATATCAATTCATAAAGAGAGGAGCTCTGATTGGATCGCTCCACAACTTATCCCACCACCACCAAGCTAAGGCAGCTGTGATTGGATGTCCCTCTGAACTCATCCAACCTTTCCACACAACCAAAGTAGCTGTGATTGGATATATTCCTAACTTGTCTCTACTTTCTACATGACCAAATTAGGTCTGATTGGATTAAGTCTCTGTCAAACATTTTAGTCTAGTTTTTATTTGTTGATGAAAATGTCAGTTAATTTAGTTTGAGTTTTTGTCCATGTGCTCTTGTTTTTTATTAGTTACTGTCTAGTTTTAATCAGGGGAAAAAAGATTGTTGAAGAAAACTATGACAAAAATAATTAGTCAACAAATGAACACTGATGTGATGGGCATTATTGTCACCACAAACAGAATCGTTTATAGCTTAACTTCATTTTCCAGGCTTTGTGGTAGCATCACTGAATCAGACATCTCTTTAATGAGCCTCATTATTTAATTGATTGAGTAGTGCAGCTGCGCGTCCAAACATGGGACGAGGACATGACGGGAGGGGACACTTGGACGTTTAGCTGGAGTGGACAGTGTGTTTCACCCTAACGGGGACACTGTTGTCTAATAATTTAAGTCCATGTCATGAGCAGAACACTGGGACAGGAGAGAGGGACATGCAGGCAGGTGATTCACAAAACAAACGTGTAACCATCACCAGAGTGATCTTTGGAGATCAGCTGAAAATCTTTCAATCACAAACTACTGGAATTGTTAAAAAATATTTCAATTAATGGTTTGACGTGGAAGACAGTCAGTCATTGTCAAAGTTTTTTGGTTGGACTAGGTTACTTCTGAAGGGGCCTCTGGTCAAGAGGACACTTACAACTAACCTCCACTTCAACACAAAAGAGGTATGGAGGAGGACGCCACAGTGTTATTGACTATTATAACTATTTATTTATTTGGTGGGTATCACAGTTACACTTAAATTATTATTGAATTAAACTTTTAAATTTATTGTCTGTTTTATTTCATTGGTAGTGTTTGCTCATAAATGTTTTTACACTTAATCATTTAAGATTTAATTTCAATCTTTTAACATGTTTTTATTTATTAATTTATTTTAAATTAATTTTTAGCATTTTATTTGTTTCTGTCCAATGATTCTTGGTTTTACTGCCTTGCTCTTGTTTGTTTTCTTTATATTTTATCAGACATCTTGATTTTATCATTTCTATTGAGCTTTTCTGATGGTCAAGGCCTCTTGACATCCTACCTACTATTGTTACAATTACAGTGGAATAATACTGAGTAGATGGACCAGCTGAGTGTTTATTTGCAAGGCAGCGGTAAGAAAATGATTATATATATATATATATATATATATATACATATATATATATATCCAGCAGTTTTCATTGACAAGTGTTCACTTATGTTCCACACCTGTGCACTTACACAGAAGGGAAATAAAACACATACAAAAAGAAACAAAATACATAAAAACAGACAGAAAGAAGACATAGGTAAAGTGAAAACATACAGATAAGAACAAATATGTATATATATATATATATATATATATATATATATATATATATATGGAGAGAGAGAGAGAGAGATAGATAAATATATATAAATATATACACTGTATATCAAAATACATATACACAAACAAACCCGGATATAAACGTAAATGCATGAACAGTGACAAGTTCATTGTAGCTATTTATGAGTCTTGTTTTTCCAGTCGAGCATATAATGATTGCCAAAGGTCATGGAGTAAGTGACCCGGTTATGCCTCTCAGGTTTAATTTTTTTCTAAATGAAGGAATCGGGATGTTTGAGTCAAGAACATGTTGAATGTTGGTGGAGATTCATTTTTCCAAAGGAGGAGTATACATTTTTTTGCGAAGTATAGTTAGATCATTTAATAAATATACAAATGGGGATAACTCAAATTCTAGTTTTATTGCTGATTTGGTGAGCGAATGAATCATGTTTCAGTAACTATTTATCACATTGCCAGAACATATGCAAGAATGTAAAGCACTTTGAACTGCAATTGAATTTGTATGAATAACAAAAGTCTGATTGATTGATTGATTAAATATTCTTTGGAACTAAGACATTAAGATGGAGACAATAGCTGCTGCTCCAGAATGCTGCATCCAGTCAAGCTCAAGCTTTACGTTCCAGTCTGGCCCAAGGTTACATTATTTTGGGAACTTGCTGCGGGCCGCAGTTGGATCCCAGGCCGCAGTTTGGACACCCCTGTTCTACCGTAACTTATTTGTAGTGTCATTAAACACTGGTTGTATCTCTGTGAATGGAGATAAAGCTATAAGACCAACACACTGGGCCCTGTCATTTGTCCAGTGCAGAGTATTTAAGCCTGTTTTCCTCCTCACCCTGGTGTCACCTATACTCTGTTTGATGCTGTTAAAATATGAAATGATCATCCTCTCCAGTTTGTGTCCAGGGGTGAGTTTGTCTGAAATGAGCAGTGGTCAGACGCAAAGCTGGAGATCAAGAACAAGTTTAACAAACTACTTATATAAAATATATAAATCTGATATTCTGTGGCTTTCATTCAGAGGTTTGGAGTTAAAGCTTTGACAGATTAAGAAATAATTTAGACATCATATCTTGGACCATCCTGTAGAGATAATTTTGGAGTCAATGAGGGAAACTTCTCCAAAGTTCTGTGGTTTGGGGACAATAGGGTGCAGGACACTTGCTCTAACACCGTGTTAAACATGCGGAAATAAGCTGACAGGTCATTTAACACAGCAGGATTAAAACATGAAGAGAACTGAGTCTTTGGATTAAAGTAAAAATAAAGCTGGACAAACTTTTCAGTCCATGAGGGTGATGAACTTTAATCCACCTCTGAAGAAGACTCTCATGATGGGGCTCAAACTGTCGTCTCATGCTGAGCCCCAGTGCACCATGGTCCTCAAAGGCTGGTGGTGGTTGGGACCTCGTGTCTCCTGCAGCTCGTGGACATAAACGTGTCCACCTGTCACAACAGCAGATGTGGGCTCAGTTCTTCATCCACAGGGAGTCTGAATCAGGGTCCTCACATCAGGATTTTCTAAACCTGAAGAGATGTTTTATCTGTCAGAGAGCCCACACATGAAGATATAAAATCAGGCATTGAACAGTTTGGATCGTTCTGTGTGTGGTGAGCTCTGATAATCTCAACACAGCACACACAGAACCATTCTGTCCCACCACTGATCCAGAATCTATGGAGTCCTGGAGACAGCGTGAACACGTGAGCTGGTCCTCCATTTCTGAGCTCCACCCAACTTTATGTTTCAAGTCGACCATGTTCATTTTTATTTCCGCCTGCTTCCTCGTTCCTCAGTCAGCTCGCTTCTTGATTCGCCCCATACACAGAGTCATGACTCGAGAGTCATCGGCTTTCCACACACATGAAGATTTTTGGTCCTAAATATTGAACAAGTTTAATATTTACGATTGTCGCCCCCGACCCGTTTCAGAGCCGATTATCAGGACAAATTCACTCTGAACACCTCAGACCACAGTATAATCTGACAGGATAATCCTATAAAACAGAAGATAATCTGGAGTGTGCTGTTCTTGGTCGTGAAGGGGGAAAGTCGGGACAAAAACAGCCTGATAATCTTTTTGTGTGCACCCTGCTTTAGGCCCTGTGGTCTGAGGTGTGGAGTCTTATTCCTGATCTGATGGAGATCAGTCTCTCTCTAAACTTTAACATGAGTGTGTTTGGATTATAGTCAGTCTAAACATGCTTTAGTTCTTCTGAACAGCTGGAAATCACTGAAGTCCTGATGCCTGTCCTTGTCTCCATGGAGCATGTGACCATCTTTGACTGGATGGTCCACAATCTGAAGATAAATTCAACATCTAAGGTTGCTTTCATACTTATACGTTTGGACCAAAGGAACTCTGGTTCACTTTTTTGGTGCGGACCAAGTTAGCAGTGGAAGTGCAGCTCAGTCCATGAGAAATTAGGCTGGGGACCGGAGGGTGACCAATCAATCCAGATCAAAACAGGCAACATTGGTCACTTGTGCTCCCAAACCAGACCAACCAAACAAGCTCTGGTCCACTTGGAGGCGAACCAAGACCTCCTGTTTTCAGGCACTTAGAGTTCGGTTCACGGTTGGTGTCAAAGCCACCCGAACCAAACAAGGAGCAAACCGAAAAGGCAGAGTGTGGCTAGCATTAGCATTGCTAGCACTGTCACCTTCAGGTCCTCCTAACAGATAAGCATCTGCAAATATGTGCAAATGATTGTGGATACACATCGCTCCAGCCCAGCCCATGCCAGAGTCACCTGACACGTCTGAAATGCAGCTTTATCTTTATTTTATGGCAATACTTCAAACTGCTTCAGGCTGAACAATGTTATTACTTAAAGCTGATTTTTCTTTTACAGGGTTATAGTACAACAATGGGCTACAGGGCAATAGGCCACAGCTACAGCCCCAACTAGTGGCAGGAGGCCATATCACACAACATTTGACACCTCTCAAATGTCCACATGTTGATTTGTCTTCTTCAGCTGTAACATCACAACATGCAGAAAATCCAGTGCCAGACCCGGAGCCTGGCACTCACTTGGTGCTGTGCAGCAGACCAATCACAGGGCTGGCAGTCCATGTTGCTTCAACATGTAGTTACATTTCTGAGGAGGTGCACATCAGGTGATGTGCATTACTTCTGCATTTTTACATTAAGATATAACTTCCAGTGAATTTTCGCCAAGACAGCAAATCATTTTTAAAGAGAAGAAGGTAAAGAAATAAAGATGTGATCTAAAAAGATGAGACAAAGAAGAGAGTAAGAGCAGATAAAGAAGTGTTTTTCTTCTTGAGTAAAATGCTGTTTCAAAGCAGACTCTGGATTTTATTCTTTGACGAGGGAGCAGTTTTAACATCTTATTTACCCTTCTCAGAGTAAACATTTCAAACCTTGTGAGAATCCCCCTGGAGGACCAAACTGAAACTGGTGTAGATTTTTGCATATATAAGAGGCAGGGTTTATGCAGTATGAACATACGCAGACATATGCAAATCCAGCCGTCTTCATGGACTGAGCAGCAGCTCATTTATAAAATCTACTCAGGAATAAGTTGGTCATAAGCCATGAAGCCCTGCATTACATTCATATGAATGAAAGTCTCAAACATGCAGTAACACGTTTTATTCTGAAGCATTAACATTAAAATTTAAAGCCAAAGCTGCGGGAGTCCTTTCAGGCGTGATTTTCCTCTGAAGGTCAAAATAAGTCCACGGCAGCTCCGCACACTTCAGATTTCAGCCCTGCTCAGCACGTCACCTGTCCACCTGTGCGACCGTTATTACCACACACTGAGACTCTCTGAAGTCGCACTGGAGGGCTCGATCACATTTACGACGGCGCTCCGTGTACCTCGTTACCGGTTTAATGTACCTCGGTGTTCTATCGCACACGCCACTAAGCTCCCAATGGCCGTCCCGGGCCGTGTTTGCCTGAAGGTCGGACAAAGTGAATATAAACAGTTACTCAGTCGAGACATGATGGCGGCCGTCTACTGCCAACATGTCAGTCAGGGAGACAGAGCAGCTGCAGAGGGGCTGATGAGAGCTTCACTGTGGAGAACAGGAGGTCCTGGAGCTGAGGATGGCCCCGTTTTCACGGTACTTGAAATCCTTGATACGTTTTCAAGGTCTGAAAGCTCCAGGGTGTTGACTTGTATGTTTCCTTTTCACGATCAACATCTGTCTGACTGTTGGCCCAATAAATGGAGTTAATGAGAACTGCATTGCAGTATTTGAAGTAACGGGATGTACGATATTGGATTTTTGCTTTTGCTATGTGCTGATTTTTCTGAACTCATTTTTGCCAAAACTAAAACCAAGTCTTCACAGTGACTGACTTGCTGCTGTCAGTGTGGGAGTTTATTTGTGTTGGAAACAGATGTAAAACTAAAAAAAGTAATAAAAGTAAAAGTAATACAACATTCAGCTCTAAAATAAATTAAATTTTAATTTTTAAATGTATCCATGCAGTGATGGTAAGGTGAGGCACAGTGGCACATTCATGTATTCTGCTGGTATTACTGCATATATGTATGGTCCATATATGGGCTGTATATATTAGCTAAAATTTCAGCGTCAGCCAACACTGATGTTTAACTTTTTAGGTTGATGTCAATCGATACCAATATCATACAGATAATGTGCATCCCTAGAATAATGCAGACTTCCCAAAGATCAGAAAAACACTTCCTCCTTTGTGTGACATAAAAGTTATAACTCTGCAAATTAAGTCTGATGATGCTTTTCTTTAATTATCAGCATTAATTTAGTGGTTCAATACAAATGCCATGCAAAAAAATACGAGAAAAATTAGTAAATAAATAAAAGAAAATACAATAAAATAATAGTAATAATAATAAAAACAAACAAATGACATAAAAGGGAAAGACTGTTGTGTACATTGACAAATGTCTGTGGTCATCTTTTCATCCTAATGTCATAAGGGTCCATGTCTCCATGACAGCTTCACACAGCTGCTGATCTCCTGCTCCACCACATCCCAAAGCTGCTCTACTGCATTGAGACCTGGTGACTGTGGAGGCCTCTGGAGTACAGTGAAGAAACCAGGGTGAGATGATCTGAGCTCTGAGACATGGAGCTGCTGAAGTCTCCGTCAGAAGATGGTCCACTGTGGTCATTAAGGGATGGACATGTACTCAGGTAGGCTGTGGGGGTTTAACCATGCTCAGGTGGGACTAAGGGGCCCAAAGTGTGCCAAGAAAACACGCCACACCATCACACCACCAGCAGCAGCCAGCAGAGTTCCTGTTGCCTTCCTATCATCTCCAACCACTGTAGCTCAGAGAACTGCCGCTCACTGGATATTTTCTCTCTCTCAGACCATTCTTTGCAAAGCCTGGAGGTAAGATGATGAGAATAATCCCATGTTTAAAGTTAGCCACTTCACAAGAGCACGCTGCAGTGTGGGTCTGCTCTAAATCAAACCCTGCACTGAAGACAGGAGCAGATGGAAAGCTCGTGCTGGAATCATTACACAGCAGTGAGATCCTGAAGTTTCCAAAATGAAGAATATGTTTTGATTTTTGGACAAACAGACCCTGAAACAGGACAGAGTATTGATTATTTGGCAGATTTAGCACACACTGATTGCAAGCTGGGCACAAACTGGCTCCAGCGGGCTAATAAAGCAGTCACGCTGTGGAAACCATCCTCATGGCCATGGAGTCAGGTCTGAAACTGCAGCCACAGCGTGTCTCTGCTAGTTTGGCCCTCAGGCTTTGTCCCTGCGCCAGGCCCAGAATCAACTGTTATATGATGAAACAGTCAGAGCTCACATGTCATTTTTACTCAGCAGAAAAGCTGTCAATACACCGTCTTAACGAGGATTAGCCGTTTTAATTACTTCACCTCTCTGCTATCACCATCTGCTTTGACTCTGGATGGGCCTCCTCGAGCAGCACGCCGCTCAAATCAACCGCAGCAATCTGCATCATGCTAGCACGATTAGCCGTGCAGAGGCATTTTCTGGCCTTTGTAATCCAGTTTGCGTCAGACAGATAAGGTTTACATCCTGAGGTGATCTCTCCATGGCACCCCTCCTGCTGACTTATTCAGAGGAGTGTTGTTCCACGCAGATTCAGAGAGAGGAGAACAAAAGGTGCTGTGAGATATCTGCTAATGCTTCACAGATCTAATGAGACGGCTCTAAATACCAGATTAGGTCTTTATGTCTTCATACTCTGCTGTCAGGCTGCTGCTAATGTGATTCTGTTCACTGATACCTGCTCCTGCAGCATCACTGCGAGTGCAGGAGCTCAAGCTCCGAGTCTTCCTCACTGATGTTACTAATCACTGCATATTTACGACCTCTGGTGACCCTGAAGACCAGCAGAGTCTTCATCATGTGAGGTGTTCCTCAGATTCACTCCTGTCTTTGGAAAAGAGCTCAGAGTGTCTTCGCTCCACCATTTGGTCTGACTTTCACAGTTGCCTTAAACTAGAGTGGTGTTGCCAGATTTTCTACTGAAATAAGCAACAAGCTCGATAAAAACAAGCCTGAAACAAGCAACCTCCAGCTACCTTTTCTTCTAATGTGATATATTACTTTTTTTTTTAAAGAGAAATCTTAATTTTCATCTACATTACAGTTCAGTTTCACAGTGACACGGTTTCTTATTTGCCTCTTAATGTACTTCTTCAACATCCTTTAGTTTGGAGGTGAACATCCTTTTCTTTATACAGAAGTGAAGAGAGGGACTACCGTTATTTTTAACTCTGTTATCACTAAACAGTCTGTCTGACCTTGATTTTTGTAACCAAACAGACATAGTCAGGCTTTTATCTAAGTATTATGTTGATCATCCACAGCTTTATTATGGTGAAAACAGTCACAGTTACATAAGAAATAAATTTAATTTTGGCTATAAGGATTTCTTTTAGGTGGAAACATATTTTTTTTGCCTCTTTTTACAATAAAATTTACAGTTGTGTTTGGAGTGGGACAAAATAGTTTGTGTAACTTCTGAATTGAGTTTACATTGGAGTGAGCATCAGAAAGGGTTAAAAGATGCTAAACATGTTTTAAAAGATTGACGTCATTTTAACATGAATTGTTATTTTTATTAGGAACTGTTCTGTGTTCATGTTTGGCCTGTTGCTCTGATGCTGAGTCGCACTTTAATGAAAATCAGACCCTGCAGAAAAAATAAAAATACATTCAAATAAGTGTCAGAATAAACAAAAAGGGATAATCCATGCTTCAGCTGCAGAGAGAGCTTATCACAGCAGAGGGAAACTTCTGGAGAACTCAATCAATTAAGTAATTTTAATGTGATGCAAACAAACAAGCTATCCCCCCCGCCAAGTCAGACTGTCCTCACCAAACTTCCCGTTAAATCTCGTCTTTAATCCGGCTTTTATTGATTGGCTTTTAATTCAGCATGAGAGCTGTGTGGTGTCTGTTTTCTATGGTCTCTGTCCTTGTGTTTTTATCTTTATTATTGTTTCATCTCATTTAATTTAGCCTTGTTGTATGTTTTTATGTGCTTTCGAGTCTTCTGTAATTGTCTTTTATTTTTTGGTTTTATCTGCTTCATTTGATTTTATTCTTGTTCCTAGTCTCTCTGCATCAGCTCGGCAAAACTCTTTTTTTTTTTTTTAATTGTGCCATAGAAATAAGTGGATTGGATTAGACTTTAAGTGTATTTTTGTGTTCGCCATGCCTAATAAATCTAAAATATGAGCTCCACAGAGGGCAGAAGCTCTCTGTTCAACCTCCTTCACTTCTGAAGCCGCTCTGTGTCCATTTAAATTCTGCCCCGACCCCTCGAGGAGCAACACAACAGAAAATAATCAAAATATGAACTTCATCAAGCATGACTCACGATGCCACAGAAACACAAACCTTCCAACAATAACAAATAATAAATGGTTGAATTATGCAAAAAGTGAAAAAGATAGAATCATAATTTTAATTGTTGCAAGAAAGTCTGAATTAACACTTAAAAATAACCAAACATACAGAGAGTCAGAGGTCACCATGTTTAACACAAATGCCCACAATTATAAAATGCAAATGTTACTTCAGGGTATTTGATTCGTAAATATGTTTCAAAAAGCATAAATTGAATTCAAACTGCAATTAAAAGCTACTGTACTATAAAGCTATGTTTTTGCCATTATGTTAAAGGAAAAAAGATCTGTTTACTGATTAAAATAGAAAATCTTAAGCAATAAAATGCACAAAAATACTTTTTTCCATCATAAAAAATGAAATTTTTACGCAATATCATTCAATATTGATCACAGGCTTCTACTGAAATGATATTGTAATTTTGGCAAAAGTTGTGTCTTTATCGAGAAAATCGATATTGTATCTTGATAAAACTGGTGATTTTCTCTATTTTTAATAAGTTAAGTTAACTATTAAGCCATTGAGCTGCTTCCATTTGAACATTTTATGACCTTCAGCCTCAAAACAATAAAGCATGATTTTTTTACGAGTCCGAGCCTGACAGAAACATGCCCTTCAGAAACTTTTATTCTTATATCATCTCACTGAAGTCATGCACGCTCTGCCTGATCAATGAAGTCCTGGCCTGATGCAGCAGCTGTTTCCACAAACATTCCTGTTGATGAGATGACGTCTTCTGAACGCGTGGGCCGGATTGAACTCGTTGATGGTTTACGGCGCTCGTTCTTTTTTTTTTTTTTTTTTTTTTTTTAACTTGTCCTGTCCAGCATTGCAACAGCAGAATTATGGTCTGGCTGCCATTTTGTGCAGAACACATTTACTTTGCCAAGAGGAGCCATTTGTATATAAGGCTCCCCTTGAGTTTTAAGTGAAACTTTTTATTAGTGTTTTTGTTAATTTTTTTATTTTTATTTATTTATTTATTTTCCCCCACCGTATACTGCCAAGTTGGAAGATTATTGCTTGACCAGACAAGAGTGATAATAGATAAGAGAGAGGGAAGAAAAATAGACAGAAAGGGAGAGAGAAACAACAAAACAGAAAAGAACAACCACAATAACTGAGCAGATGCATACGAACAGGAGAACCAAACAACCAGCTGCTGAACCTGAAAAGAAACAGTATCCTGAGGTCTTTGACACTACAAACACAAGGAGCACCTGAGGAGAGAAGAACTGGAGAGATCGTTAGCAACAATGAGCACAGCAACAACAATTATAGATGTATATATATATACATACATAGACACATATATGCATAAACATACAGATGTCGGCATCTGTAGGGGCATGGCTGAGAGTGCAGATTGTTCGGATCAAGTTGTGCTTTGTGTTTAGTGATCATGCAAAGGAGTGATCGTGCAGATGTAGCCCCACTGCCTTTAGGGGCCAGATGTACACTGAGAGGGCCCCCCAGCGCCACGCAGCCGGCCGCCACGACAGGCGCTCGTTCTTGACGGTAATCAGCAGAGGATGTACAGTGTGATTCAGGCTGGAGAGGTTTAACACCATCCACTGCAGCTCCGCTCCAAACCAATCAATGACCTCCAAACTCGGTAATCGCTGCTAGAACAGGGGCCTAAAATCCATCATCCAAAATCTTTACCTAATTAGATTCATTTAGCTCAAATGGGAGTGCGGGGGGTAAAAGTGTGAGACGGTCTCTGCAGCACAGAGACAGACGAACTCTGGACCACAAGAGCCCAGGCCTGAAGGAGTCTGGTCAGTGTACGAGGGGAACAAGGATGGAGGGCTCATTATTGGCTTTTCACCGTCAGTCTCTGAGGCTTCAGTGACACCAAGGACTCTAATTCCCTTCATGTCCCTCTGCAGC
Organism: Cetoscarus ocellatus; assembly: GCA_037902135.1. Lineage (NCBI taxonomy): Eukaryota > Metazoa > Chordata > Actinopteri > Labriformes > Labridae > Cetoscarus > Cetoscarus ocellatus. Next base: position 206,371 of record JBAMNC010001890.1, read on the forward strand.
CTTAGCTCTGAGGCCGAGAGACGAAAATAGAAAGGCAGGATGAGAGAGGGGAGTCTGGTGAGGGGAAAACAGCACGATAGGACCAGCAGAAACAGGGAGCAGGGCTGCAGAAACAAAGCCCCATTCTAGTGCTGGAAATGGACTTTCACATTATTTTGGTCAGGAGGATTTTTTTATTAATCATTTAAACAGAAAATTCAGTGCCAAGGAAAGAGGCAGAATGTCAGTTAACATGATGAGAATCAAGTCTAAGTGTCAAGAAAAATGTTTCACTCAATTTTTTCAACTCTAGTCTTAATATTTCAACATTTTTAAATTTTGACTTTTTCCGCTAACAGCTTTTAGGGCTGATCCAAAGTGGCTGCCATATTGGTAACAGAGATCCAAACTACTTTTAAAGGTCATGAACAAAACTGTGGTGCTGAGGAGGGTCCCCAGCCCTCAAGTTCTAGTTGGCGACTGCCTCCAGCTGATCTGAGGCATCGATGTGTTCACCTTAATTTGTTCATCTTTTCCCAGTCGGGGTAACGGGGCCGTGGAGGCTGTCCCAGCTGATATAGAGTGGTGCAGGTCCGGCGGTGTTTCTGGGTGTTGTTGATATTTGTCTTTGCCTTTGCATGGTAGAGTTTGACCTTGACCTTGTAGATGTAGAGATGAACTGTGTTAACTGACAATGGTTTTCTGAAGTGTTCCTGAGCCCATCATTGACTTCAGATGATGATAAAGTTGCTGCTAACTGGTGACCTGAAACCCTTGGATTGAAACTCCGCAGTGGTTCGATGGGAAAGCCTGTCCTTGAACTGTTGGAATATTTGCTCACACAGTTGTTCACAAAGTGGTGAAACTCGTCCAATTCTTGCTTGTGAACGACTGAGCCTTTCAGGGATGCTTCTTTTATACCCAGTCATGACACTCACCTGATTACCTGTTCACCTCTGAATGTTCCAAACTGGTGTTTTTGAGCCTTCCTCAACTTCACCAGTCTGTTGTTGCCCCTGTCCCAGCTTTTTTGGAACGTGTTGCAGGCATCAAATCAAAATGAGTGAATAATAAAAAATAATAATAAATGTTAAAAGTTAGAACAGTGAATATCTTGTCCTTGTAGTGTATTTACTTGAATACAGGTTTGGAAATCATTGTTTTCTGTTTTTATTGACATTTCACACAGTGTCCCAACTTCATTGGAACTGCAGGTTTTGTTGTTTTTTTGTTTTTTTTGCTTTTTTTTTGCATATTAGGATTAGCTTCATTTTCAACACCAGTGGTTGCTACCTGGTCCAAAAACATGCCTGTAAGAGGGCAACAGGGGATCCCAAAGAAGTTGGGACGGCGCTGGTGTCAGATAAACACCTGTAAGAGTATCAGAGGTGCTAATGAGGATTTCTCCAGGGGACAAACAGGAGGTGTCATGGGTGAATTGGTGCAGCGATGGCCTTATTTAACAGCAGACAGGATCAATTAGACCCCCTGATGCAGCAGAGAGGGTCAAGCACTCAGCTCAGGCGTGTAGAGCAGGCTTAATTCCACCTAATAATGTGGCTCTGACTTCAGAGAACACGCTGACGCACACGGAGAATCGATGGATGAAAACTCATTTATGTTTGAGCGCTGCTGGCTCCAGTCTCTGTTTTCTCTTTTTCTACCTCGAGTAGAGCCGTGACGTAGTTGTTATGGAGGCAGGTGTGTTTAACAGGAGGGAGAATCAGGCCTGACCGGAGCTCTGCATGTTTCTAATCAGGAGGCAATTCTTCTGCCTGTAAGCACGGCCGATCAATATCCTGTAAATAAAAAACAGATGACTGTCATGTTGAAGGGTTGGTTAAAGTACAGAGCCAACAGACACTCGTCTCTGTCTGCAGAGAGGTGATTCAGCCTCATCCGTCTTTATCTCTAGAGCTCTAAAGCAAAACAAGACTCTTTGCTAAAGAATAGGTCAATGCCTTACTCTTCTTTGTTTTATTCTTTTTCCTGTTAGTTTTATTTCTGTTTTTTGGGATTAGTTTAAATCAGTTCTTGATCATATTCATCTTTTTATAATTTTTATTTCTATTTTTTTTTTCATTTTTCAATTTTATATGATAATTGAGTTTTTTCATTCATCTTTACATTTTTATATTGTTTTTATTATTTTTCTGTTTCATTTTTATTTTTTCAATCAATTCAATTCTTATTTTGTGTTCAAATATTATGTTATTAGTTTAAATGATTAACTTTACTTTAGCCATTTTTATGTTTTGTTAATTAATTTTTCTGATTTTAATTCTATTTTTATTTTTAATATTCATTTTTTAATTTATTTTAAATCATTACATATTTCCTTTTCCATTTTTATTTTTACATCTACTTTAAATATTTTTAATCTGTTTTTAAATCAGTATTTATTTGTATTATTATCTGGGTTTTTTTAAGTCATTTATATTTAAGTTTTGTTATTTTCATTTTCATTGTTTTTTTTTCTTTTTAATTTAAATATCTTACTTTCATGATTATTTTAAATGCTTTCTATCATTTTTGTCTGTCATCCTTTCTCACTTTTTTTCTTATTTGAGTTTTATTTATTTATTTTATCATTATTTTCATTCATTTCAAGCAAGAGGAGCAGCTAACAGGAGCTTTCTTTCCCAAACTCAGTCCTCAGGCCGGGATCTTTCCCAGAATGACTCTGTAAATAAAAATAAGCCGATGTGCAGTTCAGCGAGTGCTTAGAAAAGTCCTCTTCCTCACAGTTCAGTTAAATCTGCCTGAGTCATTCTCTGTAATCAGATCCATCTCGAAAAGCTCCAAGCCAGCCATTAATGCAGCAGGTAAAGAATAGGGGGCCCAGACCTGAGCCTTGAGGTACCCCCTTATGAACAGCATGGTCTGAAGACACAGAGGCTTTAATAAGGTCACATGATCACCGCCGACCATCCAAACTGTCCAGAACATCATTTAGGACTTTCACACTGATGGACCTCCTCAGGAAGAAAACAAGAGGACGGTGTGACCGGACAGCCATGTTTGATGGACCTCGGCTCAGAGCTCTGATGAACCCTGAGCTCCGTCAGAGAAGAGAAGATATTTCAGTCCTGCTGGAGATGGAGGTGTCTGCTGCTGACTATACAAGCACGGGAGTTCTCTCTAAAGTTATGCAACACAACAGTCTTCTTACATCACTCTCTGGCTCTGAGGCCACAAAAACACAGCCAGCAGTTATCTGAAGAGCGGAGCTGCCCAGGAGGACGTCTGAGTCCAGAATAACTCCAATAAATTTGTTTTGGAAAAATGGGCTCTGTTCGTTTAGTCATTTCACACGATAATCTGTTTAGGAGCCAGACGAGCAGATTCAGAGTCTGACTCAACATCACAAGCACTTATACGATTACTAAACCAAGTTTCAGTGAAGTCGGGACGTTGTGTAAAGAGTTCATAAAAACAGAAAACAGTCATTTCAGATCCTTCATCACCTATTTTCAATCAAATACACAAGAAAGACAAGATGACTACTGTTCAAACTGACACAGTTTATTGTTTGTTCCAAATATTCACTCACTTTGAATTTGATGGCTGCAACACATTCCCAAAAAGCTAGGACAGTGGGGACAAAGGACTACGGGTTAACCCTTTAATGCCTGTTGTATCATATTTGATACATACTAGGGCAAAGGTCAAAAGACAGCATCTGTGATGGTATGGGGGGGTGTTAGTGCCCATGGCATGGGTAACCTGCACATCTGTGAAGGCTCTGGTGTTCTCCAATGCTCTGCCTGCTGTTTTATCACAGGATTGTAGTGAAGGTCCAAGTTTCTACATGTCATCTCTTCTTCTAAAAAACTTGGTGTTTTTTCTTTTGATCAGGAGTTTTGGGAGGACTAAATTCTCTCTGCTCTTTCTTATTCTGAGCCCTTGATCATTTCCAAACATTTGTTCAGCTTGTTGAATGGTGTCTTGTTTATATTGACAGGGGAGCTGAATACGTAGCTTAAACTATTTTGGAGAAGGGGGTGGATTAAATAAATGAATACTTCTTTCCACTCCTTTTTGGACGTGAAAACTACATTACAGCAATCACTCTTGTTGAAGTTTAATGGTTAAAATTATGCATAATATCTTGTTATTTATATATAATGATTTTTTTCTGTTTGTTTCCTTGCATGTTCAAAATCAAAGATCTACAACTAAACTCAGAGATACTTGGACATCCTGTCAGAAAAGAAGTAAAAGTTCCAAAGCTTCTGAATTAAGGTCTTCTTAGTTTATGATGAGACAAAAACATTCATTCTAAAACTGGATTTTACTTTCAGAGCAGATGCTGTGTTGCATCTTCAACATCATTTATTCAGAGCATTATGAGTACAATGAGAGAGTTGTTAATGGATGGTTCACCAGCATTCGTTAATAAATGACTCCATTTATGACCCAGAGATCCAGAGGGCAACATGAGCCGTCCTGTGATCAATCACTGAGTTTAATGACCACAACAGAAATGCCACTGAAATGTCAAGAGATGCGAATGTTGCTGCTAATGTGAATAAATCAGGAATCATTTACAAATTATTTTTAGCTTCTTCATCTTCACTGCTGAGTTTATGTGATTCTGTCTGCCTTTTCAGAGGCTTTAACGGAGACGTTTAAAGGGGCTGAGCAGATATTAAAACAGTTGGCAGGGAGCCGAAGGTCTTCAAAACTCAACAGATGCCGCACCAAAATAAAAAAAACAGTGGTTTCCTCCAGTTTTCCTCCGTTATGAGGGAGTCTCCTCTGCTTCTGGAGAAACTCTGGGGACACAGCATTCAGAGTAATTATGCTTCACTGGGACACATTCAAACAGGCTTTGTTGTAAAAAAGAGCCTCCACTAAGAGAACTAAATTAGTGGGATTTTAATTAAACCCCAATTTCACATCAACAAACAGCCTATAAACAGAAAACAAGGACTTTTATTTTGGGGATATTTTGAAGCGTTTTTCCTCCATCCAAAAACCATGTGACAGTGGCTCTGCTGGGGTCAGTCATGTCCAGAACTTACTCAAGCATGTTTCAGGCCTGAAGCCCGGCTGTGAGTCTGTGGTGTCTTTGTCGTGTATTCAGATGAATATAGTTTAAAAAGGATTTGCAAATCTTTGTAGACAGCATCCTAACAGGCTTGACATGGTTGAATACATGAGATTTAATGACAGTGATTGCAGTGGCAGTAGCTGCAATGATAATATTCTCGAAGGCAAAAGGCAGAGGCTGAATCCTCAGACACCAGAGCCTCTCCGGCAGCATTACAGTAAGAACCAGAAGGATGTGTGGGCTAAAGGAAGCAGTAAGGCTGAACCATGGTGTTTCGGTCTGCACTGTGAGAGCTGGGTGAGCTGGTCTTGGTATCCACTCAGGTGGGGATAGAATAGAAACTTTATTTAACCAGAAGAACATCATTGAGATTAAAAATCTCATTTGCAAGAGTGTCCAGGCCAAGACAGGCAGCAGTACATTTACAAAGCTACAGACATAAAACCATTAAAGACACAGATACAGACAAATCAACCAGTTGAGACTGAAAACCAGCTCCAGCTGAGATTTGATAACATCTCCCTCATTCTGATCCGTCTCCTGGCTGATCAGTTCCTTACAATGTTTCTGCACCCTTTGTAAATCAAGGACGTCAGCAGAAATGATTACCTGTAATCATGGAAGACAAGGGCACACAAGTGATCAAAACTGTCTCTTGATTTGGGAAAAAAGACACTTATTGCACAAGGTTTGCATCTCTAGCAGGCACATATGTCCACAGTATGAGGTAGTCCAGGAGGGAGACATCAGCTGGTGCAGACGTGGAAGAGGAACGCTGCAGAGGGACCGTGGCCATGCACCAACAAGCTGCTTGGACAAATTTGGGACCGTGCATCAGAGCTGTGAAAGTCAGAACCAGCTTGACTTAAGTTTCTAATCCAGATCATGAGACCAAAGACTCTTGATGGTCCTTCACTCATGAGTTCGCTCTTTCCAGGCTATAGCACATTGGTGATAGAGCGCTCTCTGTTGTCTTGGGGTTACTGCTGGAAACTTATTGATTCAGTCATGCTTTTAGTTCTGCTTGAATCATGTGAGCTTTTGTCCTGTGGCTCTTGGGTTTAAGGGTATAGTACAGCTCTTTGTGAGTTTATCTGTGAAAGGCTCTATCAAAGTAAACTTATCAACTGAAGAAGCCTTTTGGAGAAGAGGGATGTCTTCAAGATCTGAACCAGTCCAGGTGCCACTTGGACTATTCACAGAAAGAAAAGTCTGGTTTGCAGTGGCCTGAAGAAATGGAGCCTGGGAGACAAAACTGCTGCATAAGAACCTAAAAAGAGTGATTTTCCTTGTGGGTCCACACTGACAGGTCATAACACCCTAAAATATGAAGCTCAGCTCTGCAGACAGAATGAATAAAACCTTTTCAGGGTCAGACTGACATTATTTACTGCAGCAAACTTAACTGTCAGTGAAAGAACAGAATAATGAAGCTCATTCATCTGAACAAACCGGAGCTAGAATCACAGCCACATGAAGAAAGCAGAAGGTGAAAGCATTCATTCATCTTTACGTAGCAGCTAATTATGGTAATTACCCAATAATTGAGCTGAGCTTTCGAGAGGCTGGGGGTAATGTTTTTCAGATTTAAATTAGACATAAGTACGCTTCATACATCAGACACTCATATGAGTATGCAACAATAAATAGGTCTGAACACAACAAACAAACAAACAAACAAACCAGAGGAACATCAAACAAACACACCTCCCTCGTCCCTCATGGCCTGCAGCCGAGCACATTAAAAAACAATTAGACCACATTGATTCCTCTGTTTCTTTCTCCTCAGCAGACACCCGCAGAGTCCAGCTGCTCCCCTCGGGCCTCGGAGAGAAACGCTGCTTCAGAGACGAAGATGAGGGAAAGAGAGAGAGACTGAAGCTGCAGGGGCGCAGAGGAGTATCTGATGTTTACCAACGCTGCTCCCAAATGCTGAATTTGAAGCAGGCAGGTTTAAGAGAGGATTTAAAGAGGCGAACACGGAAATCAAAAGGTTCCTGCTCAGTAGTCACTAAAGCCACGTTTCCACTAAGCAGGTGGTCATGCCTCAGTTACAGGTGTCTCCACTGTCTGATAAGGACAAAGGTCGCCAAAATAACCGAGACAAGCTTTCGGCACCCCTCTGAAGGCGTGCCGACATCACACATTTACGTAGCCGGCGTGACCCTCTCCTCTGGCTTACATCTCCAAGAGCTGGTGGTGAGAACACAAACAAGATCAGGGTTTACCGCTCCAAACTGTACCCAACACATCCATTTGCAAAGTCTCAACACTGCCAAAACTCAGATCTAGGTGAGAGTATTTGTCCAATTTCAAGTCAAAAATCTCACTAGACTGATTCTAAGGCACACTCTCCTGATATGTCTGCATTAAGATTTTATTTGAAGATATAAAAACTAAAAATACAGCCTGAGTTGCTTGTGATGAGTAAAATAATCTGCCAATGGGACAAGACAAATTCAACTTAAAGGGCGTCTTAAAGTGATTTTTTTAATCCAGAGCAGATTTTAAACCTGAAATTAAGAGTCAAACTTTTTTCATTGGCAGATATTTTCTTATCATACCAAGCAGTTTGATGCCTTATTTCTGCCTTTTATTGCAAGACAAGACATTTCAAGACAGACAAAGACTGGAGCAACGATTGTGACAACAGGAAGAGGCGACTGCAACATCTGCAATATTGATGATCTACTTTGGTTTGACCCAAACACTGACTTCTTTTCTTAAGAAAGTTTAGGATTTGGGATTTTTTTTTTTTTTTAATGGGACAATATGCATTAATGAACATTTACATGTAAATGCATGGGATTATAGCCAAGCGGCTAATTTCCATCCCCAGTCCCATTAGCAGGTTGGTGTCAACACATAAAACCAAAACAAACATCAAAGATAGGAATAAAACAGACAGAGCGTATTAAAGACAAAGCAACAATACAGATGATGTACAGTCCAAGAATAAAATAGGCTGAGAGTTGGGGGGCCATGGGAGTTATACACAATGAATCATAAAGTGCTAGAGTGCTAACTAAAGTGCCATAGTGCTAAAGTGCCAAATACTAAAGTGCACAGTGCTAGCTGCCTGGGAGCTCAGGTCATCATTATATTGCACAATGCCCATTATTGCACAGAGACAAAAGTGCCTGTTGCATTGCACATTACCCTACTGCCCAGGATTATAAAGTGCCAGATTGAATATAATATTGCACGATGCCCATAGCACACGGTTGCACATGCAGATCTGTGGGTAGATATTGCACTAACAAAGCATACATAGATGTCTTATGTACAAAATTAGACACGGTTACGATCACAGATCTGGTATTCCAACAGCCATGCTCTGAGGTGCTTGGAAAAGGAGAGTTGATTAAGGTGTGCATGCTATTGGTCTCAAAGGTTGGAACCACAAAAACAAAAGATTTTTGGTCCATTGTCTCCACCCCTGGAAAACACAGATGAAGAGTCAGAGAAATGAAGACATGAAGAGTGCTTACCTTTACAGAAATCTCAAAAACATAAATTAATTATGCAGACATTTCCACTATTCAGTGTGTTTTCTCTCAATATAAATGTCCATAATGTAATGTAAATCAATCAATCTTGAATGAACACTGATAACCACCCTCACGTCAGGGCTGTAGACGGTTCATACTGAAGTCTGATGACCGTCACATTTTAATTATCAGAATTAAAAAACATCAGAACTGAGCGCTGAGACCTGCAGTGTGGACATAGCCTAAATCAAACAGAATCAGCACAAACACTTTGGTGTTGTGTTTTCTGTGGTAGCAGGGATTGTTGTGCGTTTCCTCTCGTATTAACTATCAGCAGGAAAACAGAATAAAATGGTTTGCTGTGAATCTCAAGACACAAGTCCGAGTAGAGTCTAAAGTCTTGGAGGCGAGAGTCCAAGTCTTTCTCTGAATAACAGGTCTATCAACTGAGGAATCAAAATCCCTCTCTTCAAATTTCCCATGAAGCACCCTGGCACAAAGAGTCATCACCCCGGCCGGTCAGAGGTCAGAGGTGCGAACATCCATCAAACTGATTGTCACACGGTTTCCGTCCCCGTGAGGAAACAAACCTCTCAAACCAAATCAAGAAACAATAGTTCCGGTTCCTCACTGCCATCGTTGGCCCATCCTGTCCCATCCTTCAGCCCCAACACAAAGTGCTCCTGTCCCCCGGCGAGGATGATTGGCACATCCAGCTCGGCCTCCTCTCTCTCTCTCTCGCCCCGCTCGCTCGCCCACATGAGCTGTGTCTGGCGTGGCCCGCCTCATTGGAGCAGTCAGCTTCATTCAGGCAGGTTCAGGGGGGCTTTTAGTCATGCTCTGTCAGGGGAGACACACACATGTGAAAACACACACACGGAAACACACACTGACACGCATGAAACATGGAGGAGCCACACGTGAGGCCAGACCACAGAGGGAGCGCAGCAGGCGTGTCTGTTTGACATGATTGTTCTGTTTTAGAGAAGCACTTCATCACCGAGGGAGGAGCAGGAGCCCAGCGGAGACGCTCCTGCAGCAGGTGATAAAAGCTCCACCACACACCTGTCCCTGCACGTGTGACCGGATTACTGATAAAGATTTTTACCTGGATACACACCTGACAGTCTTCAAATCTTAAAACATTTAAAGATGACCACAGACACATGAGGTCTGTCTCTTCAGTCCTGATCCTGCTCTTCTGAGGATGAACCACGTGCTCCACAGTCACACTGAGGTCGTCACCAGAGACAGAGGTTTGTCCTTTGTGTTTTCAAAAGCACTCTGCGTTAACACGATGACGCTGTGATAACAAAGTGCTTTCACACGCGTCCAAGAGAATGACTGAAAATACGGTAGTGTGCGTGCCAGGCCAGTAGTTGGCACTGTAGGTTTGTAGTGAAACAGCGTTGTAACAGCACACGGCTGCACACTAATGCTTTCTGGTGAAGTCAAACTTTATATGAAAGAGTACTGCACATGCACCGCGTGTCCCTGATTCCCCTGAAAACGGCGATCCTTGTTTACATGGGGACCACGACGGTAATGTTTTCAAAACTTTTGACTCTGGACCTCGGTTTGCAGATTCAGGCGCTCTGGGCAGTGAAGGCACGAACGCAACGAAAACTCTCCATTTTCGGTCCTTTTCATTGTCATGCAAATGGGCCCAGAGTGATACATACCCACTTCTGTTTTACCTTTATTCAAATAAGATAAATTCAAGTCCATCCAGATTTTAACATCTTTTAAACGGGTCAACAGATGAAGCACTGGTTTTGAAGGGCTAGCTCCTCTTCATGATTTTCACACGGCAAAATCGAGGACCGTCGATTTGACCAGTTCAATGTCACCGTCATTTCTTCCCAGAAGGGACTGCACCCCCTTTGAGTCTGCAAAACATATTTTCCACAACTGTACGCGCCCTGTGATTGACACATAAACAGACCAATCAGCAGTGAGCATTAACAGGCAGTGAATTCCTGAAGATTCTATTGTCTAAATCTACAGCACATTTGAAAACAATAATGATTGACATTTCTACAGACAATCAGACAAGGACTGTCCTAAAACAGAGTATCTGTGGGGACACAGGACACTAAGACCTGCAAACGGGGCGATCCCGGCTAAACCCGGAAGTCTGGTCACCATAGATCAACTGCAAGAGAAGAAGTTAATGACTACTGAACTTCTTTGTAGATGTACTGCTAATGCTGGAGCATTGTTTCCTGTAAAGAATCATTACTGACTAACTTTAAGTGCGTAGTATAAAAAGAATGGAATAGAATAGAATAATATCGAAAATATAAATAACACCTAAATACTTTGGTTTTTACAAAAAGTATAAACCCTGAAAAACAGATAAATACCCATAGAATTAGTAAAGAAAGTACATTTATCTTGACCTTACATGAAGGTCAGGTTGTTTAGTTGAGTTGGAGTCTTCTGAGATGGGTGGAGGCTTTGGTGGAGATCTTAACACCCCCTTCAACATCAAGTGTGATAATAGAGAAATGTGACACTCACTAAACAAACTCAAACACACCAGGTTTTGCCTTCTTTTCCTGTTTTTATTCACATATTTTGTTTTGATTGATTTTGCTAGCTGACGAGGTGCCTAAGAAACTGTTCAATACAGTCAACTATCAGTCAGCTATTCCTGAGTCTTCTGGATCTTTATGTTTACTTTTACAAAATTACAAAACTACAGTCATGTCCCATGTGAGAGTTACATATCTGAGGGCTTTTCCTCCTTATGCCCACTTTTGTCAGAGTGTTTTCTTGTTACTCATCATGAAAATGCATCAGTCACATGTGTATTTGCACAAAGCTCCCAGACTGTGGGTGACTTGGCGTTAACCTTGTCTTACGCCTCGTCCTCTACTCAAACGGCGTACAGTATTTGCATATGAAATGTAATCAGAGGCCTGAAGTTTTATTAAAGTAAGCGACGGAGAGGATGACAAAGACAGTAATCCCCTCTCAGCTCGGCTCGCCCGGCTCATAATCAGAGCGGTGGGAGGAAACTGTAACTAAAAAAAAACAATAGGGCTTCAGCTAGAGAGGTCCTTTCCCTTTGGGCGAGGACCCTAATTAAAGACACAGAGCCGTGCTTACATCTGCACAATAACCAGCTCCAGCACAGGAGTCATCCCCCCCGTCATCATCAGATTAATGCTGGTTTTATTTGGGTGGATACATTGGCAAGACAGTTACCTGCACCAAACCTGCAGGGGCGGTTAAAGGATGAACCATTAAAGAGGGTGCAAATAAACATAATGCTGGGGGGTCACCTTGTACTTGATATACAAATATTCCCTCGAGAAAGAGATCTGCACTCAAACGTTTAATAAAAAAAAAAAAAAAACAATAAACAGTTCAGTAGCACATAAGGGGGCCTGACCCAACAGAACCGCTCAACCCCATGGTCACCCCACCAATGGAAAAAAAAAAACAACAAGCTGTGTGTTGATTTTCTGCAGAGCAGCTGGCCCTCTCCCTGTCCTCTACAAACTACAGGCCTTCCACCCAAGTTTCCACACCTCATCAAGTTCTCAGTCCCTCGCGGCCTGAAATCCTGTCGAGGACAGGACCTGCGGAGGTCGATTATCTTTGGTTTGATTTTTTTTTTTTTTAATTTTGAGTGTTTTAAATGTTCAAATATCCTGTAACGGGGGTGATCAACTCCACTTTAACAAGGGCCAGTTTTTTCCTGACCTGCACCTCTGGGGCCAGATTTTAAAATGAAGTGAAATATATCATTTTGATCTCATTAATGCAATATTAGTATTTGTTTTTTCTGAATTGAGTGTATCAAAGCCTTAAAAAGAGATCAGCCATTCAGCTGCCAGCGCCACCAGGCAAATGGGGAAATGATGTCTTGGCTGCTTCGCTTTAGGGCTGTCACATTTTCCATCATTAAGTTTGACTCCTGGTTAAATATCAGCTGACAGGTGGATTTCTGTAAAACGTATGAAACGTGCAGTCATTCCTGATTGTCTTCTTTCAACTGCAGTTTCTTTGTTTGGATTTGTGCAAATTATTTTAGGGTTGGAATGACAAGAGGATACCATGAACACCTCAACAACAATTCCCTCTTACATTATCAAAATTAAATAGCACTGTTTGGACCAAATGGGAGGCTTTGGGGGTCCTGATGTGGCCCCCGGGCCGCCAGTTGATGATCACTGTCCTATAACCTTATTTTGGCAGCTCCTATGCTCCTGATGCTGCTGCCTGATCACTGCGTCCCCCAGCCTCTCTCAGTCCCAGGAGCATGCCTCGCCCCTTTAATTTAATTTTGTGGAAACATTTTCACGCTCTCTATCACCTCTGCAGGTACGAGGCAGTATGGGCTGTTGGCCTTAACAATAACTATATTTTAATATTTTGATTTCTCTTTGAAGGCTCAGTCCAGTTGAGGTGAATCTTCTGTGTGGCCAGTACAACAGACCATTAGTTAATCATTTCCTCACCATCTCCTGATGTTACCACACTCACCTGGACTGAGCTTGGTTGAAGTCTCACCTTCTCCTCCCTCTCAAAGTCATGTGGCACCAGTAGAAGTCAGAGTTTGGCCGAAAACCCATATTGAACTAATCAATCACCTAATTCAGGGTCTTGTTGAAATTGGCTAATTATCCCGGAGCCCAGTGGAAAAATCAATCCTGCTGATGACTCTAATTGAACCGGCCTCACTCCAGTTGATTAGAAAAGAGGCTTGATTGGAGTAAGGGACGGTGTAGACGGCGTGCTGCCATCGGAGAAACGGGAGAGGAGCGTTTGCCTTCTAGTCATTCAAGTACAAACAAAACCTTCGAATCAGCCCATCATGTCTAACTTTTGAAAAGGCCAAACTTTTGTCCTCATATGCATTACTTCTGTTGTGGAGGGGATTCACCTCCCCGGTCTGCAGCAAGTCTGATCCATCCAGAGACAGCATCACTTTTCGATAATTTAACACCACTTATATTGTCAATTACTGCATTTGAAAATATTTTTAAGGCAAATTGACCTGAAGATGTGCAGTGTTCATTCAAAAGGGCAGCAAGAGTGGGTGGCACATCTCACTTCACTCTGCTTTAAATACAAACTGCAACAACTCCAATCTGAGCAAGTGTGTTTATCTATTTTCAGGTCAGAATATATTTAATTACTTATTTCAGTTCACATTTACTTAACAAGTCCAGATGAATATCTTACTACCAGGACTGAAGGTTAAAATAAGGCATTGACCTGCTTGTAATGATAAGAAACTATCTGCAGATGAAACCAGCAGAGTTTGACTCAGTGAGGGGCTTCAATTCAGGTTTAAAATCTGCTCTGGATAAAAATAAAATCATTTCAAGACCCTTTAAGTTAAATTTGTCTTGTCTCATTAGCAGATTATTTTATGTATTACAAGAAACTCAGGCTTTATTTTAGTTTTTATATCTTCAAATAAGATCTTAATCCAGACATGTCAAGAAAATGTGCCTAAGAATCAGTCTAGTGAGATTTTTTGACTTGAAATTGGACAAATACTCTCACCTAGATCTGAGTTTTTGCAGCTACATGCCGTGATATCATGAAGGAGCACGCTGCCTTTTCCGGACAGGAAACAACCCCGGGCCAATTAACGTGTCAAGACAAGAGCAAACAATGCCTGCTGCTCTGTTTGCTGCACTGTTTTTATGAACCGTTTATCTGAAGCTCTGAAGACCACAAGAGTTTATGTCTTATTTTTAATGGACATGCACCAGTAACAACAGCTCAAGTGTTTTATATATGCAGTTTATGCAAACCTTTTTACATTGAGCTGCTCTCTCGGTGCAGGAGCACACACTTCCTAAGAGTGTTAACACTTCCAATCACATGGAAGCAATGCAGTGCATCTAGGCTTGTAGACATAATGAACAACCTGCTGAAGTTCAGGCTGAGCATCAGAAAAGGGAAGGAAGGTGATTTAAGAGACCTTGTTGGTCTGTCAGAACTGCTGAACTATTGGGATTTTCACACACAACCATCTCCAGGGTTTACAGAGAATGGTCTGAAGAGGAGAAAATATCCAGTGGTGAGAATGTGGAATGGTTAGAGTGGCTGGAAATGGCAGAAAGAAAACAGGAACTGAAGAAGACCATTTCTTAACACACAACACATCCAATCTTGAAGCAGATGGTCTACAGCAGCAGGAGACCACACCAGGGTCCACTCCTGTCAGCTGAGAACAGAACCTGAGGGTCTGACTCTCCAGAACTGGACCACAGAAGACTGTAAAAGTGTCTCCTGGTCTGATGAGTCTGGATCTCTGCTCCACATTCAGATTGTAGGCTCAGAGTTTGGTGTGAACATCATGAAGCATGGATCCATCCTGCCTTGGATCAGCGGTTCAGGCTGCTGCTGGTGGTCTCTTAGTCCCACCTGAGCATGGTTCAAACCCCACAGCCTACCTGAGGATTGTCCCTGACCATGTCCATCCCTTTATGACCACAGCGGACCATCTTCCTCATATGATCCGGCTGAGCTGAACTGCTGGAACGCACTAAGCAGCCCCAGTTATAGTCGATATCTGAAATGATCATTATTAGCAGAACATTTTAATTTCTTACATTCTAGCACTTTTTTCTCAATCATTTTGGAAATGTACCAACACTTGAGGCATTTTTCGTGCTCAGTTGATGAAGTAGTCCTCCAATCTCCCCCTGATTTAAGTATGCATAATGTTCTTGCAGTTATGACTTGAAGATTGAGAACAATTTCATCTGAATAGATGAGCCAGTGTCTAATAAACAGAGCTAACGGGGCGGCAAGATGGCTGAGTTAAACATTGTCAGCACTTCCTGTGGTTTCTATTATTAAAAAAAGCAGATTAACTTCATGTATTATTTATTGTGCTGTGATGGATGTTAATTTAGTTTTTCTGCACGGCAGTGTGATGATCTTGGTTTTGTTTATTACATTTTTCTGCTCCTATTTTATTGTATTCCCTTTGCTGGCACCAGATAATTCAATCTAATTCCCCCCCTTTACTTTTGTCATTTTGCTCATACTTCAAATTGACTAACTGCAATCCCCATCTCATTAGCAGAGAAGCAGATGTATGCACATTACACTGCATGCTTGAGCAGTGGTGGACACTGCTTCTGAATTAAACTCTGCTGCTTTTTCATGTATGTTTTTCAGTTTATTCATCATTTTAGGGCACGCTACCAATTATGCAAACAGGCCTCCAAAGTGACTCATTCAGCAGATTTGAATTGGCTTTCTGTCTGTCTTCTTTAAGTGTCTGTTGTGCTCTTTGTGTAGTTTTGATAAATCAAGTAAAGCCACAGGCCGTGCATCACTCTGCGTTGTCTGTCAGCAGGATATGAGGGTGAACGTGGAGTTTTTGCCCTTTTTCCCTCCAAGGACAGGAAGAGGTGAGCAACAAAGAAAAATCAGATTGGGACCCTCCTCTGAGAAATCCGTCTGCAGCATTAACATCTGATATCTGAACATGGCTGCTTGTGTATGCCAGGACCCTTTGGATTTCTCCAGGACTCGCCACTGAGTCTGCACGGGCAAGTAAAGCAGGAGGAGGGAATCAATACAGGGGTCCATCGCAAATGAGGGAAAGGAGAAGCATGTGGCAGTCCACTAAAAATAGATAAAAACCAACAAAGAGGGTAGAAGGGTCCAGGGACATGATTTCATTAGGGAGACGGTTTCTTCCACCTTCTTCAGGACTTTAAATCCACGACCATGCAGGGACACCTGCCGCCTGTTTGACTGCGACTGACTATTTCAAGAACAGGCTGTCATGTCTGTTAAGTTTCCCCTTTTATTTTGCATATTCATGTTTCTATCGCGTCCTTCCTGTTTTATTTTGAGGCACTAACCCTCATCTCTGTTTCAGATCCGTTCCTGTCTGCCCTGCCCCCGTCTTGTCACACCTGCCTCCTGATCGTTCACCTCACCCGTCTCCCATCACCGCTCATCACCTCTTTATTTAACCTCATGTCTCCTGTTGTCTTGTGCCAGTTTGTTGTACCTCACAGTCTCGTTCCAGCGTTATTCTTGCCTGTTTACTCATCTTCCCTTTTTTGCCTCACATTTTTTGGATACCGTTGCCTGATTCTGACTGTCTTTTTGTGTACCCACTCCTGCACGGTAAATCCATTTGACTACTTCTCTGGTGTCTCGCGTTCGTGTCCTATTATCTGTGCCTCTTTATGACAGCCTGAAGAATTTCTCAGTATTTGTGCAAATGTTCTTTCTGATTTAATAATGACTAGATAAGGTTTTAAAGTCATGGGTCAACATAAAATGTTGTTGTTGTTGTTGTTGTTGTTGTTCTTAGGTGTGCACACTACCTTTATCTGAAAGAATACTGCACATGCACCGCACGCCACCACTTTTCCTGACAACGCTGATTCCTGTTTACATCGAAACAACAGTGAAAACTTTTCACCAGCTTCAAAGGTTTGTGGATTCAGGCACTCCGGACACTGTCCTCGTGTAAACAGAAGACACAAACACAACAAAACTCTGTTTTAGGCTGTTTTTATGTGAACAGGCCCTTAATTCCCAGTTTTCACATCCATACAGGTCGTCAATGTATCACGTTTTAATTGAAGTTTTACAGGATGTCCCAACTTCATTGCAACACCTCTGGCCCCTCCCCCTCAGTTTTCACCTCGAGTCCTCGAAGGTCACACCATCTTCACCTCCAGCTCCTCCTGCTCCCCTCCCTCCTCTCCTGTGTCTCTAATCCACGTGTCAACAGCATCCTTGTCAAACACATTGATGGAGCATGCACATATGGAGACCAACATGTACGCCTGGATGGGCTCAGCACACGTGCACGCACAGATGGATCCCCTGACGATGCTTTCAACATAAAGTGACCAGAACATATGCCTGTCAGCGCTCACTGACGGTGAAGAGGCAGACGGTGATGGGAGACAGTCGGTCCCGTCTCTGAGCACCGAACATCTAACAAGGCACTTATTCTTTAACGGAGTCTTAAAGTGGCTCCATGATGGGAGCTCTGCCATTTACACACGTGAGGATCTTTCATGGAGGCATTGTTAAATCTTAGTGTGTGCTCCAGATTTGATTTGAAGTCAGTTATTTCAGATTTGTCCTCTTAGGCCTTTAAGCCTAACTGCAGGACTGTTACAGAGATGAAGTTGGTTCCAGTGCTTCTGAGGCAGATTAAAGATGAAATACCACAGCCAAGATTCACTCAACAGACGTGGGCCCTTGAGAAAAGACCACTCAGAGCCACAGCAAAACAAACAGCAGCAAGCAGCCTGCTCAAACCCGAACCCTTACTTACAGAATGAGTTACAGACCATATGAACTGAGTTTATACCAACAGTTAATATGGTTATTTTCCATTAAGACCTGCAAATTCAAAAACTTTATTCAGTTGATTATTCTTCCTCTTTATAACAATACCAACTGTTGTTACTTTTTATATTATTGGAAAGCCTGATTAGTCACCTTTACAACAAGGTACAACGTGTAAGCATTGTGCATTCATGAGTTTAGCCACAATCGACCCAGAAATCGACACAAGCAGGGTGACGAGTTAACTCATTACACCGCTGTGGTAGAATAAGTAGCAGCAGAAATAAGGCTGAAAACAAACTTAATAATAATGTTCTGATCGCACAGTCACTTTCTGTGCTCATGAAAATATCAACAGGTGAACATCAATCAACATCACAGGACTCAACAACATGGACGGACTCAGGAACTGGTTTGGTTCAGAGTTCAGTCCAAGCAGGAGGATTTATCCTTTAAAATCTGCTCTCTACTTTCCTGCATCACTGACAGTTTCTCTGTGGACACTTGTGCAGGTGTTGGAGTGTGATAATGAAGCAGCTGAAGTCTCTCATCAAGTGAGAACAGCAAAGAAGTCCATCTCAAAACTTCAGCAATTTAATGTTCTTATTTACACAACATCCCAACTTCATTGGAACTGGGTTTGTACAGGTAAACATCCACATAGAGCACAGGCCATATTCCTGTTCAGCCTCTGACTCCCTCTGTAGTCCACATTTCTCCAAGGTCTGAAGAACAGAGCTGCATGCATGCATAAAACATAAGCTCTAATGACCAGTTTCACCATTACTGCAACTCCCAATTACCATCATAATGATTTGCCATTTATTTGCTTTCACACCCACGTGAAGAACTGGGCCTAATTAATAATTTGCTGGTGAGGAATTAATTGGAGGACGTATTTGTCGCAGCTGTGCGAGCATCCCCCCGTCTGCTCCGAGGGCACAATTATAGGATGATTGCCGGGGCAGTCGTGTTGAATGTGACCCGCTTTGAAGACCCAGACCGAGAGGGGAGGGTGGAGCTTTGGAGGCAGGAGTGAAAGTGACAGACGAATGGAGGGTTGTTTGGTTTTATCTGCGGTCACTGAGTCATGGCTCCCAGATGCTGCTGCTGTGTGCCGTGCTGGGACAGGACGTGGGGTAATCATATTTGTAAAACACCAGCAGATATGTATAATCACGCTCTCAGCCCTGTTTGAATTAGAGCAGAGCTGTTAGTGCTACCGTGCTGGTGAATTCATGAATGACCTTTGGACTCGGCATTTTCAAAAACACATTTGCAGCACAGAGGGAAATGTTCCTCAGCAAACACAGCTTTTATGTTTTATCTCTCCATGTCTCTCTTGGTCTCCATCAGCTCTGTTTGGTCTTTTCAACACTGGCTCTGCTGTCCTTGGTGTAGGATGAGGTGCTTCATTTTCCATTAAGCCAAATTCACTCACGGATGTTTTGGTTGACTTGTGCCCACGTACAGGGAAACATTGCAGAACTAAGTTAACGCGAGTCAGGCAAAGCTGATATTTAACAAGTACATCAACTAATTTTATGCATACTTAAAAGTTTTCCATGTTTGATCCAACACGCTTGTGAACACCAGTAGGAGTTGACCTCTGCTTCCCTTCGCTGCCCTCAGTTACAGATGTGTTTGTCTCTGTTGGCGAACGTTGCAGCCTGCAATTCATCGTACATTAGCTCTGTTGGGTCCCGCTGCCTCCTGGGCAGAGCTGAGTGGTTGCAGTTTAGTTTGTACATTTGAGTTGTTTCCCCAGGTTGACATGGAGCTGCCAGTCACAAGCAGTCCTTGGTAGGCTTGAGTCACTGGACAATCAATTTGGATTTAAAGTTAGATTTAATGTCATGTTGTTAAAGCCAAGTTTCAAATCTAAACACAATAAATCTTTACACACAGTGGACAGATTGTTCTTATGTGTACCTAATGTGTCACTGTCACTGATTTGTTTTTTTCACCATTGGACCAAACATCAATATTTCATGTATCCATCGTGACCTTTGTGACCTTCTGCTGCAGGTCACTGATTGCCTGCTCTACAGGCTGCAGAATGATACGATATTCTGTTCACATGACGCACTCTCATCGAAAATAAGCACACCCCATTTGGGTCACATTAAAGGCAAACAGAAAGGCTGCAGATTGTGTCCACCTGCTGCTGCGTGGCGGTCAGTGACCCCGGCCCCGACAAACACGGACGTAATAACCAGGCGGGCTCCCCAGAGCGCTCCCCTCTGCCCTTTAATCTGTGTGAGAACAGCCGGAGCGCTGCGGAGGAGATGAATAACCACAACACTCAGCTTCAGCCCTCTCAGAGGGGTCGCGTGTCAAGATCACACACCAGCAGCCGTCCTGAGTGCGACATCAGCGACCCTGAACACAGCCAGAGCTAAAACGAAGGATGGACACGGAGGGGAAATGTCAGCGAGAGGGAGCAGAGGCCCAGGGGTGGAAATACGCTCTCCTGGACGGAAGCAAAAATAAAGAATAACAACAAAAATAAAGAAAGTAAAATGATTTGCAAATTGTTTTGACCCCAATTAGAAACACCACAAAGACAAGATATTTAATGTTCAACTGATAAACTTTATTATTTTATGCAAATACTCACTCATTTTAAAACTGATAGTTGTAACATGTTTCAAAAAAGCTGGAACAGGGACAACAAAAGACTGGGGAGGTGGAGGAAAGCTCAAAAACACCTGTTTGGAACATTCACAGGTGAACAGGTTAACTGGAGACAGGTGAGGAGCATCACTGAAAGGCTCAGGTGTTCACAAGCAAAGATGGGGTGAGGTTCACCACTTTGTGAACAACTGTGTGAGCAAATAGCAGCAAGGCTGAAAAACAGCATTGAATGCCTGTGACCTGTGATCCCTCAGGCAGCACTGCATTATAAAGCAGCATCATCCTGTAAAGGATATCAGCACGTGGGCTCAGGAACACTTCAGAAAACCATTGTCAGTTAACACAGTTCATCTCTACATCTACAAGGTCAAGGTCAAACTCTGCCATGCAAAGACAAAGACAAATATCAACAACACCCAGAAACACCGCCGGCCTCTCTGGGCCGAGCTCATCTGAGATGGACTGAGGCAAAGTGGAAAAGTCTGCTGTGGTCTGAGTCCACAACCTGCACATCTGTGAAGGCTCCATTAATGCTGAAAGGTACATACAGGTTTAGGAGCAACATGCTGCCATCCATCTTTTTCAGGGACGTCCCTGCTTATTTCAGAGACAATGAAGACACATTCTGCTCGAGTTACAACAGCAGGGACTAGACTGACCTGCTGCAGTCCACACCTGTCTCCACTGAACAGGGACTAGACTGACCTGCTGCAGTCCTCACCTGTCTCCACTGAACAGGGACTAGACTGACCTGCTGCAGTCCACACCTGTCTCCACTGAACAGGGACTAGACTGACCTGCTGCAGTCCTCACCTGTCTCCACTGAACAGGGACTAGACTGACCTGCTGCAGTCCTCACCTGTCTCCACTGAACAGGGACTAGACTGACCTGCTGCAGTCCACACCTGTCTGCACTGAACAGGGACTAGACTGACCTGCTGCAGTCCTCACCTGTCTCCACTGAACAGGGACTAGACTGACCTGCTGCAGTCCACACCTGTCTGCACTGAACAGGGACTAGACTGACCTGCTGCAGTCCACACCTGTCTCCACTGAACAGGGACTAGACTGACCTGCTGCAGTCCACACCTGTCTCCACTGAACAGGGACTAGACTGACCTGCTGCAGTCCACACCTGTCTCCTCTGAACAGGGACTAGACTGACCTGCTGCAGTCCACACCTGTCTCCTCTGAACAGGGACTAGACTGACCTGTTGCAGTCCACACCTGTCTCCACTGAACAGGGACTAGACTGACCTGCTGCAGTCCTCACCTGTCTCCACTGAACAGGGACTAGACTGACCTGCTGCAGTCCACACCTGTCTCCACTGAACAGGGACTAGACTGACCTGCTGCAGTCCACACCTGTCTCCACTGAACAGGGACTAGACTGACCTGCTGCAGTCCACACCTGTCTCCACTGAACATGTCATTGAACATCAACAAGAATGAGAAATAATTCACCTCTAAAGCTTCAACAGTTGATGAAGGAGCGGTGATGTCACAGTGGTAAACATACAGCTGTCCCAGCTTTTTTGGATTGTGTTGACATCAATCTGACAATATAGCAAAGAGTTTATCAGTTTGAACATTAAATATCTTGTCTTTGTGATGTATTCAATTTAATATATGTCGAAAATGATGATTTGATGAAATGATGAAATGATTTGGAAATCGTGTTCTGTTTTTTGTTTGCATACCTTCTTAGGATTTGAAACACCTCACACCACCCCGCTGTTAAAGGACTGAAGCAGCTGTTTGAGGGTAAATATCCAGCTCCTGTAAATGTCCATATTTATGGAGCTCTTTGGTGGGAGCAGACAGAATTACACTGCAGGATGAGTCTGATGTGGTAATTGTGCCTCACTGACCTATGTGAACGTCTTTGCACCTCCACACTACTGCTGCCTCCTAATTTCTCAGATGTTTCCTCTGCAGCAGCTCAGTTTATGGATTTGGAGACGCGGCCGATCCAAACAGAAACAATCAGCAGAGTGCACTCAGCTGTTCTTATTCTGCCGAGTCACTGGAGGTGAAGTTTCCATCTCTGCACTCCACTCAGCATCAAATTAAGGTGAGAGTAAGGAGCCGGGGCCTGATTCAATTTTGACACAAAGAGCCGAGCTACACCTCAGGACCTGCTTCACCCTCCGAGCGTCCCTGCTGGCACCGATTGTTCAATATACTCACACATTAGCGGCCTGTCTGCTGGCTGCAGAGCAACACTGCCATCCAAGAACAATGGCCCTGCAGAGTGATCTGTCACTCTGCTTATCAGACTGTTTTCATTTCAGAAATGAGCTTCAACAAGGGCTCATGAGAACGTCAAACAGGAGACCCATGGAGCTGGACTACTTTATAAAAACACAGATGTGTTTAATGACAGTATTAATAACAATGATAACTTTATTTATACTGCACCTTAAAAAACAGCTGGTTACAAGGTGCTTTAACAGACAAGACAAGGCAGAAAAAGGCAAGACTCTGAAGTCAATAAATCATCAATCAGGTCAAACAGAGACCCAAAGAGTCATCTGGAACAAAAAATAAAGCAACAAAAAGGAAAGAAAACGGTAAACTGGAGATGACTGAAGTACTTTAGGGATATACTCCACTAGTACAGGCTAAAATGTCAACATGTACATATGAGAAACATTAGGAACTAAGGTATTTTGTTTTATATATGATAATAAGAAAACAACAAATAGATGATAGATGTAGACAGATACATAGATAAATAGATGACAGTTGACAGTAATGAATGTGATCGTCACCAATCAGCGCACAAGGCTGCACTGCTTCTTTGGGGGTGAATGTACATATATATTAATATAATAAACTACTATGGAGGATAACTATCTTTATTAAAGAATCCAATTATCATATTGGTCTAAAAACAGGCATATCAGTCAATATTTATTTGCAGTGCCAAACCATAAATGCTAAAGCTTGAGTGTTTTCCCCTGTTGGAGGCGCTCTCAGCCTCAGTTTCACATCGTCTCACTTAATGTCACAGGTATCAAGACCCGACGTGTCTCAGTAACTCCTGTAAGGTTGTTTTAAATCACTGTGTGCATCACATTTCCTAAATCCATCATATCACCCAGAAAACATGAACGCAGAGTCAAGAGACCACGTCCTACCACTGACAGGAGCTGAAGACCAGGAAACAGTTCCCTTGTAAACACGAGGCAGCTCATGTTCACCTCCGCCATCGTTTAGCAAACGAATGTCAGTGGGTGAGACGTGGCATTAACAAGGGCTGCACACTCTAAGTTATGTTTATGTTTATATTTGCTGCTGTTATTCCGTGAGCGATACCACCTGCTGAAACCAAATTCCTTGTATGTCACAAACATACTTGGCCAATAAAGATGGTTCTGATTCTTATTCTGCACCACTCTATTGAATCATTTAGAAAGAAACATCTATGACATGAAATCCAAGTGGCTGTTATTGGCAGCCGTATTATGTAACTTTTCCACCTTATTTCTTGTCGTCACTTTTTTCTTTAGGTTTACACATCAAAATTCCCTTTCATCCCAAAGCCTCAGCTAATATATTCTTTCAAACCTTTATTCTTGAAAAGACATTGAGGTTCCCCTCATTTTCAATTTCATCGAGATCAGACATTATAACAAACAAGCACAATCACATCAGGCAGGTCTGAGCAAACTGACCTTTTAGGGATACTGATGATTTCAGGTTAAACTCCCCTCTCGTCTCACTGAACACCAGCAGTGGTAACCTGTCTTGATTTAGTGCTTGTCAAAGGACAGAATTAAGGGTAAATGATAAAGTAGCCAAGGAACTGTGATTCAGACCATCACTGATTTTTCAGTCATGCTTTTTTTTTTTTTTTTTTTTAAGAGATGTAGAAAGTTAGAGAAGTGGGCAAAGACTTAGGACTACATTTGGGATTTCACGATCATGATAATCCATGAATTTATTTTATAAAAGTCAAAAAATAAATTACATGTTAGCACCTTGAGATGTGACATCAGAAGTTGAAGTAGGCCAATGCTCCCTTTAATTATTTAATGAGATGTGGAGACTAAGAATTAATGATTATCCATAAATCTCATTTTTGTTGAATATAAATTTTAGAGGTTAGCCACTTGAGATGTGGCATCAGAAGTTAAAGGTCAATTCCCCTTTTTTAAATTATTTTATTTTAGGGAGAAAGAGCAGTGGAAAGAGACTAAAGGACTACATTTGGGATTTCATGATCATGACTATCCATAAATTTCTTTATAAAAACCAAAAAAAATATTTATTTGACATTTGCCCCTTCAGACATGTCAGAAGTTGAAGTCAATGCCCCTTTTTAAATTTTTTTTTTTTTTACAGCGATGTAGAAAGACAGATGGACAGAGACAAAGAGACCAACATTATGTGGCAAGGTAGAATACAGGAACTAGAACAGATTTGGACCAATAAGCCAGACAACACCACCCAGGGACTTTCACCCAAGGAATTTTACCAAATTCTAACCATAAAAGGCAAACGCAGGCTCGGAAATCTACAAAGACAGAGACGTGGTACCAAAACAAATGAAAGTTTATTTAAAATTTTATATGCAAAATATATCACTGAAGTGTCTGTGGAAAGAAAGAGGAATTAGTAATTGGCAACGAATTTCAAGTCAAAATTATGGAAGGAATGTATCAAAGTTTATTACAAAATTATTTCTCAAAAATAAAAAACTTCCAAGTGAATTGATTAAAACTAACAAAAAGGGAGTGAGTGGAAGCTAGCAAGAGGGAGGCAGCCCCAGGAGTGCACTTACCACCGCACGTGAACTCACTGCAAACAGGTGAAGACTACTGTGTCCCAGTGCGCCTATAACCATCACAAAATAATGGTGCAGGGGATCACCCTGAGTGCTTAGCCTCCACCACCAGCCAGCAACCACTGCACTGAAGGGGACAAGAAAAGAAAAGGTTACACAAAGAAATGGTTAAAGCCGGTGGGTTCAGCTAAAATGAACATTTTTAATTACAATTATTCAATAAAATCTAACAAAGCAAAGCAAACAACACAGCAGCTGATTGTGTCTGTAAAACAAACAAATGAGAATCACTACATTGTTTAAAAGAACATTTAATTATGGCAGACACTTCTTGGTGAACATGCAGCTACTCATACCTGCTCAGGTACATCTTACCCAGGCGTCTCTGGTCCCAGCTGACACCACTACAAAACAGACACAAATGTTAACTTTGGTAAAATTATTAAAATGTGATTAACACTGTTCTTAAATTTACAGACCTCAGTCGACGACCTGGTAAATTAGAACAGGCAGGAAACTTTAAAACAAACTATTCAGCTACTGGTCACAAAGGTTTCAGCTCAAAAACTAAAGGCTAAAATGATCTGTAGGCCACATTACCTACCTCAGCTCTGATCATGTGGAAGCCACCAGGCAGACAAAGGAGAGAGGCTGTCCTGAACCAGGTGTCTTAAATAGGCTCTGCCAATCAGGGGGGAGGAGCTGACCTACTTATGAGAGGCTGTGAGGCCTACAGCCTCTGCACCCACAGTCTCTCTGCTACAGTTAGAATTGTTGATAACCCATAAATCTGTCTGTATCATATTTTTTCTGTTTACATTTATTCAAGGTTTGCTCCTTGAGATGTGGCATCTCGTGTTGAAGGGGATCCTCTGGTAAAGGCAGTTGTTGGATAGAGAGATTGTTCAAATGTCTACATTTACAGCTATAATGATTATGACGTGGAGAGGACTGATGTTGACAGTCATGGCTAAAGTAACATATGCTGCTGTGGGTTTTCATAGACTGATCATTCTGAAGTAAGAAGTGTAGTGATAATGGGGCTAAAGCAGAGGCCAGATATTTGCAGTTGTAGTCGTTGAAGCTTCGTAGGTCCACAGCAGCAGGCTGTCCACATCAATGATGCAGAGCAGCCTAAGAAGATTTGAAACTCAGCCCTGAAAATGTTGTCTTTGTTGGTCTTTAAGTTTAAATCAGCCGCAGGAGTGGGTTTACAGACTGCCCTGCTGCTGAATCAGGAGCTTTAAGTTGCTCAGATGAACCTTTTCCAGCTCCTGATGTAAACATACTGATGTTTTACTGCCTGGCTGCTCTCTGAGGCAGCACCAAGCCAATGCTGTAAATGTAATTGGATGCAAAACAAATCTTGTTACCTACCGTGTGCTGAGAGAAGGAGCTTGTAGTACACTTTTTATTCGCGGCAGCGGTGGCGTCAGATTATTTCACGGTGTTCAGCATCCTTTCTGTTAAGTTGTTAGTTCTAAGTACCACTTTACTGCTCATCCTGTGCTCATAAACGACAGGATGATGGATGATTTTTAAAGAGGACATACGCTTTACAGGCTGCAGAGGAAGACACAGTGAAGGGAAGTGTCAAACTGAAGGCCTGTAGATGTGGATCGGACTGTGCAGCCAGTCTCTCTTACTGTCCGGCCTCTGATGGGTGGAAGTCAGCAGGCTGCTTCAGCCCAAACCGCTTCATTCAGGACTGTTGTGACATCTCCTTGTAATGGCATCTGCTCTCCATGAGAATCAGAGCTAAGCGTGTCTGACAGGAACAGATGTCTGCGCCGTGCCTGCATGACTCCGGCTCCCCGGGCCCTGCTGTACTGTAGGGATGAGGAGAGGAAGCTTTGTTTTACAGGTACTCGCTGAAACATGGAGCCGAGCTGCTCACAAAGGAGAACAGCTGACTGATTGTTCTTGAATCAGAGAGTTTCAGTCACACGATTCATGTTTATTCTCTAATAATGGGCTGGGACACTGCATTGACTGTTACTGACTAGTCTTAGACAGATGGTCTTCTTTCTTCAACGGGAAATAAAACATTAGAATCAGGTCTTATAAAAACACTTTTACGCCCTACATGTTTGGTTTGGTTTGTTTTACAAGAAGTGCAGACTAGGAAACCAAACTGACTAAAGAACTTAATTGACTTGCACGTGCACCTGCATGTAGTCTGCAGTGGTTGTGAATTAGGGCTGTCACCATATTGGAGTTTCACCACCACAATTATCATGGCCAAAAAATGTCAGGATATTAATATTATTACAATATTTACGAAAAACCATGAAAAAAAATCAATTCTATGTGTCAAATCAATCTAGAGCCCAGTGTTTATTTAGTTTTAGTCATAGTCTTCTGCCTACAGTAGCTTTCATGTGACTGTGGAGACCCATTTGGCCACGATTTTACCTGCATGCCTCCTGGAAGTGAACATGCCAGATTTAGCACAATGCTAATTTTTAAATGTAGTCCCATTAACATTAACATTAAGTAACATTAAAGCAAACATAAAACTAACTAACTAGTAAATGAGTGATTAAAAAGGCAATCATGTGATAGTGAGGAGTGCTCAGACCTACATGTCGTAACACTGGGGATGGGAGAATCCATACTGCAGTACTGAAGTATCGATGGCAGAGACGGATGGTCTTGTAATTGTTACACTGACGGCCTGTTCATATATTTTCTGAGTGCAGACCTACGTTCAACAAATTGGTGGACCGTATTTTTTCATTTCTCTTATGTGAAATTGCTCTTAAAATGTTTGTTTCTCTCAGCTGTTTACTGAGGCCAGAAAAGGCACTATAGCCTGAGGCTGTGTCCAGATGTATGCAGATATTTTTAAAGCTGAGGTTTTCTGTCTTTGTCCCTCTGTACAAATTTAAAACACCAACGTGTTTTAACCTAAAACTAGAAGATTCAAATTCCTGACCTCCTGCTAACAGAGCCAACAGCTTAATCCACTGAGCCACTGGGTTGTGCCAAGGTGAGTGAAATCTGATCCTTTCCCATAAACAGTTGTGAGGCAGGGTAAGTTGGTAGAGCTTCAGCCGTCCTAAGAGTGGCCTGGTCCATTCGGTCACCACTGTCCCAGCAAGAATACAAACAGCCTGTGCAGGTTCACAATTTAAAGATTCTCTAAACCCACCATTGTCCTTGATTTGTCAGGTTGGACCATAAACAGCTTGAATGAAAGAACGTTTTTAGATCCTTTACTGCAGGATGAGATTTTAAGTATCTTTTTTAGGCTGTCACTCTCCATGTTCCTCTGCTGTTTCTCTGTTACAGTCTGTAGTAGCTCCTCTAAAACACATCAGAAGTGCAGGGATGCTGTTTTTAGAGTTAGACAAACTTTTTCTCTGTCTTGTAGCTCTCAAGGCACAAACCTCGGTCTGTTTCCATGGTTGTTGCACAGGCGGAGCGCTCTGTGCTCTACTTGGCCATGATGTGGAGGGACAAATCGTAGGAGGCAGGACAAAAGCCACACCTGCTGGACTTTGTTGTGGAGCTGAGACTGGCCTATTGTTGTTGGTCATTTTGACACCATCAACCATCAACCATCCACAACTGAGTTCCAGCCTGTGGTGCAAAACTGTTAGAGAGCTTCCTGTCATTGAAATCAATGCATGGCCAATCAGCATGAGACAAACTTCTGCCTGGACCAAGTCTCCAGTGCCCTGCATGGTCACCACTCGTCTGCTGAGGTGCTGCTGGAGTCACAGACTGTTCAGCAGTGGTGAGGATGCTCTCTGCAGCGCATGGACGGGGGGTCATTAAAGTTCATGAGAGTATAAAGACAGTGCAGCTTTGTCTCTGCCTGCAGTCTACTGACTCCTGACTGAACTTTCTCTGCTCCCTCCTCTCATTATTTCCTGTCATTACCCATTTTGTAGAGAATAAACACATTTTCAAAGGAGAAATTGAGGAGTAAATGAGTATAAACCAATTTTCACCTTGATTTTATGTACTCACACATCAGAATGGATGCATTCTGCAGACCTGTTCAGAGCAAATACAATCCTCTGGAGAGGAGGTGATAATAGAAAATGAAAATAAGAGGAAGAGGAAACCTCTCTGCATCCTGAAAACTCATTGACACAAACTCGTTCTGACCTTTAACAAAAAACACATTTTTGTATGCTCTGAGGTTGACTGCAAACTTTTTTGTTGAATGTGTCCTTTCTTTTTTCAGCTGTATCTCCACTTCAGCAACAGGCCTTCAAGCTTTCCTGATGGATCTCTGTGGTCTGATTAGTTTAGTGTTTGAGCCAACAGCATCTGAAGCTCATCCTTCTTCCATAATCCTTCCTCTCAAATATCATTTCTGTTCCAACAGTAAGTATCTAAACAGCGAATATCACCGTCCCAACAATGAAGTGTTTAATTCTCCCATGTGTCACAGAGACTGGCAGAAAAACTGCTGTCAAACAGTGCAAACCCAGTTTTTACTCTAGACAACCATTACCAACCAAGTTATTTTTGTTTTAAACCGGTGCAAACCCAGTAGTGAATCCAGTTAACCAGTGTAATTTTAGTTATTTTTATTTTAAACCATTGTTAGTCCAGTTGTTTGTCTTGAATTTCAGTGTAAATCTAGTTATTGCTGTTGGTGGTAGTATAGTAAAGAATCTCTTTAACCAGAATAAACCCAATTGTGTTGATTAAACCATTCTTAACCCAGGAACCACTGTTTTAAACTGGTGCAAACCAAGTTGAGACTCAAACCAATGTAAACCCAGTTGCTATTGTTTAAAGCTAGTGTAAACTCAGTTGTGACTTTGTTAGCCCCTATGAGGACCCACTTGTTATTCTATCCAACTAGTGTAAACCTGGTTTTCACTCTATTAAACAAGTGAAACCCAGTGTGTTACTCTATCAAACCAGTATAGACCAAGCTATTTTAGTTTTGAACCAGTCTAAACCCTAATTGGATGTCTATTAAACCATTTTTAACCAAATTTATTTTTAAACGAGTGTAAACCCAGTTGAGTCTCAGTTAAACCGGTCTAAAACCAGCGATCAGTTTCAAACTAGTGAAAACTAAGTTGAGACTGTATTATGTTTAAAACCAGTGTAAACCCAGTTACTTTTATTTTCAACTAGTGTAAACCCAGTTGTTTATGTTTTAACTCAGTTGTATCTGTTAAACCAGTTTAGACCCAGTTGTTACCAAGTTTTTAGTTTTCTGAACCATTGATAACTCAATTAAGACTCTTTTAAACCACTGTAACTTCAGATGTTTCTATAATCAAGCGGTGGAAACCCAGTTTTTGCTCTACAGAATCAGTGCGAACCCATGTGTTACTCTATAAAATGGGTGAAAACTCATTTGTGACTTTATTAAACCCGTGAAAACCCTGTCTTCACTGTTTTAAACCAGTGTAAACCCATTTCTAACTAAGTAAAACCAGTTAAAACTCATGTATTTTTGTTTCAAAAACTGTGTAAAGCCAGTTTTTATTATGTTAAGATTCGATGTTGAATGGAGTCCTTTTGCAGAAAGCACTGATGGACTTCTTTGACATCCACATCAGTGACAAAACAGAAAAGATTTTTTTTACTACGGCCATAATCATTTCTTATCTGGACTAAATTTATGCTAAAACACTCCATTCTTCTGAGCCACAGTGGCTCTTTTATTACAGGAAGTCACATTAGAGTGAAAGCTTCCTGTAATCACGTCTACGGGCTGCTGTATTAATTAAAGGTCAGTCAAGGTCTCTGAATGTTGAGCTCCATCAATGTGCTTCATCAGGAGGCATTGTTCAGATTCTGATTCAGAATTAATACATCTAATACGGCCGCACTTCTTTCACAATCATCATCTGCTCTCCCAGGCTCTTATTTAATTTAGGAGTGGACCCAGGACGCCATTTTATCTGTGTTTTCCTTTTTCCCGCACGTCTGCTCAAAAGGTAAAAATTAGCTCCCGTCTCTCAGGTCACATGTTCACTCCGAGATAAAACAGGCAGAGCTGCTGTTGAAAACATTTTAATCTAATTCCCCGTCTTCTCCCTTTTCCTCTGTTCATCATGGCTCCATAATGTCTTTGAGATGTGGCTCCACACCTCTGCCTCTGAAAGCCTCTTTATTCATTCAGAGAGCAGCCGCCCCCCGCCGCACTTTCCCACTGACTCAGCACGCCGGCGTGAAATAACAGTGCTTCAATTTAGAGCGCTCACTCCAATAACCAGATAGAGTGCAAAGGGGGCTTAATCTCACCTGTCAGTCAAGACGGCCGGGAAGGAGGAACAAAACGCCGTCTGGATGAGTGTGTGTGTGGGTGGGGGGGGCTGGAGGTCTTTGATTACTTTCTCTGCCGTGGATCCAGCGTTTGCTTTGGTGACAGCAGAAATATCAGCCGATCTGATCCTGGAGTCACGCCTCCGTCCATCAGTTCTGTTTTACTTCATGATAAACAAACCGAACAGGTTTTAGAGAGCGGACTGTAACGGCCAGTGCGGCAAAACGGAAGTGAGACCAGGATGAAGGTCACACACTTAAAAATGTTGGGTTAAAAACAACCCAATTTGGGTTGTTTCCTAACCCCGCGCTGGTTAAATATTGGACAGAGCACACGATGGGTTAATTTAATCCAACAAATTGGGTTGGTTCCCGTTACGGTCCCCAGGTCAGCTCGCATCAAGAAGACCCAACATAATTGAAACAGTCAAGAATTACCATGTTTACTTTTTGTTTATTGAAGGAGAAACAGGTAAAGTGACCAAATCGAAACCACCATAACTAATTCCCAGCTAAATACCTCCCCCCCAAACTTACAAAATACTGGTGGGCCAGCTAAAAAGAACAAAAGAAAGGGAGCCACCACTGTCCAGCCCATGTGAGGGCCGGCGGAAAAGGGTTCTCCCTTCTACCTGAACACAAACCCCTGAAAACCTAAACAATGGAAATAAAACCGAAAGCTTGACTACTGGACCCACCAGAAATAAAAGGAGAAGAAAAGAAAACTACAGAAGGTCACACAAAACCAGGTTTCTCTGTTCTTCCAGCTGCTCCTGCTGCTGTTGCTGCCAAGTTGGATGTGTGGAGTAGAGACCAGAGCTGCAACTCCCTCCGCCCTCTTCACAGCTACTGATTGGTGCTCAGCCACACCTGTTGAGAAGACCAGAGTGAGTGAGGCTGATCAGCAAGAGGAAGGGGGGGGGGGGCATGTAACAGTTCCCTTAACACAACAACTGGGTTGTTCATATAACCCAATTAATGGTTCACATTGACTACACTGCTGGGTTCTTTAAACCCAGCAAGTTGGGTTGCTAATATATAATTATTCATTCATTCATTTTCTATACCGCTTGTCCCTCTCTGGGTCGTGGGGGGGCTGGAGCCTATCCCAGCTGTCATTGGTCGAGAGGCGGGGTACACCCTGAACCGGTCACCAGTCGATTGCAGGGCAACATATAGAGACAGACAACCATTCACGCTCACACTCATACCTAAGGGTAATTTAGAGTCACCAATCAACCTAATGAGCATGTTTTTGGTCTGTGGGAGGAAGCCGGAGTGCCCGGAGAGAACCCACGCATGCACAGGAAGAAATGCAATGTTTACACAGAAAGGCCCTGCCCGACCCGGGGATCGAACCAGCGACCTTCTTGCTGTGAGGCACGTGCACTACCTGCTGAGCCACCGTGAAGCTCATTTTTAGTCATAACTTATTAATATTACAATTATAATTATTTATTATGATTATGATTATGATTATTACCGATGTCTTGATTAAATATATATTCTCACACCAATAATGTAACAATAAATATTTATTAAAATTCAAAATTTACAGAACACAAAAACATAAAAAACTCACACAAAATTTCCATAAAATTCCCCATAACCTTTCTCCTCTCTCTAACAGCTCTGAAACATAGCTTACCATTTTACTAACAAAATGTATTGAAGAATGACCTCTGGAGTTTAACACTTGCTTGGTTGCTCATGCCTGAACGTCAACCCAAGGTGTAGGTTAGTCCAAAATAAACCAACACAACAGTATAGAAATTACAACCCAACAGCTAATAACTCCATTCCCAACAGAAATAACCTAGCAAACTGGGTTCACAGAATACCCAATTCAATGAAAATAATCCAATTAAATGAACCAACAGGCTCAACCTAGCAGTTGGGTTGAAAAAACAACCCAGCATTTCATTGTGTGCAGGAAGAAATGAGCAAATAAGCATGTCACACGTTATTATGAGAGAGACAGAAAGGACGCTCCTCCTTCGAGCCCTTTAAGAGCTTTTTATTCCTTTTGAAGCCACAAGGCCTTTATTTTAAGATTGATTTTATGGGCTCATGTCCATATTTGTGCTGAGCAGTGAAAAGTGCTGGGAAAGACTACAAGTTGCAGTTAAACCCTGGCATATGAACCAGGAGCAGGATTTTATAATCCATCCTTTACAGCGTTATGATTTAAGACCTTTAAGTGCTTTATGAACTAGGAGCGTGATTTTAAAATCTATCGTTTAAGAGCATTTAGTTTTAAGAGCTTTTTGAAATCCTGGCTTTTTAAACCAGGATCAGGATTTTGAGTCTATTATTTAAGAGCAGACAGGGGATCAGAATGGACTGAACCTTGTTGAATCTACGTGTAGCAAGTACACAGGCTAGATTATAGCTTTGACAGATATTAGCATAAAGCTAGCATTTGGGACTAGGTCTACAGAAGACTGGTTCGACTCTTAGAGGTAATGGTACCATGTATTAATATTAATGTGTGACAATACATACAGTGAAACCCCAATATTTACAGTCTGCAGAGTTCATTAAGGAGGTAGTTAAGTGCACAACATTTCAGATGCATCAACAGTATTCAAAATCAGACCAGTCCCAGTTGTAACCCAAAATGGCAGTAGTTCCACACACATGATATTGACCCCCCGCAAAAGCACAAAGTCCATTGAGGGTGAGATGCACAGAAACTGTCCAGCATGTGCACCGCAAAGGTAGAGTCCAAGTTATTGAGTGTCCATGGGCTAGAAGTCTTAAAATGTGAGTGCGCGTGTGTGGGTGCAAAAGAAGGTGAGGGGGGAACAAGGCTGCTCGAGCCTCCTACCAGACCAGGAGAGGCTCTTAACTGGGATTTCTCAGCTCCAAGCCAGTGTCTTAGCTCGCCATCGATTCGATTCTGCGTCCTTACAGGCATCCGGCCTGCATCAGGTAAACAGGACCATGCCTCAATAACATTTCATCAACTAATTATATTCAGTGTACACAATAATTAATAATTATAATAATTAACAATGCTTCATGAGCAACAATAGAATAACCATTTCACAATAAAAGTGCATTTGGTTTAAACACATTAATATCAATTCGGCTCATAAATGATTATGACAAATATTCTCAACTAGTGTCACTCATTTCTTAAACAACATGTCAATATTCACAAAGTAGTTTCATTCATTTCATTAATCAAGTAAACATTCTATAATTGTGCTGTAGTGGCACATTAATCTCATGATACCTGTTATTATGAATTCAAAAGCCAGCATTAGCATTTAAAAGCTAGGTGTGCCGTAGCCAGTCCATAAACATGCATTGACAAATGCTAATGCTAACGCTAACAACAACAACCAGGCAGACTCACCAATTCCAGAGTATATCCGATGCACCAGGCGACCAACTTATCCCTCCCCGGCATTGGTTGACGTCTAAAGAGTTTAATAATGTAACGGAGGCATTTTAGAATGATGAAGGAGAATTTACGAGTGAAAATAACATTTGTTTGTAGCGACCTACCTGTTGCAGCTGCTCCGCTGCAACAGGTAGTTAATAATGAACATAAAATAACATGAAATAACCATGACATAATGGACTTCCTCCTTAGATTAAATACAGATTTTCACCCTGGTTACGTACGTCACAATGGATTACTGCAATTTAGAAGGAAAAGGGGGTCTAACCTGGTAATAGGAGGGTGTACTTAAGAAACTGGCTTTTCCAATGATGTGAAAATTCCAATGAAGTTGGGACGCAGTGCAAAGCATAAAGAAAAACAGAATAGAATGATTTCAAAACTTTTCGATATGTATTCAATTGAATACACAACAAAAACAAGATATTTGATGATTTGATGCCTGCAACACGTTCAAGAAAAGCTGGGACAGGAGCATGTTTGTGACCTGAGGACACTGACTGTTGAAGCTTTGGAGGTGAATTCTTTCTCATTCTTGTTGATGTTTGTCTTCAGTGTCTCAACAGTCCGGGGTCTCTGTTGTTGTATTTTGTCTTCATGATGCTCCTCACCTGTTCTGTGGAGACAGGTGTGGACTGCAGCAGGTCAGTCTAGTCCCTGCTGTTGTAACTCGAGCAGAATGTGTCTTCATTGTCTCTGAAATAAGCAGGGACGTCCCTTAAAAAGATGGATGGCAGCATGTTGCTCCTAAACCTGTATGTACCTTTCAGCATTAATGGAGCCTTCACAGATGTGCAGGTTACCCATGCCATGGGCACTAACACCCCCCCATACCATCACTGATGCTGTCTTTGACCTTTGCTCTGATAACAGTCTGGATGGTCCTTTTCCTCTTTTGGAGATGATGTCCACTTTGAGTCCTTTTGCCTGTGAACAGAGTCAGTCTGCAGGTGAGTTGGTTTACCTGTGTTTAAATGAGATGGGTCATAAACTAAATAAAGAATATTTGGTTGTTGGAGTGCGTTGGTGCATTGGTGTTGAAGGAGTCTCCATTAAGATTCAACATCAGCCTCCTTCATGGTGATCAGACCATTATTCATGGAAATTCAGAGAGAGCTGCTCTTCCTCATTTTAAGTGCTTTTTAAGACAGCCATTGTCGCTTTACTTTGAATTATACTTGAAAATAGACAAAGAGGAGGTTTATTTACACAGTTTTTCTCGGTGCTAATGTAGCTCTCTGCTTTCTTTAACTGAGGGTGATGACATATTTACAGCTGAAATAATGTCGCCTCCGCTCCAAAGAGGCTGCCTGTTTAATATGCTGTTAAGAGAAGAATCTGGTCTAATGGTTTCATTGTCCTGCTTCTTGTTTGTGTTTGATACAACACTCAAAGCATCACCTCTGCCTGTGTTCACATTTATAAAAGCTGTAATCCATCTCTTCTCTGTACCTAAAGAGCTGCTTTAATAAGGACAGAGAGAAATGTTGAGCTAAGTTAGGCCCCGCAGAACCAACCCAACGTACGAGCAAACCTTCTATACTGACAGGTTTGGCCCTTCGTTTAGCCCCATCCCATAGTTATTTTAAAATGCTGGTAGAACAAGCAAAGTCCATCTCCAACTGTATTTAAGTTACAAACCAAAAACTTATGTGTTTCAGATTTACGTGTCATTTGATCTCATTATGACTGTTTTTCATGGCCTAACAGTCAAATTTAGGAGAATGCACTGAACACACCATAGAATCTCTGCATGTTTGCTCACTGAGTTACCTCTCTGACTGATATCCTGCTGATGTCCTCGTTGATTTGAGCTCCTGAATAATTTTCTTGAGCCTCATTCACACACAGACACTTTTACCAGGGAAACGTTTAGCCATGTTGAGCTAAGTCAAACCCTGCAGAACTAAGTTAACGTCAGTTGGGCAATGCCGGTGTTAGTGGGGTATGTTGGCATATTTTGCACCTCACCCCCCGGGGACAGCCATCGTTAGACCTCGTGGTGTCAGATTACTGAGGCAGCTGCAGCTGCACGTGCTGAAATGGCGTATACGTCTGCTTTATATGGCGTAAGAGTGATGTCAGTGTTCAGCAGTGTCAAGCTACATGAGGCCAAAGATCCCCTCAGTTGACTGCCGTTACATCTACGTTGGCGAAGGTTTAAAATCTGTCTGCAATTAGTCAGGGAGCCGTTGAAAACACGTCATACTCCACCAGCATGTTTTTCTCTACTAAACCTCTACTAAACTAAACCTTAAACAGGAGTCAGATTTGTAGTCATAAACAGTCAAGAGCTTCCTGTTTAACCTGTTTTTTTTGTTTTGTTGTATTTGTTTGGAATTGTTCTGTCTGTAATTATTGAGTTTGTAAGTTTTTTGTTTATTTGTCTTGTTTTTTCTTTTAACAGTATTTATTGTTGTTTTTTTTTATGTTTTTAAGGCCCAACTAGGGACAGGCATTGCGAATGAGCTCAGTATAAAAGCTGCAGTGTGTGGCAACATTCTCTTGATTCATACTTTCCCTATACAAGTAAACATTGAATAAATAAATACATAAATAAATAAACAAATAAATAGATACATAATTAAATAAAGATACGTTGGTATGATTGGACATGGCTATTTCATGCGTTGGTCAGCTACTTTACGTTATTGAGCAGATGAGGAGGATGTCTGTCCTGCTGCAGAAGTATTCTGTGTCTGATGCTCAGCAGAGAAGTGAGACTTGGATGAAGAGGAAGGCCAGGGTTTGTTAGTTTATGCTGAAGCTCAATGCTGATGTGAGACAAGCAGATCTGATCTGCTGCAAACATGATTATTTATATTATTTCATAGGTCTTTAAAATGCAGAGCAGAGTCAGAACTGACCTGGGGTTTGATCCCCTTCCCCCCTCGGCACCACCACAGGCAGAAGAGTTTTGGGTTCAGTTCACTCCTACAGTGTTAAAAGAAGTTTGGCACCCTAAACTCTCCTCCTCAAAAACTCCCCAGAGCATACTTTTCTGCTCGTTCACTCCAAGATTGAAATATGAGGTGTCAAAACATGAACAATTATGGAAAATCATAAATTTGTGACCAATTTGGTGAGGGGAATGAGGCTGTCAGCGGTTTGAGATGTATGCGTTTTCAATTTGGCGTTGCTTTAATGCCTGCCAGCCCCCCTCGCCGTGCCGTTAAACTGCCATTTCTCCTTGTACTAATTGAAAGCCCACCCCCCTCCTCCCGGTTCCTCGGCCCACACCGCCGTGTAGCGCTCATCTATCATTGTTTGTTGGGAGCCACTGTGCTTGTCCTTTCCACTGACTTTGAGAGAGCACTTCATCTTATTTGTTTGTTCCCTGACACAGGGATGATGCACTCCACCAGGCTGCCCATTTAGAAGCTGGGCAGCGTTCAAGAGCAGCCTCCTCTATCATCCTCGTGTAACCCGGCGCTGGTTTTGTAAGGCGGCCGAGCGCTGAGGTCATTCGTCATTTGTAAAGTAAAACTATTTACCATCGGCATCTAATTTACTTAATAGATAAGCTGCAGGAACGGAGCTCAGAGAGGCAGAGCACCGTGATGTGTTTAAGGACGGGAAATGAACGCATTTCTCTTTAACTGTTTGTTTCATTTTAAGGAAAACAGACTAATTTATCTACAGCGGACGTCAGAGAGGGCAGCATCAGTCTGAGGAGCAACAGAACTGATGGAGGTTTGGCAGTCAACGGCCCGTTAATCAGGACAGAAGACGGATAAGTCA
Source organism: Cetoscarus ocellatus (assembly GCA_037902135.1). Lineage (NCBI taxonomy): Eukaryota > Metazoa > Chordata > Actinopteri > Labriformes > Labridae > Cetoscarus > Cetoscarus ocellatus. The sequence goes on from JBAMNC010001890.1 coordinate 245,037, forward strand.
TCTTTGTTTTATTCAAGCAGGAAGTGTAATACTAAGACGACAGTGAAATAAGTGATTCTTCAAGCACTCGAGCACAATTACAGCATTTAGAATGGGAGTTAACGTAGAGAGGGACTGATTAAAAGTGCAGGAAAGAAGAAAAAACTTCACACAAAGTGTTTCAGTTTGACTGGACTTCAGATTGAACCAGATGAAGTTCCTCACCTCCCACATTAAGGTCCATGCCATGTCCAGCACTAATCAGAGGATCGAGGGCCATCATCTGTGGACCGATGGGTGAGGACACAACTGATCTGACTTTAGTTACCATCAGGTCGCAGGCTGCAGGACACAAAGGAGGACAGACACTTTTGTCCCCAAAGCAGTCCAGCTCCTGCTCCGGCGTCATATTGTTGATACAATCTCACTTTCATTATCAAAGTACAGAAATATCACTGCATCCCAAACAAAGATTATTTAAGCGTGAGAAGCTGAGTTCACACCAAACGCAAATTTCAGTTTGTGGCATGACAGAAATACATTGAAGGTGAATGGAAAGACAAGAAGTTTACATAGTTTGCGCTCCAGATTGCAGTGAAATGGTTGCCCGAACAGCCTAAATTTTGCCCCTTTCATAGAAGTTGTACCTGTGATAAATTTGCCTGAGGCTGTGGCGTAACAGCCAATCAGCATCAAGAGTGAGCAGCGACAAAGGTGACATGACAGACGGAGGATGCAAGTCATCGTCGTAGCTCCACTTCCTGGTTATTTTAGTGTTCAGAGACCGAGACATGGAGAATTAGAATTAGTTTACTCTTTTTTGTTTTTATCATTCTGTGTGTTTTGATATTTGTGCGCCTCATGCAGCATCAGTGACATGTTTCCATCGGATAAAAACAAGGAGCGGACAAAAGGTTGATTTTTTGAAAACCAATTTCATCAATGCTGTTTTTATTTAGTTATCCATTATTTAGATTATATTTTAGCAAGTAAATAAAGTTTGTTTAATGTATTTTATAGACAGAGACCACAAAGTGCTTTAAAGGAGAGGAGTAATCATAATAAACTATAATTCAACTAGTGCAGACTTTGTAAGGATAATGCAAAACTAAACTTCAAAGTTAGTCTCTGGGTTAACAGGATGGTCCACTCTGCGTGTCAGTGATAACATATTTTATCTGTCAGTAATCAGCAGTGTTACTTTATTAAAGGTTTAAATCAGTCTTTGGACAATGTGCTGAACACAGCGATTGTGAAATTGATTATTTTGCAAACATTAATGTCTTTAAAAGTTTAGATTTGTTTAATCATGGTGAAAGAGGCTGATTCTTTAATGGTAGGATCTTAATTGTATTTAAACAGGGGAAGGTGGGACTACCTGAAGTTTAGCATGGACCCTCTCTGATTATGCTGACCTGAAGCTAACCAAACTCTCAAGACCAAGAATACAGTAGGTCTGATGGGTGATTATGCTCTGTGCTGATATTTACAGCTCTGTAAGGCTGACTAACACCTTAGCTCTGCTTTAGAAACAGTCCTACTTCCTCCTCCGCCCCATCTGAGTATTAAGACCACCATTTCACTCAGGGTCGTGGCTTCAGGCTCAGAGCAGGGACATCTCTTGAGGTCTCCTGGTCTTGCTCTGATTATGTGAATTCTCTGCATTGCACTGTGGAGCTTTTATGCTCATGTTTTGTTCTCTGCCCTGCAGGAGACGCTGTGGAGGTGGATCAGGCTCTAATCAGAGCTGCCGGGCAGATCTGTGCAGGATCCAAAGTCTCTCAGAGGAACAGAAGCCCCGGACGGAGGCAGCGTGACCCCGGATGAATCCAGCTCGACCTCCTGAGGATTCTGGTTTGCTCAGGGCGAAGAAGCTGCAGCCAGGCGGAGGCGTAAGGGTGACTAAGTGAACACAGTCTGAGGACAGAGCAGATAAAGTCTGAAAGTTACATCAGGATAAAGGTTTAAGGTTTAAGGAGGGAGCCAGCAGCCGGGCGGGGGTCAGAGAAGAGCCTGTGGTGACAGACCAACTTTAGAAGGACAATTAACAACAAGACTAACAGAGACAGATGAGGAGACAGATCGAATATTTGACAGCATTCTGATGTTTATATCTACAATTCATCCAGCCATAATTACATCCATCCATCCATCCATTCATCCATCCATCAATCCATCCAGCTATTCAAACATTAATCCATCCATTCATCAATAAATCAATCAAGATATTTTTATTGGTACATCACTTTTTCACTACATGTTATCTAAAGAAGCTTTACAAGAGTCTAAGTCTGGACCAAACTCTTGTTTTTAAGTTTTATCATCCATCCATCCATTTCTCCTCCTCATCCAAATGTCATAGAGTCAGCAGGGTAAGTTTATTAACCGACACATCAACACATCAACACATCAACACATCAACACGTCCCTCAGCAACACTGGGAGAACTTCTGCGATGTGGGACCGTTGGAAATATTCAAGGTAACCCAAGAACTTTAGGGTAGTTCAGGTTTATTGAAGAAAGGTTGCAGAGGGCCAATGGCACCAGTAAATATAACTGGTTTTGGCTCTTTCTCTTCTTACGTCCACTGCTCTCACCCATAAAGCAACTTTGTCCTAATGGGAGATACTTGGGGTTGGACAATGCAGAGGAGGAGTCGGTGCCACAGAAAGCCTTAGAGTTACACCTTTAGGTTAAAACTACACAAAAAACAAAGTTGACTCGACTCAACGCTACAGAACGAGTCTTTACACTTTTAGGATTAGTCTTTAAATCAGGTCAGATATTTCAGTGAGATTTGCTTCATACTCTGCCTTAAATAAGACTCCTGTAGCTGTTTAATCCTGCAAAGAAACAATCACGTGTTTCTCCAGCGGGGGTCTTGTTAGGCTTGAGCTGTACAGCAGCAGGACATCGAGTGTGCCCGCTCCCCAGAGTTCAGTCAGCAGAAATCCCCTCAAAGTGCTCACCTGTAGCTCCCCACTCGGTGACAGAGCCGTCTGCCAGCAGCACAGCAGGACACAAACACCACCCGCTACCTCCTAATGCACAGCTACACCTTTTACCCAGCATGCTCTGGTGGTCCCAGCGGAGAGTGAGAGCTCAGGGCTGGACCTCCAGTACTTCAGTCCAAGGTGTTAGAGTCCTGTCTTTATTTATTCACAGCAGGTCCGAACCCAACTAAAACACTAATCTGTGAGCTGGCTGTAAACACTCATTAATCCCTTTTCTTACCAGCCTCTTGGCAGGTATTAAGTGGTAATAGCTGTGTCCTTATTCAGGGGATTTATCCTCTCAAGTGTGCTCCGTCTGGACAGGACCCAACCTCAGGAGAGGAGAAGGCTGTCACATTGACAAACTTCCTTAGCTGTGATTTTACTGTTTTGAATCAGACTTTTGGTCCTGACAAAATGTGTTAGCTGTGGACAACAACGCAGTTTAATAACCAACAACTTTTACCATTTTTACAACACTTTATTTATTTTATTGTTGCGTTATTGAGCCTATGATGGCTTATGGGAAATTCATCAACCAGCAGTTAAAGAGTTCTGCAAACATGGATATCAGGACTAAATTAGAAATACTCCGAGAGCCCAAACCTCCACCATGGCATTTCCGACACTGTGAGGTGAGTCGCAGAAAATTCAGTTCAAATTTAGGTGATGGCTTCATTTCAGAAAGTCCAGAGTTAATTTTACTCTGGATGGAGTCAAATCCCTGAAGAGTTGGTGTCAAAAACAAGTGTCACACTCATACCTAAAGGTGATTGAGAGTCACCAATCAACCTAACGAGCATGTTTTAGTCTGTTGGAGGAAGCCAGGGTGCCCTGAGAGAACCCACGTGTGCTCAGGGACCAAAACTGGGATCAAACCAGCAACCTTCTTGCTGTAAGGCACATGCACTACCTGCTGCTCCACCGTGCCTCCTTCTAAAAAAACATGGTTTCTTTGTTTCTGCCTATTTTCCCATTCATGTACAGTAAATACAGTAATGTTTACACTTTGTAGTGTTAATACTGAGTTAGCACTTGAGTAGTTGTAAATTTACTCTAAAATATACATTACACAGAAGAGCTGATCAAAAGTCACACTGTTCAGTGTTACAGAGTTTAACATTTTAACTCCTGCAAGAGTCAACAGTGGCACTTGATGAGAGTTAAAGTACCAACTCTACAGAAGAGTGAAAACAACTAGGGATGCTCAATATTATCGGTACGAAATCGTTATCAGCAGATATTTACTTTTGCAGATATTACTGCCAGGATATTGGTCATATATCAGCAAAATACACAAACATAGCATGATGCTTTACCTCATGGCTGCATTGGTGTATTTTCAAGTCAAGAGTTTCATTTTTGAAGAGTTAAATGTTGTTTTTCTTCATCTGTTATTCACCCAAACAGACTCCCACACTAAAGAAACAAGTCAGTTTTCATAAAGTAAAGACTTTGTGCTCTTGGTGAATAAAATCCTTATCAGTGCTGGTGATAATGAGCTCAGAAATATCTGATTTATTTGTCAGTAAATAAAGGCTAGCCCTAACCATAACGCTACCTCTGACAGTGTTCATGTTCTCTGCAGATTTGCTGTGTATTCTTAAAAAATTCAGAAAACTGTCCTGTCTTGCATTGTTAATGAATCCTGTTGGATCCACGTCTGGATTTGGATCATCATCAAAATCGAACCACTTCCTCCTTGTGCCAAAACAAATATTTCCTTAAAATACGTGCTCACAATCTAACAAACACAAAAGAAGAAGCTTTGCCTCCTTGGTGGAGGTAATAATCCTAGGAACATTTGTTTTTTTGCATGCACTGCAGGTGATATCAGTCACACTGAAGCTTTTTGGCTTGAAATGATTGACAGAACATGAAAATTAGAAATATTTATTAACATATATCATCTTTGAGTGATTGCCTGCAGTTGAGGAATTTTTTAGTGCTTATCTGCTTTCGCAAATAAACTTTTTAATTATCATTTTGACAGTTTTGATTGTTTTAGAAATAGATAAGCCTTCTCTCATTTCCCAGCTCTTTCAGAATTTTAATCATTTTGCTTCCCAAGGACAAAAACTGTTAAGAAAATGTCAACAAGTAGATCAAATCCAGCCTGAAATTCTCTTATTGTGCTCTTTTCGTGCCTTTTACATAAGATATCTAAGTGTTAGGACAAGTTCAAGTGCAGCAAAGACTCAGCCCTGTTTGGATCCTCTTCAGCCTGAGCTTTGGTAGTTTGAGGACTGACAGTCCGACCGTTAAGTGTGAGCAGGAGCAGCCACATCATGGAGGAGACCTTGGGGATGCCACAGGGCCCTCTCGATGCAGAGCAGGGTATTTAACCTCTTGCATCCTCGTGTTTCTCACTTCTAAAGTCGATCCAGAGGGCAGTTCTTCCTTTAACTTTAGCATCAGCTCAGAGGGGTTTTACCTTTTGGTTTCTTTGCTTGTTTTGACGCACAGCCCAAAGTACAGTGAGTGCTGAAAATTCCAGCCTGCTGGTCCCTGAAGGCATCCCTACAGAGCGAGCATCAGTGTGCCCGACATTGGACCGCGCTGCTATGACACATCACCACGGTCGGACGAACAGTTGGATGAAGCTTTCGCCTTCAGTGACAGCAGCTGCCGCCGTGAGTCATCAGCTTTCATTTGAAACTTCAAGCCATGACACTGACTACTGACATGTTTGATTAATTTAGCCTTTTTTTAAGGCTGATTCCTGATCCAAGATACAAGTGTTCATATTTATCAGTATTTATGATCATATATATAAACATATTTTCCAAATAAAATTCTGTATGTGGAAACTCCAGCAGCAGCGTCACACTGTTTCTGAGCAGGAGAAGAGTTCATGTGTGCAGTATCAGCCTCCCAACTGTGTAATACCTGCTCCTCAGCACAGGTCTGATTTCAGCGTCCATGTTGGAGGCCTGACTGTACGGCGTGGTCTCTTAAATCAGAGCTTCGTTCGTTCATCATAAGCAGCTGTGTCTGATGTGAGCTGACGTTTCAATGCCACTGTCCCACCTTGCATAACAGATGGTAAAGCAGAGCTCGTTGTCTTCACTCTTTTGTCAGGGCCTCATTAGATTTGTGTGTATGTTTAGAGGCTCAGCTTTAACTCGGTGCTGTCAGGCCCCTGTGTGTGCGGTCCTGTATCCTTCACATGAAGCTTTAGACTCATGCTGACACAAAGCAGCACAGTCCTCTCTGTGCGAGCGTCTGCAGGCTCCTGGCTGTGATCTACAGTAAATAATATCAGTGTGCTTCGCTCCACAGCCCGCCGTCTGAGAATGGCATTTCTAAAAGCTGCAGCTGCACCGTTCTCCCGTCACACCATAATGTGATGTGAAATGCTGCTCAATGTCTAATGTCAACATGCCAGTCCCTCCAGCTCAGCAGTGCAGCTCTCCAGCACTCCGTGGAATCTGGTGACATTTCTGAGGATTGTTTATCGCAGAAACATTCCCCGCCGCAGCCAAAAAAATCAAAAGACCGGTCAACAGACTGTGGTGAGTGGGAGGAATGATAAGGCTCGCGTTAACGGGGCTGCAGGTAGAAAATCTGGAGCTCCCAGTGAGCCACGGGGGGTCTTCTGAGGAACATATTAACATATGAATCAGCTGGAGAAGACTGAGTCACCCTGAGAGGAACAACGTGATGAACCGTGTGAGGTCTGCTAATGAGGGAGAGAGGGAGTGGGTTTGGAGAGGGAACTTCACCGTCAGCGACTGAGAGACTAAGTCAGAACTTACTGAGTTATGTGAAGTGCACACGGTTTAGTGTTTATTTTAGAAGAGCTACATCACCATCAGCGGGATACCTACCATTAGGCAAACACAGGCAATTGCCTGGGGCCCCAAGATTTCCAGGGGCCCCCAAACCTTTCATAAAAACTGGTTAAGTTTTCTTCCATTCAAAGCAATTATTATTGTTTGAGTCTTAATTCACACACTTCAAAATACAGCAAAATGCTTAATCTATCATGATGGTTTCAAAATCAAAAATAATCAATATTAAAGGACAAACATTAACTTGCACCAACTGATGTACAAACCTGATTTCCAATGAAGTCGGGATGTTGCAGAAAATGTAAATAAAAACAGAATACAACCCTTTCCCACATACAGTCAACTTCAATGACAAGATATTTAAGGACCAAACTGATAAACTTCATTGTTCTTTTGTAAGTATTCACTCATTTTGAATTTGATGCCTGCAACATGTTCCAAAAAAGCCGGGACAGGGGCATGTTCACCACTGTGTTGCATCACCTTTCAGTGTCTCAACAGTCCAGGGTCTCTGTTGTTGTATTTTGTTACCCATGCCATGGGCGTGGTTCACACCTGGTCTCTTGGGGTGTTGTCTTTCTGCGACACCCACTTCACAGTCCATCTCTGACCTCACCAGTCTCATGGTCCTAAATCTGGAGATGGTATCTGGGCTGACACCAAATAATCCCGACACTCTGCAGACCAGAACACCGGCTTCATAAAAAAGGTTCATATTGACCATGTTGTTGGACCCTGATATCCTGCTATGCTCACAGTAAAGGTCTTTGGACACCAGACAGTTTTTATCCCACAAACAATTTGCATGAAACATTTTTTCTGCAAACCTGCAGTCAAAGCAAACATACATCAGAGACGTGGTTCCAGCTTTTATTTGTTTGATGCTCAGTGTCCAGGACATCAGACATCGGAGTCAAAACATCCAACATGGTGAAACTCTCGACTGAAATATTCACTTTAATGAGACATTTATTGGCATACTCCTATGTGCACAGGTCTTGGTGAAACAGACTGCTGTGTAAATCATCTTAGATGTAGATAAACTTTTGATTTAAGGTGTGTAAAGTTGATTTTACTCACACACACTCTGGTATTTTTGCAGATATCAGTTTATTTCAGGGAGAACTTCAGATACTGTGTTGGCACCACTCTACTTTTCCTCCATGAAAACTTCTCCTCCACCAGGAGCATTATGTAAAAACGCACCTGTATCATTCCAGAAAAATCCACAAATTGTGCTTGTATCAGAGGAGAATGTCCTCTATCCCTCTGCCAATTAGCCTAAATCCTCGTTATTATCATTATTTATTTAGCTATCAGTGAGTGTTTACTGGCAGCGTGCTCTGAAGCCGCTCGGGGAGCCGCTGGTCATTAGTGTGATTATCAGCAGGTGTGCAGATTCCAATTAGCGAGCACGACTCGAGGACAGGAGGAGAGACTGCACAGACGGCTTTGTAACCGCCACAAATGAGTCAGAAAATGCAGAAGAGGACGCGATCAAGGGTGTAGTCACCATGTGTTTCAGAGAGGGCACGCCGCTGCATCATTTTAGCACTTTAAATAAAATGTTACACCACAATGACGAAGTGTGAACCATTTTTACTACATCTGAAAACTGAACGCTGCAGATGCCTCGATGTTCCTCTCTCTGTTTTCACACTGCAGCAAATTCAGAAACAAGCAGATATAGACCCACAGTGAGCAGATGAAGCTCCCTGTTAGGGCACTGATGGTGCAAAGAGTTATTCAAGACAATTGCTTCCTAGTTTTGGGAATCTTGAGAAGAGAAAAAGGAACCAGAGCTACCACCTAGGAGTCAGGATCCTTCCTCGAGTCTCCAGTCTCCAGACGGAGGAGGTTCAGTGCAGAAGCACTTCATGAATATGCAGATGATCAGAACGCGCAGAATACTGGGAGGAGGAGAAGATGGTGGTAGGGCAGGTGAAAGGGGTTGGCCTTGAACTTGAATAGAGTAGTGTTGACATCCCTGGTGGTGCAGACCAGTCGTCAGGAGTGATGAACCTCCCAAACCTGACCTGAGTGGGCAGGATGCCTTTTTTTTTTTTTTTTTTATTGGCCCAGTTATTTATTACATCATAAATTATTGTCTAACCACATAGTCTGCCTGTGCGGCGTCACGTCCAAACAACGGCTTTACTCAGACCAATGGTGTGCATCCTCGCCCAATAGCATTGTGCAGTGGACACCGAGATCATAAAGATCACAAGACAACCCAAACTTCACCAGGAAGTTTTGAGCTTATGAGATAACAGGAAGAACAGCATGTAAACAACAGACTGAATGTCCTGCCTGACTAAATTTGAGTGCATAGCGTCTATGGACCAGTTGGAATATGTTATATGTTTAAACATGACTGTTTTAAAAACCACTCAGAGATCAGTCCTAAGATTTTCATGGCTAATTTTCATGGTGTGGATTTATGATCATAAATATCCTCTGAAGAAAGCTTTTATTGATTTCAGTCCCAGGGGCTGTAATATATCTGGTTAACAAGCAAGGGCTGAGCAATGGCTTTGACCTTTGACCTCAGATCCCATCAGTTCATCCCCAAGTCAATCAATTAATCAGTCAATCTTCACTTTTCCAGTGCCAAAGCATGACAAATGTTATCTTAAGACACTTTACAAAAGAGCAGGTCAATGTCATACTCATCTTTATTGTATTTAATCATTATCGATTCATTTTTAGAGATTTTTTACTTCTGCAAAGTTTAAAGGAAATCTCTGACTGAGGAAGGGGAGAGAACTGCTGCTCACTGGATATTCTCTCTTTCTCAGACCATTCTCTGCAGCCCATAGAGATGGCTGTGTGTAAAAATCTCAGTAGATCAACAGTTTCTGGCAGCAACCACACCACGTTCAGAGCCTCTTAGGTCACCTTTCTTCTCCATTCTGAAGCTCTGTTTCTTCAGCAGGTCCACATCTACATGCCTAAATGCACTGAGTTTCTGCCATGTGATTGTCTGACTAGCTGTTAGTGTGAGAGGCAGTTGAACAGGTGTCTGGTGAGTGTATTGACTTTTTTATTTCTGTATTTGAGGAGTCATAACTCTTATATTTCCCGTTTCTTTTATTATCAGATGTTATTTTTGGTCTGATTCATAAATGAAACAGGATAAACCCGGGCAGCTCCCTCTGGGCGCTCACGCTGTGGTACTCTGAGTCCTCAAACACTCACAGTTCTCGTGTTTGTTGTGGCTCATCGCTGAGGCACACGATGTGCCGCCGCTCGTATGAGAGACAGAATCTGCACGTCGCTGTTCGTGTTACTTTCCCTTCGCCAAAGTGTGAGACTCTGTTTTTAAGACGGGAGCTCGCTTTATGACAGCGGAGCAGAGACACATGGGGACTGAGATCCTCCTCTAGAACAGCTTCATTCAGGTCATGCTTGGGTTAGGCAGGTAAACACGTCTCTCAGGTATGGTACTGCAGGAGAACAAAGGAGATATTTTAACTCTGCTGCACAAAACAGACAAGACAACCACTGCAGGAGGGGTTTTCTCAGAGGAGGAGACAGGATACTGTCTTCAACCAGGTAACAGAAGGTGAACCAACTGGAGCTCGGATTAGCATGGATGTTAGCACAGAGACTCATGCCCATTTAATGCAATAATTACCTCTGCCAAGGAGGTTATGTTTTTGCTGGCGTTGGTTAGTTTGTTTGTCTGTTTGTTTGTGTTCAAGATAACTTGAAAAGTTATGGATGGGTTTGGATGAAATATTCAGGAAACGTGTGGAATGGAATAAGGAAGAAATGATGAGATTTTGGGACTGATCTGAATCACCATCTGGATCCAGGAATTGTTTAAAGGATTCTTTAACATTGCCAGATTGTAATATTGATGACCATTTTTGTCAAAGTGGACTGAACGTGCTTGGCGGAGGTCTGCGCTCTCTGAGTGCTTTTCTAGTTATTTTTTATCTGTCCGAGGTTTGTACCTCAGTATGTGTCTTGTTCTTTAGGAGTTCACTACAGACCTGCCTGGACTTGAAAGGCTGGAGGTGACACCGAGACACAGGACAACTCAGTTCTTTGTTTCTTTCACTTATTTTTCTTCAAAAGAATAGGTGGAAAATGTGAATATTAATAGACATTTGACACCAATTTCACATAATTCATGGGACAGAAAATAAACATATTGAAATACCATGGAATAAAACTGATTTGTCATTGTTAGATAATGTTTTAAATAGAATTTGGCAGCATTTTAAACATTACATTTAAACTAAAGTTGCACCAAATTCAGTTTAAATAATCTTGATCTATGATTACAAACTAAGTAGTGTGTGTATCACACAAAAGGTGGCCTGTTGCATGACAAATGAAATGAAAGAAAACAGCCTCATTTTGAAATGAAATTTACTTTCATTAATTAAATAAAACAAAGTAACCGCTGGTGTCTCTGTTTTCTCTGCTCCTGCTGCTCACCTCACTGCAGCTCACTGCTGATCAAGCAGCACTCTGCTCACCTGCGCACGCTGCTCACCTGCGCAGGCTGCTCACCTGTGCACGCTGCTCACCTGCGCACGCTGCAGGCTGCTCACCTGCGCTCGCTGCTCACCTGTGCACACTGCTCACCTGTGCAGGCTGCACTTTCTGCTCTCTCTCTCACTCTACTCGGCCTTCCTTTGCAGCAGCACAACCAGTTAACCAGGACATCTACATAACTTCCATGTTTTAAATAGAATAAACTAATAAATACATAATCAAACAACACTAAATGTAATTTTTTTCTGTTTTAGCTTGACAGTATGTATCAGTGTGTTGGCAGCGCCTGTTTCATGATGCTGTATTATCAGTCTTTTCTAAATCAAACATAAACAGCAAAAACAAACCAGGTAGAAAACGCTCTTTAACGTGACTTTGTCTTTGATCGGTGCTCTCCTCTGTGGAGCAGAAGTCCAGGCTGTAGGTTAGTCGAGACAAATCATCAAAAATCTGATGACTGAGTTATTTTTAATTAGCCTTCAAACTCATTAGAGTGGATCATTTCTATAATAGCTAATTATATTCCCCATTACTTAATAACTCTTAGTGGCTGTTTTAATAAGGTGGCTTTAGCCTGGATCTCCTCTGAGCCGTTAAGAGTTAGCAGAGAGCTGAGGTCTTCAAATCATCTCTGCGCTGAGAGAAACTTTTCATCTGCTCCTCTGTCGTCGTTTGACTCTGCTGTTGGAGCAGGAAAACTCTCTGAGACGTCATGTGAGTCTGATTAATCATGAGGACTGATCAGGACCTGCTGCTCACAGGTGTGAGGCCTCAGGTGAACCTTCTCCTGCTGCAGAGCTTCAGATACAGCTTATAAAACAGTCACTCTGATCATATTCAACACCATGGCTGCCTGTGGTCTGTTCATCTGATGCTGACCCAGTTCCAGTGAAGCTGGGACGTTGTGTAAGTGTAAATAAAAACAGAAAACAATGATTTGCAAATTATTATGGACGTATATTCAACTAAATCCACTACTAAGAAGATATTTCATGTTCAAACTGAGAGAAGAATTAATTTATGCATCTTTCTGTTGCAATAAGTTAAAGAGAAATGCATGCATTTACATTTCCAACACTCATTGTTCAACAGTTACATGACATCCCCACACACACCCTTTTAATGTCTGTTAATAATAAAAACCTGCAAATATAAGCTAACATTTAGGAGGTGGAAGAGCATCAGGAGGGCAGCAGTCAAAATAATAATTCAGCCCCTCCATCCTGCATCATGTGGCCATCATGGTTCCCTGTTTTACTCAACAGGTTTCGTAATTTATTTTAAATCAGACGCTCTTAAACTTTCACTTTCTGTTGTTTGTGTCATCCTGCCTGTGCAGTGCTAAATCACCCCACTGCCGTCATTTTGGGAGGTAAATGAAGCTGCAGTAAAGAAATAAGAGGTGGCAGGTGAAAGCCTCCACTCACAGCCTGACATTCTTCTTCTCTGGCAGCAGGGTGACCTTGGCGAGAAGAGGCGAGGTGTTGAGTTAGGGGAAGAAGAGACGAGGGTCAGGAGCTGACACCAGCCTTCCACTGCGGCCCGTCAGACTGTTATCACTGCAGCTGAGCCGGGTCCGTGTGCAGGGAGGGGGTGAAGGATAGTCAGGGTGTGAAAGGTGGCTCCAGAAACGTTGACCATGCAGGGTCGAAGGATGCTGTTTGTCCCCCGGCTGTGCGGCTGTCAGCCCGGCAGTAATGAAGTTAAATGAGGGCACAGACTCTGCGGAGAGCGTCCTGGGAGGAGCTGATCACTGTGGCCAAGAAGAAAAGAGAGCAGAGAAGAAAAGGGTCTGCAGGTGATTGACAGAGAGCAGGAGACGCAGTGCTGGCTCAGTCAATCAATAAGTCCTTTCCTCTCAGGTTCAAACCCCCCTCGCCGGCCCCCATCAGCGGCCCCCATCTCGGCCCCCATCTCGGCCTGACAGGGGCCTCTCTCCATGTGTCATGGCAGTGAAAGGAAAAGTCACCTTCTGCTGCCGTTTAATGGGATTCTTCAATAATGGAGAGATGTGGGAGCGACAAAAGAGGCCTGCCTTTTCATTCTTTAATGGAGCTGCTCCTGCACACTGACGGGGGAGCCGGCACGACGTGATCGAGCTTTCATTGTTCATACGTACGGCTCCAGATCCAGACGAGGTGACGGGGCGGAGAGGTAAAATGTAGTTTTCGTCAGCGCAAATATTTGAGCAGAATGTAGATGGGCGAGGGGAGAGGGCCATGAAACAAATCAGAGGGGAGTGTGTTCTACTTTAGGAAAGGTAATTAAGGTGGATTTTCTCCACACTTAAGATGTTTCTGTGTTATTCTCTGAGAGTTATTATATGAAGTGGCCCTGGCTTTATGGGACACCTGATCTATGGTAGCAGCTTTGGTGCTTTGGCAGGTTTCATGCAGCGGTGTAGCTCAGTCCACAAAGTAGGGCTGAACGATTTCAGGAAAAGATCTAAGTGTGATTTTTTTCTGGCAGATGTTGCAATTGATTCATGATTTTCTTCAAATCAAGCTTCAGTGCAATATTCACTATGTTTACAGTACAGACAACAGTCAGGAAATTAATGATCAAAAGCACATAACACATCATTCATCATCTAATATTGATGATAAATAATCTGCTTTCATTATTTAAGGGATACTCCATTTTTTTCATGGCTTGCCTCACTCCTGATAGATAGACTCCATTCTTTTGACTGTGTGTGCAGTAATGAGTAAGAGATGGACAAAGCTTGCCTACTGCTAACTAGCTTAGCTCAAATGCCTTGGAGTCAGTGGGGAGTGTTAGCCTGCCTCTGCCTACAGTCATTAGATAAACTCTCCAGCAAATCTAATCGGTCCTGTGTGCTTGCTGTGATTCTTTTTTGTACCATGATGTGTTACGTTATCTTCTGCTATTGTCATATTATCTTCTTCTACTCCTAAACAGAGGCTTTGTGTTGTTGACCTGCTTTATTACTGCAAATTTGTAAAATAGTTGACACAACAGATCCTGGGTCAGTCAGGAGCACTGTAAAAAACTGCAGCTTTGACGATCACATGATTGCGTTGTCTGAAAATGAGATTTCAATACGAAAACAATAAATCTTTCAGCTCTAGCTGGAGCGAAGGACTGGAGGGAGCCGAACCAATCAAACCATGCTGGGTTGGGAGCTGGGGAGATGCAAGCCTTGGATGGTTACGGCAGTTAGAGTGCAGCTGAAGGGGTTGGAGTCTCTTGTGGTGCTTCATTGCATGGAAACACCTACGAATGAAGCAGGGTTCAGACGAGTCATCAGGAACGATAAAGAGGGAAGTGGTGACCCAGCTTAAAGAGTGCAGGTACTGGACTGACATGCTGAAGTCCACCTGTCTCCACTGAACAGGTGAGGAGCATTATGAAGAACAAAATACAACAACAGAGGCCCCCCCGGACATCAACAAGAATGAGAAAGAATTCAAAGCTTCAACAGCTAGTGTCCTCAGGTCACAAAAAAGGAAAGGTGAAGTAACACAGTGGTAAACATGCTCCTGTCCCATCATCTTTGTTGTGTTTTCATTGAATAAAGGTCGAGCAGGACTTGAAATCATTGTATTCTGTTTTATAAAGTGTCCCCTCTTCATTGGAATCATGGTTTGAGTTGTAGGTGAACTGTGGTTTTTCCAAACACATCATCTGAATTCTGATGCCCACATTTGCTGCTTTGCCTCTGTAGTCCTCTCTCTGCAGACAGACAGATGTAATGCTGCACAGGACAGACGTTTATCTGTTCTTATACGTCTGTGTTCACAGATAGATCCAGTGCAGTAGAAGCTGTCCTCCTGAGTTCCAGCTCTCTTTGTCTCTGGGATGTCTGATGTGGACTTAAAGCCGTGCTCCTTTAAACCCTGTCGACTCTTCTCTTTTCTTCAGTGGTCCTGGTCTGTGCTTCAGAAACAGATCAGGATACTTGCCCCAAGGCTCTGACTGAACTTCAGTCGCTCTAAGACCTTATCATCTTCACTTCAAACGCCGTCCCCTCATACTGAACGTCCAGCTCAGTCCCAGAGGTCAGCAGATCCACTCTACCCGTCCAATTAGACTGCCACTGTGTGAACTCTGAGGCTAAAAAGCACGCCGTCAAGCTCTGAAGACACCCCACGATAATGAAAGGATGGACAATCTGATGCTTCACATGAGGTCCATTCTGACTTTATGGTTTTTCCTTCTTTTATTGTTTTATAGGGAAACATGAAGACTGTCAGTCCCTCTAGCTGGTTTTGTTGGGACTCTTGTGAATTTTGGGGGTTTTATGTCTTTATCTGAAGGGCAGGAACAACAGAGGGAGCAAAGAGTGACGTGAGAATGGAGCTACAGGTCAAACTTCATGCATCCTGCACAACAGACCCTGAACAGGAGAGTAACGTAACCATGGAGCTCTGGGGCTTCTCTTCTCATAACTTTGTCCCTCCTTGCTTCTTCTCTTTAACTGACCCAGAGGTCACAGCTTCCTCCTCTTCTTCCTCAGTGCCTCTGCAGGCTGAATCCTCCCAGCCTGAAGCTTTGAAAGATGGATCCATCTATTGTACAGTTTGATGAATGGTGCTGCACACTCTGCTGTAAAAACAATACATATGCTAAAAAAATCCACTTTAAATGAGTCAGTCTTAAGAAACTACTTCAGCCTGAAATATACACATTAAATATTAATATTATTTATGGGGGTCTGCCTGCAGGTCGCAGTAATGGGCAGAGCATGCACAAGAGAAAAACTGGGTGAAAATGTCCCCGTTTAAATCACACAGAACCCTCAAGACGTCAAAACTCTGTGTGTCCCTCCAAAAAATAAAACACTGAAAAATGTGAAACCATGTGGCTGGGGTCCTGCTTTGGTGGAAGCAACCAGGCACGACCCACGCTTCTGCAGGCCCGGGTTCAGATCCAGCCTGTGGCCAGTTTGCAGAGTGTCCTTCCCTACTCTCTCTCGCACCCTTTCACAAGCCCATCCACTATCTCCCTCTCATGTCAATAAAGGCACAAAATGCCCCAAAAAATAATCTTTAAAAAAAGAAAAGAAAGAAACAAAACGGTGTGACTCCCAGCTAGTCCAGCCTCCACAGTGCTCACTGTTGACCATCTAGCAGCGTCCCCACACAAAGAAATGTGCTCTTACCAAACTTACCAACAAAATACCTAGAGCACAACATAGAATCAAGATGCTCATTTTCTGAAGCCAAAAATCTTCCTTAACAACTCAAAATGTAAATTCCCTGAAAATATTAAACTCAAAAGACATCAGCATGGCCTTGGCTCATGCAGTATTAATATTTATTTAATTATTATTTATTTATATGATTTATTTACTTATTATCTTTTTGACTGTGCATATGCTTGAATGGATTGTTCTGTGTTTAACAGTTAAACCGATCAAACCAGCGACTCCCTTGCTGTGAGGCACATGCATTACCTTAGAAGGTAATACTGTAAGGTAATGTCTGTAATACTTTTTAAATAAAAAAATCTTTATCCAACACACACATATATATATACTCTCCAGTTTATTCACATGTTTCTGAGTAAATGGACTTGAGCTTATATAGCACTTTTCTAGACTTTGACTACTCAAAGCTGCTTTAGACCACAGGTTACACTTACCCATTCACTCTCACATTCACTCACTGATGGTTCAGAGTTTCTCTGTTAGTCATCCATCAGTATCAACTAACACATTTACACGCCACTGATGCAGCAATGGGAGCAACTTGGGGTTAAGTGTCTTGCCCAAGGACACATTGCCATGTGTCGCCCGGTGCTGGGCTCAAACCTGCAACCTCCCTATTGCTGACCAAGCACACTATGCAACTGCGCCACCGACACCCCCGAGTAGATAACCAACAACCAGTGGGTGATTATAAGACTGTTCAGTCTGTGATTAGTTGAACCTGTTACATCTTTCAGTCCACCTTTATTCACCTGTAGTTTCCTGACCAAACTCCAGCCGAGGAAATCAAAATACAAGATGTAAAGATACAGAGTAAAAGTGACAAATGTATTTAAAACTGATCTTTAACTAAATCATCTTCGTGTGCAGCACTTTTGAAATTCCAACTTTAATCTAATCAAATTCAAGCTGCAGCCATCACAGCTCACCCTGCCACAGCCGGCTGACCCGAGCCTCTTAAGCATCCAGGTCTGATGTTTCCTTCAGTGTGTTTGGAGCACAGGGGCCAGAGCCTTGAGGATATCAAGTCCTTGAACACAGATCTTTGTTTGCACCACATGAAGAATTGTAGTTTGACTCTTTTATTTAAGTCAGCAAACAGAAGCATACACAGAAACAGTCCTTGGTGCAGCTAAATACTTATTTAATTATGTCGGAGAATCTTGAGCTCAGGCAGCCATCGTCTCTTTGGAGCTCTAATTACATTTTCATTGAGGACAAGGTCTAATTTGCTGCAACAACAGGAGGCTGAGCACTGACAGCTGGCCGATGTGAGTGCTATTATGCGTCACGATGATACGAAACAACACACGTCTTTTCATGGGACCCTTAACCAACACTTTAGCGAGCGTCCTCCTCGGCCTCTTCTCCGTACTGCTGCCTTCATTATCCTTAAACATCCATCCATCCTGCAGCCATGAGGAGTCTCACTTCACTTGTTCCATTAAGTTTATTGCTAATAATATATTTCATTATGGCCTGTTATTGGAACGTATATTGCAATCTGCTTGTGATAGCTCACGTCCAGAATTGTTAATTAAGTAAATGAATGGAGGAGCCATGATAAATAAATAACCAACACAAATTAGCATACAGTAATTGAATGTCACTCTTGGTTATTCTGCTCTTTGAACTGATGGATGGGAAACATTCGCACCGCGGCCGTAATGGGGGAGAACTACACATCAGTGCACACAGTGAGCAAGCACACACTGTTTATCTGCACGCATTCATCTACAATATTGACAACAACACGAGCACAACATGAGGGATCAGCGGGCAGACGGCCTGAGTCTGTGATGGTTAACACACTGAAGACATCCGAGCAGGCTGTTCGCTATAGATCAATGACAACTCCAAGAGATGGAGCTCACAGGTCCAACAGGAACATAGAAACACGACTACAGAACAAGACAACATGATTCAGGAGTGAACACTCAGACCACAAGAGCTCAACACATCACCTGAGAGAGGGAGCCAGTCCTACCTGTGAGTATAACGAGCGAAACTACGAATAACAAAGTGCGAAAGACATCTCTCCAGGAATCCTTCATAGATCCAGTTCACAAGGGAGAGATGATCGTGACGTCAAAGTACATTTGATCTCCAAAATCTGTTTGTCCTTCAGTCAAGGAGACATCTGAGCAGAATTCAAGAAGATCCTTGAAAGTGTTTTAAGATATGACAAACCCCAAAGAAGTTGGGACATTGTGAAAACTAAAATAAAAACAGAATATAATGATTTTGAATCATTTTGACCTCAAAGACTTTTATTGTATTTTTGAATTTGATGCCTGTCTCTGTTGATTGTTCTTCATGAAGCTCCTCACCTGTCCAGTCCCTGAAGAAGATGGATGGCAGCATGTTGCTCCTAAACCTGTATGTACCTCTCAGCATTAATGGAGCCTTCACAGATGTGCAGGTTACCCATGCCATGGGCACTAACACCCCCCATACCATCACAGATGCTGTCTTTGACCTTTGCTCTGATAACAGTCTGGATGGTCCTTTTCCTCTTTAGCCCGGAGGACACCACGTCCATGATGTCCAAAAACAGTCTGAAATGTGGACTCAGACCACAGCGGACTTTTCCACTTTGCCTCAGTCCATCTCAGATGAGCTCGGCCCAGAGAAGCCGGCGGTGTTTCTGGGTGTTGTTGATATTTGTCTTTGTCTTTGCATGGTAGAGTTTGACCTTGACCTTGTAGATGTAGAGATGAACTGTGTTAACTGACAATGGTTTTCTGAAGTGTTCCTGAGCCCACGTGCTGATATCCTTTACAGAATGATGCTGCTTTATAATGCAGTGCTGCCCGAGGGATCGTAGGTCACAGGCATTCAGTGTTGGCTTAAGTGTGGAGATTCTTCTGATTCTCTGAATCTTTTGATTTCATGGAGTGAAGATGATGAAATCCCTGATTTTTTTTGCAGTAATATGTTGAGAAACGTTATTCTTAAACTGTTGGACTAAACCTGATGCTCCTTTCAATCATTTTACTCACCTGTTTACAATAAACCTGCTCACCTGTTGAGTTCTAAACAGGTGTTTTTGGAGTTTTCCTCATCTTTCTTAGTGTTTGTTGCCCTTGTCCTGACTTTTTCTGAGCACGTTGCAGGCGTCACATTCAAAATGAGTGAATATTTGCAGTAAAGGTATCAGTTTGAACATTAAATATCGGGTCTTCGTCGAGTATTTAGGTGAACACAGGTGGAAAAGGATTCAGGAATCTTTGTATTCTATTTTTATTTTTGTTCTACACAATGTCCCAAGTTCATTGGATTTGGGGTTCTTTTCTGCATTATTAAAATGATCTTGACCACATGATTTGAAACCTTAAATAAAGCTGGCCTTTTCCTGTGCCACTGAGCTGCAGGACACATCAGCTCCTCCTCCTGATTTAGTGTTTCCAGAGCGTCAGTATCTCCTCTGAAGAGCTCAGCCTTCATGGCTCCAGCTCCATCTCGGCTCCGCCCGACCTGGAGGCAGATTGAAGAAGACAAGGCAGGCGTGATGGCCGTGAGAAAAAATGCTCTCCTTTCTAACATCTAATGAGGATAAGAGAAAATATGAGTGTGTTCCCTCTCGTCTCTGCTCCCTGAGATGGCTGTGTGGAGGTGATAAAGACGGCCGGAGAAGATGAAGCTGGTTTATGGAGCGGCTGCAGAGACGGAGGAGTCCAGAAATAGAAAGAGTTTAAAGGTCCCATCGCTTTCATTGATGGACAAATGTGTTGGAGCAACCTTCAGCTGCCTCTCTGCTGTTATTGATCAGGCAGAGCTGTCCAACAAACTTTAATAAAGAGCTCTCCGCCATAGTTTTTCTCTCCGATCGGACTTTCACTCCTCGGCTGGTTTTCAGTCATTTGGTCCACAGTCCTGGTTTGGTTCTCTCTGGAGGAGATTGATGGTTCTGCTGTTAATATTCAGGGATGTCAGAGGTGAATCAAAACAGAGCACACACTCATTTTGGTATCAGACTGATGGACTGATGAGTCTGAGCTCAGCACGTTCATGACATGATGAATAATCACAGATACAGACAGAGGCCTGCCTCCTTTACTGATTAAGTTTTCAGCCAACGACCCTGCTTCAGTGTGGAGGGGCCTGCGAGACATCACCACCTACAAGAGACCCTCCCCCCGCGTCGAGGCAAACAAAGACCTGGCCAACGACCTCAACGACTTTTACTGCAGGTTTGAGAGGGACAACTTCACACCCCTCACCCATCCAAGCCCACCTCTCACCCAGACCAGCACTACCACAACAACCCCCGCCACACCTCTACCTGCACTCCAACCTGCCCCCCCCGCCACACTCAGAGGGTGTGAAGAGGAGCTGAGCCGGCTGTTCCAGAAACAGAAAACCAGGAAAGCACCAGGCCCAGATGGAGTGTCACCCTCCTGTCTTAAAGCCTGTGCTGATCAGCTGGCCCCAGTCTTCACCAGGATCTTCAACCGCTCCCTGGAGCAGTGTGAAGTCCCCTCTGCCTTTAAGTGCTCCACCATCATCCCAGTCCCAAAGAAAACCTCCATCACAGGACTGAATGACTACAGACCGGTGGCTCTAACGTCTGTGGTCATGAAGTCCTTTGAAAGACTAGTGCTGAGCCATCTGAGGTCTGTAACAGGACCCCTGCTGGACCCCCTGCAGTTTGCCTATCGGGCAAACAGGTCGGTGGATGATGCTGTCAGTCTGGGACTGCACTACATCCTGCAGCATCTCGACAGCCCAGGGAACTACGCGAGGATCCTGTTTGTGGACTTCAGCTCAGCATTTAACACCATCATCCCGGACATCCTCTCCTCCAAGCTCTCTCACCTCAACGTGTCTCCGTCCATCTGTCAGTGGATTACCAGCTTTCTGACCGACAGGAGACAGCAGGTGAGGCTGGGAAACGTCACCTCTACAACCCGGACTGTCAGCACTGGCGCCCCCCAGGGGTGTGTCCTGTACCCACTGCTCTTCTCCCTCTATACCAACGACTGCACCTCCAAGCACCCAGCTGTTAAACTCCTGAAGTTTGCAGACGACACTTCCATCATCGGCCTGATCCAGGATGGAGACGAGTCTGCATACCGGCTGGAGGTTGAGCGGCTGGTGTTTTGGAGCAGCCAGAACAACTTGGAGCTGAACACGCTCAAAACTGTGGAGATGACAGTGGACTTCAGGAGACAGCCCTCGTCACTGCTCCCCCTCACCATCAGCAACAGCCCTGTGTCATCCGTTGAGTCCTTCAAGTTCCTGGGAACTACGATCTCTCAGGACCTGAAGTGGGAGATGAACATCCACTGCATCCTGAAAAAGGCTCAGCAGAGGATGGACTTCCTTCGTCAGCTGAAGAGACACGGCCTGCCTCAGGAGCTGCTCATCCAGTTCTACACCGCTGTCATCGAGGCCGTCCTGCGCACCTCCATCACCGTGTGGTTCAGAGCAGCCACACAGCAGGACAGACGCAGACTACAGCGCACAATTAGGACTGCAGAAAAAATCACTGGAGCCCCCCTGCCCTCCATCCAGGAACTGTACTCCTCCAGAACCAGCAAGAGGGCAGGGAACATCATCAGAGACCCCACTCACCCTGGACATAACCTGTTCTCCCTCCTCCCCTCTGGCAGGCGATACAGAGCTGCGCACAAGGACCTCTAGACTCAAAAACAGTTTCTTCCCTACTGCCATAACTCTCCTAAATAGCTGAATGTTGGACCTATTGCAGTGCTAAATGGTTATATATTCACCTTCACTGGCCACTGATTCAACTGCACTACAATGTGTACTCTGCACCAATTTGTACATATATTTATTTCTCTGCACAAATGTACATACATATAGCATATACACATATTTTTCTATTTTTACTGAGTGTACATATTCCTCTCCATTCAAATTAGGTGTGTATATATATACATATATATACATATATTTTTCTAGTATGTTTATGTTTATTTTTGCTGCTGTTATTCTGTGAGCGATACCACCTGCTGAAGCCAAATTCCTTGTATGTCACAAACATACTTGGCCAATAAAGATGATTCTGATTCTGATTCTGATTAAATAAATATATAATAATAAATAAAATATAATATTCCAAAGAAGTGAACTGCATTTTAATGCCAACTACATGAGAGTAAATCAAGGCTGCTCCACATGCAGAAATACTGCGTGTGGAGCACCTAATTTTATTTTCAAGGTAGTTCCTGTGATCTTTCAGTCATACTCACTTCATCATTATGAAATCAGATCTGAGAGCCTCTTCAGCCTCAACTGTCTAGAACTGCAACTGGTTCAGCTGCAACATTGTGTCTTCACCTACAAACCCTCTACCAATGAAGTTGGGACGTTGTGTAAAAGAAACAGAATACAATGAATACACCACGAAGACACGATACTTCCTGTTTAAACTGATAAACTTTGTTTGCTTGCAAACATTTTGAATTTTTGCCTACAATACGTCCCAAAAAAACTGGGACAGGTGCTTGTTTACCTCTGAGTTACATCACCTTTCCTTTAACAACACTCAGTAAGACCTGAGGACACTGACTGCTGCAGCTCTGAATTCTTTCTCATTCTTGTTGATGTTGGACTTCAGTGTCTCAACAGTCTGGGGTCTCGTTTGTCTTCATAATGCTCCTCACCTGTTCAGTGGAGACAGGTGTGGACTGCAGCAGGTCAGTCTAGTCCCTGCTGTTGTAACTCGAGCAGAGTGTGTCTTCATTGTCTCTGAAATTAGCAGGGACGTCCCTGAAAAGTACCACAGAAGGTCACGGGCATTTAGTGTTTGTTTTGGGCCTTGCTGCTTGTGTGCAGAGATTTCTCTGATTCTCTCAATCTTTGATGATATTATGGACCCTAGATGATGAAATTCACAAAGTCTTTGCAGTTTTATGTTGGGAAATGTCCTTTAACTCAGACAATTATTCACAAAGCAGTGAACCTCCCCCCATCCTTTCAGGGATGCTTCTTTTATACTCAATCATGACACTCACCTGTTTCCACTTCATCTGTTTTCATGTGCAATGATCCAATCAGGTGTTTTTTGAGCATTCTTTTACTTTCCCAGTCTTTTGTTGCCCCTGTCCCAGCTTTTCTTGAACATGCTGCGGGCGTCAAATAAAAAATGAGTGAATAAAAAGAACAATACAGTTTCTCAGTTTGAACTTTAAATATCATGTCTTTGTGGAGTATTCAGCTGAATTTAGGTCAGAAAGGATTCTTGACTGGGAACCCCCCCCCCCCCCCCCCCCCCCCCCCCACACACACACACACACACACACACACACACACACCCACACACACACACACCCCACACACACACAAACAGCCTCCTCATTATTCTTTCGTCCACGCTGCACTGATGGAGCTACAGGTGCTGCTCTGTCACTTCCTATTAGACCGCCGCCCTCCAGACCGGAGCTCCACTAAGCGAGTGTCAGGACATCATTAGCAGAGGGTCAAACTGCATCATGCTCACACAGCCCCCCCCCCGTCATCAGGGACAAACGGCCTCGTCCACACAACTCAGTAAAGACGTCAGAGGAAGACTTCAGTCAGACATGCAGAACATTTCAGGAGGAGCTAACGACAGGACGAGCTGTCCCCACAGGCTGTCCACTGTCCTCTGAGTCCAGTCCTCCAGCAGAGAGGCTCAACGGACAGGATGAAGCAGGAAGTACACGAAGAAAGATTACAGCATGATTAACCAAGAAGAGTCACAAGAGGACTTCAGAGGAATGGTCAGCCTTCAGAGGACACAGCAGAAGCAGCTTGTCTTCAAGTGTTTGGAAAGATGTTGGAAACGATGTGTTGGTCCAATACCTGCACCAGGTAAGCAAGTTTAAGAAACTAAACATGCAGGTACAGCAGAGGGACAAGAGGAGAGACTGGACAGTTTATGTGCAGAGGTGATGATAAGAAACTCTGTTAAAGTGGGTGAACAGGAGACCAGATGACCTTGGGTTATGACCTTGTACCTGCCAAATGACATTAGAATGCTGTCATTGCTGTCAAAAGATGGACGGCAGCATGTTGCTCCTAAACCTGTATGTACCTTCAGCATTAATGGAGCCTTCACAGATGTGCAGGTTACCCATGCCATGGGCACTAACACCCCCCCATACCATCACAGATGCTGTCTTTTGACCTTTGCTCTGATAACAGTCTGGATGGTCCTTTTCCTCTTTAGCCCAGAGGACACCACGTCCATGATGTCCAAAAACAGTCTGAAATGTGGACTCAGACCACAGCAGACTTTTCCACTTTGCCTCAGTCCATCTCAGATGAGCTCGGCCCAGAGAAGCCGGCGGTGTTTCTGGGTGTTGTTGATATTTGTCTTTGTCTTTGCATGGTAGAGTTTGACCTTGACCTTGTAGATGTGTTATCTCTGATCAAACGTAGTGGGACTCTTTCTCATCTTCAGTCGTTCTGTCCCTAAATTTCCATGTTCTTCACTAATTTTCCCTCTTGCTGACTTTCTGTCGACTCCTTCATCATCAGACTCGATGTATTGACCGCCTCAGCCTCCTTAAATGAATATAATAATCTCACAGCAGCTCTCAGTCACTAAACTCATCCGTAACCTCCCACAGTTGGTGTGATGCTGTGTTTTGCCTCCAGGCTCTTCCCATTAACCTTCAGCTCGTTTTTAAACACACCCATTAATGATATAATCCCCTGGGTGCAGCTTCTTTCATAAATCTATTAGTGCCCGATCCCGTATATTTCTGCAGGCACGCCCCGAGCTGCACACTCACTCATTACAGCGGTAAACATTAGCAAGTGGATGACCTGCTAACTCAAACTGCATTCAGACGGCTGCAGGGCTAAATAACCGTTAAACCTGCTGTCAGATGAAACTCCTCACAGGTCTGGACTGTAGAGGATCAGACTCATCTGTGTCTGAAGTTTGGACTGGACTTTAAAAACCCCATAGCAGGTCCAGCTGAGGACAAATAAGGAGGATGTCCTTCATCTCTGCCCCTGGAGAAATCGAGCCGAGCACAGCAAAAAGCAGCGTGATGTTTGGAGATGGATGAAAGCTCCTACAGCTTGAGGTTAACAGCCTGTCGCAGGGACGCCGTATCAGGTGGTCCAGATCAATGACACCAACACGCTGCTCCAACAATGATCTGCAGCACTGAGATAAAATCAGTACCCAGCTGATCTTTGAGATAGTTCACATCCATTTGTCTCTTGAATCTCACACAGAGAAAAGCCAAATTATTGACCTGTTCAGGTGAGACTGGTAACGTCACTGAGAGAAGGATTTAAGGTCCGAAAACAGGCTGACAGCAGAGTCACGTGGCTCAGAGAAATGACTGCGGCCATGGATGAATGCTCCGACCACAGCCACAAATATGAATGGATTTATTTAACATTTAGAGAATAAAAACAGAGAGGAGAGGTCACAGAGCTACAAATGAATGTAATAAATGCAAATCATAGCCAAAGAAATAAAACAGTCCTAAATATCTGAGAAGGCGTGGTCAGAGTGTTGGCTCCTTTATTCCTCATAAATCTCCAAAGTTTATGTACAGGCAGACATTTTCAGTGAATATTCAACTATCCTGTGCAGTACAAATCCATATATACATAGAACTATTTATTTTTTATTCCTAATATTTATCATTTCTATCTTATATTTGTATATAGAGTTTTTCAATTGCACTGTCCTGTAGGATTTTATCTTGTATATATGTTGTACTTATACTTTTTACAACTAGTTTATACTTATAACTGTTTTGTACTTTACTTTTGTTTTTGTTTTTTTACATAACTATCTATTGCACTGAAAAAGGAGAAGCTCTCCAGTCTAGTTGTATGATCATTTTGTATGATGACATAAAGGTCATTCTGATTCTGATTCTGATATTTTTTTATCCATCACCTCTGATCACTTGAAACCAGTCACAGCTCTGCTCTCATCAAGAAGATTCATTTAGTGTATTTTTACAGGCTGCACTGCTGCAGGCGAAGCTTTGACCTGCCTCCTCCCTCATGCCAAACTCACAGAGCATTATTAAGGCAGAACCAGCAGAGCCAAGATTGATTTCCATTTCCATTTCCAATAAATGGTTAAATTCACAATGTGTATTTTTGAATTACTCATATGCTAATGCTAGTGTTTATTTTATGCACAAAGCATTTAATTTTTTTGACCAAGCACAAGCTTTTTTCAGGAGAATTAACAATTCAGAACTTCAAACTTGACACTTGAAACGCGTGTTAAATATTATTGCAGATATAAATCTTGGCATAGATGTTTGTTAGCGATCTTTATTGTGAAATCTCACGGAGGGTGAGTCCTGAAATGGGATCAGAGGTTAAACTGGATCCTGGTATCAAGGCCTCAGACCTGTCAACACTCTCCTGGACCTGCCGAGTTTGTGAAACAGAAACTGAAGCAAAGCTGTGAAGCTGTACAGACAGCGGTCTGCTTCCAACAGAGCACAGCGCTGTGATCATGTCTTTGTTTTCTTGACATTAATCTTGAAGTAATTGTGTTCACATCAGTAAGTGAGGCTCGCAGCGTCTCGGGGGAAATCAAACAGGGCTCAGCTGAAGCACATAGTGATATGTTGTTGAAGTGGGACTTGTAGATGAAAAAAGAAAACTTTGGGGAGCCTTAGAAGAACAATGCCGCTCCAACAAACATCTCAGATGATGATAATTTCAAAACAAAACACTCTCAGCCCGCAGATATGTGAACAGTCCAACAGCTGCAGCCTGAGTCCACAGTAGAGTTAGAAATGAATAAATATAGAGAATCTTCATGTGAATGAGTCTGACTCACAGACCAGAGTCCATCAAAGCCTCTGATTAGTTTCTTTAAAATTTTACAAACCACTGAGGCTGCAATGCATGAAGATTCAGGAAAATACTGATAACACGCGACAGATTGATCCGGACCAAACAAACTGATTTGCCTTTTTGAGACGTTCAATCAATCTTTCAATCAATCAATCAATCTTTATTTGTATAGCGCCAATTCATAACAAGTGTTATCTCAAGACACTTTACAATAGAGCACAAAGCTCTTCATATTATGGATACACATATATGCATAGATACATATATAAAATACACATATACATATATATACAAATATATACATCCAACACCCAACATGAATCCATATAGCCAATCATGAATCCCTCCATCATGGCGGCAAGAAAAAACCTTCTGTTAAGCAGCAGGAAATCTTGAATGTGGACCCCAGTCTCATGATGAACAGCAAATCCACACGATGCTGTGTTGGGTGTGTGGGCAAAAGGGAGGGAGGTAAGTGGAGACAAGTGGACTAAAGTAAGAACTAAAGTTAGTGACAGATCAGAGGACCAATCATAGACCTGTCGCCGTCAAATTTGTTTCTGCTGCAAACAAATTTATTAGAGGTTAGCCTCTTGAGATGCTACAACTTGTTTTCAGGAGGGTCCTCATGTCTGTATGGTTGTGGTGATAATTTTATAGAAGTATAATCAATAAAAGTCTGACTGAAAATAAGAATTTATGATAGTGACGAAGTCATGGGTGCCCAGACCACAAGTGCATCCCTACCATATTTGTCTCCGTTAAGTATAAATGTATTAATGGTAGACCTCTTGAGATGTGACACCTCATTTTCAAGAGGGATCTCATGTCCATGTGGAGCTAGAGATAGTTACTATAGATGTATCAACCATGGATAGAGAGATCATGCTAATATCTACATTAACAGCTATAATGATTATGAACTGGAATGAGATGGACAAATATGTGTTATGTCTGTAATTGTAGTTATTGAGGCTTCGTGACTCCCCAGCAGCAGGCAGTCTCCACCAAGGATCCCAGACCACCTAAAAGACAAGAGCCAGAGTTCAAAAAGTTCAAAAAGTACAACAGCATGCCTTCAGAGTAAAAGAGTGCAGGTACCATGCTGACCTTCTGCAGTCCACACCTGTCTCCACTGAACAGGTGAGGAGCATCATGAAGAACAAACAACAGAGACCAGAGACTCCGGACTGACGAGACACTGAAGACAAACATCAACAAGAATGAGAAAGAACTCCAAGCTTCAACAGTTAGAGTCCTCAGGTCACAAACACCTGTTGAGTGTTGTCCCAGCTTTTTTGGAACACGCTGCAGGCATCAAATTCCAATTGAGTGAATATTTGCAAAAAGAACAATGAAGGCTATCAGTTTGAACATCAAATATCTTGTCTTTGTGGTGTGTTTATTGACTTATAAAATCATCGTACTATGTTGTTAACACACAACGTCCCAGCTTCGTTTGAATTGGCGTTTGTACGTGGGCAGGTGAGATCAGGTGCATAAACGCTTCACCTCTGATGTTACATGGATTCTTTATGAGGGTCACTCTCCCCTTCCCTCAGTGTTTTATTCAGAGTGTCTTTGTTAATTGAGAAGCAGAGCAGCTCTGTGATGATGCTGATATCCAGATGATGATCTTTGGTCAGAATATTCATGTGTCTGTGTCTCTGGATCAGGAAACGCTCGGGCTTGTTCCTCTTGAGGAATAAATGAACCTGTGGTTTCAACAGAACAACAAAAGGTCTGGAGGCGCTTGTGTGTCCGTGTCAGCGGTGAGACAGGGAGAAAATAAATCCAATATGTCCAGGGAAAGGTCAGCTCACAGAGCGGCTGATTTTTCATTTTCACTGTTCTGGTTTTCTGGGCCCAGCGGCCTGGATGCAAACACTGAGTGGGACCAGTCCTGCAGAGCTCAGACGGGTCTCTCGGATGGTTTCTGAGACGGATCTTAGCCTCTGATTAGTTTCATTACAGCAGAAAAATGGACTTGCAGACGTTTCAAAGCCGGGCTGATGCTGTAATCCATCATGGTGCACCAGTCCTCACCTCTCACCTGTTTATTCCATGTCAACAGCAGCGAGGGCGCTGGATTCAGATGTTAGAGTCCAAACGCTGCTGCACCTCCAACACCCACGAACACCAGACTGTCAGGTCTCTGCTCTTTATCACAGCACACAGGTAAACTGGTGTTAGCTCCATCTGAGCCCCATGACTCAACATTTGGTGATATTTGACAAACTGGAGGCATCTTAATTCAATATTACAGGAAAGAAATCGAACTGTGTTGCTCTTTGTTAGGTTATTGAGATCAGCTGATCATAACTCTATGTTCCTGTTTTCCAGCTTGATTGTGAGTGTGGTGACAGAGAAGTGTAGCTGTTTTTTCTTGAAAGGTCACTGCACACTTGAAATTTTTATGTGGGAGTTATTTTAGGAGTTTAATGTTTTGTTGTTGTTTTTTATTTTGTAATACTGTATTGGCTGCTGCCTTGGCCAGGTCTCTCTTTCTTTTTAATCTCAGCGGGACTTCCTGGTTAAATAAAGGTAAACTAAAAAATAAAAATCAATAAAAAATTTTGCCAGAATGCTGTTTATCTGACTTAATTGTGAGTTTATATATTTTTATGTTGGAGACCATGAATTAAATCATCACCATTCTCACAAAACAGGAAACAGAAAAGTGCTTGGAATGAAAGCACATTTACATTTAAGGTTTTTTTTTTAGAAACAATAATCTTCACAAAAATGTTAATTTCATAAATGTTATCTGTCTGATAATATTTTATGAAATCAGATTGATAAGTTAAGAGGCATCCACACATCAACATATACTTGCTAATATTGATCATCAAAATTTACAGGATGGGTCATTTACATGACGTTCCTCGATGGCCCCCTGACTGACTGTTGATGGATTCTCAGCCTTTGCCAGCGTAGACCTTACACGTGGGTATGGCGCTCAGCTCAGGGAGCTTTGGCCTAACGGAGCTTGGCGCTGCTGAAAGTTGTGTTGTGACGTCTCTCAACGAAATGCCATATAAAGTGAACGTGTTAAGCCGGTCTCAGCGCTCCAACACCGTGCCCAGAGAACGACAAATGTCTGTTGACATCGTAACAGGAGTCCAGTCCTGAGGAGGAGGAGGCTGGAGCTGATGAAGCTGATGTACACTGAAGTTCAGTCGGGCAGGCCTGACCAAACGCAGCTGCCTAAGCTCTTTGTTTCTCTACATGCTGGCAAAAGTTGGCTCAAACTTCATTGTGTGAATGCAACGTAACTTAACGCAGAGTTAAATTCCATGAAGAAATCAGTCTGTGAACTCAGCGAGTCAACATGCAGGTATGCTATGACATGTCAAATGACAAATTAAAGGAGAAACAAGGATGAAGAATGGGTGAGAATCTGCAAAGTCCA
This sequence comes from Cetoscarus ocellatus, assembly GCA_037902135.1. NCBI lineage: Eukaryota > Metazoa > Chordata > Actinopteri > Labriformes > Labridae > Cetoscarus > Cetoscarus ocellatus. The sequence continues at coordinate 275,701 of JBAMNC010001890.1, forward strand.
CTGGAGGTGCACAAAATCCCACAAGTGGGACGAATGTAGACTGTTACTTCTCCCCAAAAGCAAACGGTATTCTAAACATTTAGAGAGGGCGCTGCAGGACAGTGTTAATTTTGATAGCACTTTTAAATTTAGTTTTAGTCTTTTAGCTAAAATGTCTTTTCGTTTTAGTCATAATTTAGTCACCCTGCCACACTGCCACACGACTCAGGATAAAGAGAGGGGACGAATTGTCCACACCTGGCCAAATAAACACAGGAAACACTACCCAACCCCACCTACAGAGGGGAGTGTTTCCACTTTTGGCTTCAGCCCTCACCTTTGTTTAGGCTACCTGGCAGAGCATCTCAGTTACAATACCAGAACTGACAACAAACAGTGAACCTGCTCTACATGAATATATCAATTCATAAAGAGAGGAGCTCTGATTGGATCGCTCCACAACTTATCCCACCACCACCAAGCTAAGGCAGTTGTGATTGGATGTCCCTCTTAACTCATCCAACCTTTCCACACAACCAAAGAAGCTGTGATTGGATATATTCCTAACTTGTCCCTACTTTCTACATGACCAAATTAGGTCTGATTGGATTAAGTCTCTGTCAAACATTTTAGTGTAGTTTTTATTACCTCGGCCAAGGAGGTTATGTTTTTGCCGGCGTTGGTTAGTTTGTCTGTTTGTCTGTTTGTTGATGAAAATGTCAGTTAATTTAGTTTGAGTTTTTGTCCATGTGCTCTTGTTTTTATGAGTTACTGTCTAGTTTTCGTCAGGGGAAAAAAGGTTGTTGATGAGAACTATGATGAAAATAATTAGTCAACATAATGAACACTGCTGCTGGCTGCTGAAACAAAGCTATGACCTTAAAAACTGATCAACTTTCAGATGTTCAGTTGTCTAAAGACACTCCTGCAGATCCATGTGCTGTAGCTCTCTGGATGTCCTCAGAAGATGGATGGACCAAGAGCCTCTCCGATCTGACGATCCTTGTGCCCTCATCCCAAAGACTCTGAACACATCTGTAGACCATTTTTTCTCCCACAATGTATTTTATTAAGTTTTACAGATAAGGTACAGAAACAATATCAACAGCAACATAGCTTCTCTTTTTCATGACATAAAAACAACTAGAAGGTAATCTACCTCTGGTGGTTTGTGCATATTCAAACAAAGCATCAACTTTTACAGAGACATGGTATCTACACAGTGGGCATCATCCTTCATCTTCTACAAGCGTTATGTTTAAGTTTTGGACATAATCAGTGAATCAGTTTCCATTTCTTTTCAAACTTTCTTTTTTCTCGGTTTAAGTATAAATGTCATTCTTTCGAGTCGAAGCCTTGTTAACATCTGCCTCAACCACTGGTCTGTAAATCTTTTCCCACAGTTGTGCCGTACATTTCTCTGCATTGAGCAAACCAAGGTCAATGAATTTGCCCTCGCTTTTTCTGAAGTTGTGTTTTTTCTGGATATAAACCAAACAGAAACAATTTAGGATCCAAAGCAATTTGTTCTGATTTTTTTCCAATTGTTGTTCCCACCTCTTCCCAACACATCCACATTAACCACTTAAAGTGTTTCAATTTAAGACATGAATTTATTGATTTACCATTTTGTTTTGTTTTTTTTGTTTTTTATTAAAATCAGCTGATCTGTTATCGTCAGAGAGAATAAAGTCCCTGAAGAACATCAGTTTGACACACAAACACTCAGTTTAGAGAAAAAACTTTAAAACGTCAAGTGACTTTTTTAAAATTATTATTATTTTATTGTTTAGTTTTTGTCAGAGTGTGGACAGGTGAGAGGAGGTCAGGTGATCTGTGGCTGGAAGGATGTTAGGAGGCTGAAGTCAGTGGCTACGTTTACATGCAGTCAATATTCCAGTTAAGGTCAATATCCCAGTTTCTGAAACATTCGGAATAACCCGTTTACATGCGTGAGCAAACAGAGTTATTCCTGTATACATGGTATCCCGATCAAGACAACAACGCACGGACAACATCTCAACGCACGGAGAACGTCATGACACAATGCACGCCATTTCCGCTTCTTCTTCCTGTATCCAATAGCAACGAGAACAACAGCATCAGCACGGCAGGTAATGAACAGCCCGGAGCAGCTAACGGTCGGCCTGGTTTGCACTTTGGTGCTGGTACTGACCCACCACCAGTACCTGACACTGTTCTCTGACAGTACAAGTACTGCTACTCTTCTCAGTGTGTCTGCCGTTAGTCCTTCAGGAGATTCACAGTCTCTGCAGAGACCTGCAGCGTCTCTTTGGTCCTTCTGGCTCTTCAAGCATACCTCCTCACATACGTCTTCTCACCTCCTCCAGTGCCTGGACTCTCACCTCCTCACTTTCCTCCTCACATGGCTCCTCTCATACCACCTTACATGCTTCCTCTTTTAACACCTCACATGCCTCCTCTCTGGACTCCTTGCTCTGTTTTCACTGGAGTCACTTTGCACTTCCTCACCCATCTCAACCCTCTCTCCTTCTCTCTTGGCGCTTTTTCTTCCTCCCTTTTCCTCTGTCCTTCCCTCTCCTCCTTCCCCCTTTTTCTTTGTCCCTCCCTCTTCTCCTTCTCTTTTTTCCTCTGCTCTTCCTTCTTCTCCTCCCTTTTTCTTTGACCTTTCTTCCCCTCCTTGTCCTCTCTTTGATGTTTCTTCTCCTCCTTCTCTTCTCTCTCCTGTTGTTTCCTCTCCTCCTTCTCTCTCTGTCGTTTCCTCTCCTCCTTCTCCTTTTTTCTTTGTCCCTCCCTCTTCTCCTTCTCTTTTTTCCTCTGCTCTTCCTTCTTCTCCTCCCTTTTTCTTTGACCTTTCTTCCCCTCCTTGTCCTCTCTTTGATGTTTCCTCTCCTCCTTCTCTTCTCTCTCCTGTTGTTTCCTCTCCTCCTTCTCTCTCTGTCGTTTCCTCTCCTCCTTCTCCTCTCTTTGACCTTTCTTCCCCTCCCTTTCCTCTCTCTGTTGTTTCCTCTCCTCCTTCTCTCTCTGTCGTTTCCTCTCCTCCTTCTCCTTTTTTCTTTGTCCCTCCCTCTTCTCCTTCTCTTTTTTCCTCTGCTCTTCCTTCTTCTCCTCCCTTTTTCTTTGACCTTTCTTCCCCTCCTTCTCCTCTCTTTGTTGTTTCCTCTCCTCCTTCTCTTCTCTCTCCTGTTGTTTCCTCTCCTCCTTCTCTCTCTGTCGTTTCCTCTCCTCCTTCTCCTCTCTTTGACCTTTCTTCCCCTCCCTTTCCTCTCTCTGTTGTTTCCTCTCTCCCTTTTTCTCTCTGTCGTTTCCTCTCCTCCTTCTCCTCTCTCTGTCGTTTCCTCTCCTCCTTCTCCTTTTTTCTTTGTCCCTCCCTCTTCTCCTTCTCTTTTTTCCTCTGCTCTTCCTTCTTCTCCTCCCTTTTTCTTTGACCTTTCTTCCCCTCCTTGTCCTCTCTTTGATGTTTCCTCTCCTCCTTCTCTTCTCTCTCCTGTTGTTTCCTCTCCTCCTTCTCTCTCTGTCGTTTCCTCTCCTCCTTCTCCTCTCTTTGACCTTTCTTCCCCTCCCTTTCCTCTCTCTGTCGTTTCCTCTCCTCCTTCTCCTCTCTCACCTGTCGTTTCCTCTCCTCCTTCTCCTCTCTCACCTGTCGTTTCCTCTCCTCCTTCTCCTTTTCCTCCTGTCGTTCCCTCTCCTCCTTCTTTCTCCTCCTCTCCTCTTTCTGCCTTCTCCCCCTCTCTTTTTCTCTCTTTGCTTGTTCTGCCTCTCTTGCCTCCTGCCGTCTCCTCTCTTCTCTCTCCCTTTTTATTCTCCTTGCTTGTTCTTTCTCCTTCCACTTCGGTCATTCCCTCTCTCCTTCCTCCCTTTTCTCCTTTCCCTTGTGCACTCTCCTCCTCACTCCTTCTGCCTCCTTGTCCTTTTCCTCCCCTTTTGCTCTCCTGCTCTCCTCCTCCTCACAGCAGCTGTCGACAGTCAGCTCGATGAGGTTTTTTACCTCGTTCACCTCCTTCTTGATGTCAGAAGGAGGTGTTCCTTCTCCCATCTCTGAATGCTCCTCTTCCTTCTCTCCAGAAGAACAAGTGGAGGTCTTGATGAGAGCTGGGTTTCTCCTTCCATTCTCATCTCTCTCCTCATCATTTTCCTCCTCCTCAGATGAAGAAGGAGGTGTTTCTCTTGACTCTAGGTCTGTGCAGAGGAGGAAGTTCTCGTCTCCTTTTACTGTCCTCCAGCTCTCCTCATCCATAATGTCCTCCTCCTCCTCAATAGGAGGATCTCCACTCGTATTCCCCAGGGTCTCCTCCTGCTCTTCAGCCCAAACCAGCTGTCCAGAGTGGACTGAATGTACGTCTTTATTTCTTCATCCACCTTTCTCTGGTGAAGGTCAGAGGGAGCAGGAGGTTTGCCCCCCTCTGACTCCCCACTCCTGCAGGAGAGGAGGTCCTCATATTCATGGTCCTCAGAGAAAAGAGGAGATGTTTCACTGAAGACCCCTTCTGTGTCCTCAGTCAGGAGTGACTGCATGTCTCTCCACCTTTCACCGCCTCCATCCTCTTCATCAGAGAGGGGAGGTGTGTTGGTGACCTCCTCTGACTCCTCACAAAAGAGGGGATCCCCTTCTGCACTCAGGGTCAGGACCTGGTCTTCAGAGCAGAAGGGTCTCTCACCGCTCCACTCGGGGTCCTCAAAGATGGCTGAAGGGTGGAGGATGTCCTCAGACGGGGGTCTCTGTCCTCTGTTTGGTCCCTGTGCCGATGGTGGGAGGCTCGATGTCTGCGGGAGAGGAAGGGCTGACTCTGCGTCCTTTGGACTTCCTCCAGGGCCTGAATGAGCTCCGGTCTCTGGGAGACAGAGCTTGGACGGGTGTTTTGCGTCCAATCAGTGATTTGAGGAGGTTCGACATGTTGCTCTCCGACTCTGAGTGATCTGTGGAAATGCTCGTCAGCTCTCTGAGCTTCAGCTCCGACGGTTCGCAGAAAACTTCCTTCAAACTCACTTTCTGAATTTAGCTGAATTTTCTGAGTGACCTTGGAAACACAACAAACTCTGATGACAATGAATTTACTAAAACAAAAGCAGGCACACGTACACAGAGACTCAAACTGAGACCTTCAGCTCAGATGAAGCTGGGGTGACATGCTCTGGTTTCCTCATGTTTTAACAAAAACACTCTCCATGGGCCATCGGTCAGGCCTCATCATATTTAATGTCTCAGCATTAATCTGGCTTCTTTATGCTTTACTCTAAACTCATTTGGACATGAATTGTTTGTTGTATGTCAGAGATTCACTGTCTTCTTGTCTTCTTGATGTCTAAACTTAATGTTCGTTTTGGTTTAACATGTTTTAACAATAATCAGAGAAAATCTGTCGAGTTCATGCACAAACCTTAGGCAGTGAAGTGTATTCGTCTAAGTTTTTGTCAAAAATATGTCCTTACAATCAGGTGAAGTCAAAGTTTAACCTGGAGATTGCACCTGAAGACTCACAACAGCTGACTGTTTCGAACTGAACAAAGTGTGTCAGTAAAAGAAGTCTTTGCGGTGAAGAGTGCTCCTTACCTCTCTGAGGGTTGGCTGCTATAAGAGTCAAGAGTGAGAGCCGTATTTATGCTGCGCTGAATTGTACTTGGAACGATCCAGGTTCCAATTCTGAATTCCGAGGTAAAAGCATTTCGTTGCATTTTATCAGAAAACATGGCAGGCTGCGATAAACTGATGCTGGCTTTGAGCTTTTCAAGGATCAAAAACAACGAGCTCTAGCACCCCCCCATACCATCACAGATGCTGTCTTTTGACCTTTGCTCTGATAACAGTCTGGATGGTCCTTTTCCTCTTTAGCCCGGAGGACACCACGTCCATGATGTCCAAAAACAGTCTGAAATGTGGACTCAGACCACAGCAGACTTTCCCACTTTGCCTCAGTGTTTCTGGGTGTTGTTGATATTTGTCTTTGTCTTTGCATGGTATGTTTGACCTTGACCTTGTGGATGTAGAGATGAACTGTGTTAACTGACAATGGTTTTCTGAAGTGTTCCTGAGCCCACGTGCTGATATCCTTGACAGGATGATGCTGCTTTATAATGCAGTGCTGCCTGAGGGAAACATGCTGAGATTTCTTTGTCTCTGAATCTTTGATGATATATGGACTGTAGACGATGACATCCATAAACACCTTACAGTTGCATGTTGATAATCGTTGTATTTAAACTGTTCTTCACAAAGTGTTGAACCTCACTTCATCCTTTCAAGGATGCTCCTTTTACATCCAATCATGACACTCACCTGTTTCCAATCAACCTGTCATCTGTGGAATGTTACCAACAGGTGGTTTTTCTGTTTTTTGTTTGTATTGTTTCCTGAAGGCACACATTTACAACAGTTCTCTCTTGTTTCAAACAAACATCCCCAGGAGGGAGTGGGGGACAGCTTAGAATCCAATTTATGTGGACAAAAGGGACAGGGACAAGTTAGGATGAATACAATTATATTTATTAGCTGTGTGCATCGCTCCCTTAAGCGGAAATCCGATACGAATCTAGGTACATGGGTGATGATATGATTCACTCAGGATACATTTCAATACATGAAGACTCGAATCGATTCGATGCAAAGCAGTTTGAATCTATTTGTGTGGTGAAAAAAATGAAAGAGAAATGTTTCAGGTCAGATCGATGTCCAAGTGTTTATTTTTCAAATAGACAAATCACAAAAGGCAGAACTGAAAAAAGACAAACCACAAACTACAAACACTAGGAACAGTGGTGATGCTGGAAACATGAGAGACTTACTGGGCGAGTGTGGCACATGGAGACGAATGACCCGACACAGACAGAGGGGGACACAGAGACTGAATACACTGGGGAAACAACACAGGTTTTTGACCGGATTTTACTGTCAAGAAAACAAGAGAAGAAGAAGTGAAGGCATCTGATTGGTCAGTAGACTGATTAGATGTTATCATATGGTCTAATAAAGAGACTCCCACGTACATCATCAGTAATACTGATGTATCTGTCTAACTTTACTCCTGACTTCGGGGTGCGGGGCCCGGTCCAGCAGCTTCGGCCCTGTGAGCCCTTCAGAGACGCTGTCCAGCCAACAGAAAAGGTCATCTGGGAGTGAGCAGCAGTGGGATGTTTTAAAGGTCAGCTCCATCAAGCTCCATCAAATATTAAAGACATCAGAGCCCGAACAGGAGCCCCGGCACACCAGCCTATCACAGAGGGGGGGTGTTCAGAAGCTCCAGAGCTGCAGCGGCTGTGATTGAAGACGTTGTTGTTGCTCTGCTTCAGTCTGATCCTCCCTCTCTCTGTGAGCCCGTCCCACCTGCTGCAGGACTGGACTTCCTTAAAAAGGTCACAGCCAGGTGGACTGTGACTCCCTGCCCTTATATGTCCATCATTTTTGAGTCGACGTATTGATCCAGCTCCATCAGCGCAGGAGTAGAAAGGTTATGACGGAGCATGCTCTCCCTCACCTCTTGCCCTATCACCCATGCAGCTGCTCCTCTGATATTATTACAGCGAACACGCTCAGAAATAAACCCCGCGCTGTCCCGACTGTCCTGAAACAGAGCACCTGCGCCTCTTATTCACGCCAAAAATGGATGTTTTACCTCAGAGGGGCGGGAGCTGAAAAAAATCCATTAAAGAATGAAAATACAGATCAATCTTTTTCCTGCAAACGCAGAAACAGAGGCTCTTATTCTTCTCTGTAGAAGATCGTTCGCTGCACTGTAAAAGATTTTTGTAAACTTAACAGTATTTTACCAAAATATCTACAGCTACCTACTATCAATCTATACAGTAAAACGCTGTAAAAGGCGATGCGTTGTGGCAAAATATACTCATTTCTGTAAAATTCACAGCATTTTACCATGAAATGTACAGTTACCTGCTGTAACATGTCCGTACAGTAAATACTGAAAAGGGTAATGGATCATTAAAAAATTCATTTTCTTCTCAGGAAAACTGACCAATTGCAGGTAAGATTTCTTTTAGTAAATATTTCACAGTTTTGGATGAAGCAAATGTTTGAGTATATGTATTTTATTGGATAAAAATTAATTTATGTGATTTTTTTATTTACAAAATGTTATGTTGCTTATCAATGATCAGTAAAACAGTCAAAGATATAGTAATACAGACTAAAATAAAGCAAATGTACAGTTTTTAAAAACACATTGAAAAAGTTGTGGAAAAATACCATAATGATACTTTAGATGAAAATCCAGTGAGGAAGCTGTTTTGAAATACAATAATTACGTTGTAAATTAAACAAAAGTAATACCTGAAATAAAAACACAGTAGTAAAACTAGTATGAAAATACAGAATAATGCTGTAATTTAAATACTTACAGTAACTTACTGGCATCCTGTTGTAACATTTTTTTACAGTGTGTGAGCTTTAATTGGTCACAAAATATATATATATACATATATATATATATATATATATATATATATATACACACAATACATCTGTATACTCATACATATACATACAAATACAGATTCTCATTCACATATACATTTTGAAAATATTATTATTAATAACAATAATAACAATAATAACAATAATAATAATAATAATAAAAATGAAGGAAATTAGCTTCAGTTGCATGTCACATAAGTAAAACTCACAGAGCAACATAGACAACATTAATAACAGCAATATTCTGGGGCAGTCATTGCAGGATGTCACAAACTTAAGTTTTAGCCCTGAGAGTTTAGTGAGGTGTCACAAGGTTATTTCTGTTTTTCTGATACTCAACTTTAGTTAAAGCACTTTCATGCATCAAAATGAAGCCAAAAGTTTTTGCTTTTTTTTTTTTTTTTTTACAAGGGAATGACAGATAAAATAAAAACAGAGACAAAATGGATTTGACTAAAATGTAAAAAGAAGAAATAAATAATTGTGCAATAAAACAAATGAAACTCAATAGAAATTAATTATTAAAATGGGAAAATAATAAAGGTAAAAACACAATAACAGAGGCAGGAAATAAAGTAAAATGACAACAATAAAGCCGCCCAGCCTCAACTGGCTTCTTTTAAATACCCCATTTCTAAAGAAGTTGGAGCATTAACATAACTAAAAATACCACCAGATGATTTTGACCTATGTTCAAGAAAGACAAGATGTTTTTGCAAATATTCACTCAATCTAAATTTGATGCCAGCGAAACGTTTCCAAACGAGCTGGGACAGAGGCATGTCAAGAGACCCTTTCTAAAGCAAACATGCACACAGACGAAGACCAGGATTTTCAGCTGGTTGACATCTTTTTAAAAAATAGGCTTCTCTCTGACTTAAAGAAGGAAATTTGCATAAACAATCCCCCTGCCTCGAGCTCCCCTCTCAGAGGCCAAAGGTCAAAGAAGCTGCTGTTTTCTAATGAAAGGGCCTTTAAAGCAGATGATCCTAACAGCCTCAGGCCTTCAGAACGACCACCTACAACAGGGTCTGCAGCTTTGTCTGTCAAAGACATTTTCACTGCTACACCCTCCAAGAAATCTTAAAATGAAGGGAGCGGCGCCGATCAGCTCGACATCATTAACAGGACATTAGATCTATGAGTAAACTGCTTAACCCTTGACCGGACTGCTCCTTCTGTCGCTTTCACTGGCAATAATGTCAATGTAACATCTTAAACTGGTTTATTATTGGTATTGACCTGTGTCATTATTATCCATCCATTCATTAAATATACTGCTAATCCCTTTCAGGGTGCAGGGCTGGATCCTATCCCAGCTGACACTGGGCGAGAGGTGGGGTACACCCTGAACCTGTGGCCAGCCAATCACAGTGCCACATATAAAGACAGACAACCATTCATGCTCACACTTAAACCTAAGGGCAATTGGCAGTCACCAATTAACCTAATGAGCATGTTTTTGATCTGTGGGAGGAAGCTGGATTGCCCGGAGAGAAGCCAAACATGCACAGGGAGATATTATTATCATTCTTCTTATTATTTTTATTATTGCTGTTATTATTATAACCATTATTTGTAGTAGTATTACTATTATTTGTTGTTGTTGTCAAGTTATAGATGCAGTGAGGCTATCAAACATATTTATGGGGGCGTCAGAGGGTCTCCCTCAACACTTTAAAACTAAAATAAGTTCTTTCCTGCATTCTGATCTTTTTTATGCACAATTTTGGAAATAACATGAGGCAGTCTTAAGATCTTTGAGGTGAAATCTCTTTTTAGTGTTTAAGCTCCACTCAGTTTAATCATTAATCACTTTATTTGTTTACATTAACAAACATGTTCATATGGAGCCTCTTAAACTGAGTTTCCACCAAGCAGTCTGGGTCAGTTATGTTCGGTAACTGAACAATAACTGATAACACAAACAAGATCAGGGCTGAAGCTCCAAACTGAACCAAACCAGACTGCTCAGTATAAATCAGGCTTTAAATTGTCCGCGCTGCCCCAGCATGCTCCAGTAAAGTGACCGGAGCTTGCTGGGACCTGCCCACCATCTTGGCTGTAATGGCGTCCCCGCTGATGACTGACAAACATGCAGAGGCTCACGCTGCTCTAATGAAGGCAGCAGGTGAGCACGAGAGCACGTCAGAGGGTAGAGGCTGATAACACAGATTTTACTCTTTGATACAACAAAAGCCGTCAGAGTCTGGAATCAGGCTGAAAAGATTTATTGGACAGTCCAGTCAGTGCACAAAAAGGCAAAAAGCAAAGCAGGCAAAGGGATCCGATAGAGGGCGAGGCTAAGGACAGAGTCGAGGTAAAACAGGTCTGTGAACATGAACTATGGCTATGAGAAAAGAAGACTGAGGGTAAATAAACGAGGTGATGAGACACAGCTGGGGAAGAACAATCAGGGATCAGGTGTGACGGGACCAGATGGGAAGCAAAATCTATGAAGACAAACAAGAGGTAGCCATTTCAAAATAAAACAGGAAGTATGAGACATAACATGAAACATGAGAAATAAAAAGGGGAACTCAACAAACAGACAAGGGTCAGACAATCAGTTGATTTCTGCTCAGAGAGATGATCACGGATGCTGTTGAGTCAGTTTGATCCACTGACTGTGGACAGAGTTGGATGGAGTCATGTGACATCAGCTATTTGATTATCTGAGGAGGCTTTGGAGCCGGTCCATAGCTGCAGCGATCAGACTTTCACCTCACGATGATCACGGCTGAAGGATATCACCATACTCTGACTGACACTCTGATTGGTTTGACTGTGATACCCCAAAACACACCCATAGATGATGAAGGCACATCTGCTGTTCCTGGCTGGTCCTCAGAACAGTCAAATACAGGCCGACGCCCCTCAGCTTCATACCGTCCAATCAGGGCCTTCAGTGAAAAGATTTAAATGCATGAATTCAGACAAACTGCTCTCACATCCTCAACACTGATCCTGTGACGTAGATCTTCCTCCTTCTTTGATCTGCTCAATGATAGATTGTGGTGATCCATCAGGTCTTCCTCTTACTTGGTGGGCCCTCAGGGGCCTCCAGCCACAGGGTTTTACTGCACTGATCCTCTTTACACAGACCAGGAAAACCGTCTTCCTGTCTGTGGGAGTGAGGCGGAGGTTCACTCAGTCACAGCGAGGAGAGAGGAAGAAGATCCAGCAGATAATTTCCATGAGAGGAGGACGAGGCCAGAAGAAACAACCAGGAGGAACGGCTTTATGTAATCTTTTATGTCTGAGTCTGCATCCGCGATTTATGAGGCTGTAAACAGTGTGACATATTTCATCACGGCGAGGAGAGCGAGTGTGTGGATGTATGAGATGGAGGGGGGGGCACCACAATATTAAAATGTGAATAATGCATATAATCTGCCTCCTCAGTGAGGAGAAGATCAGAGCATAAAGAAGCTCCAGACTGAGAGTGATGATAAGGATCACAGCAGAGATGGAGATATGTGACGGCCTGTTGGTCCTGCAGCGGTCGGCTCACTGATTAAAATAATATGACGGGCAAAAGCCGAGCCAAACACTGGAGATGGAAGTGTTCAAATGTTCTCAGGCAGCAGGGCGAAAGGCCTGATCAGTGTAACAGTTAGAAAACAAAGAAAATAATGAGAGTTACTGAGAAAATCTGAAAACTGCAAAAATATTAAACATGTCAGGGGGAATAAAGGGATAAACCAGGCTTTTATGGAGTTACTCAAAGTCCACGGTAGTTTAAAGGTGCTTGCTACCATGTTTAATATTGCAGAGTTATGACGGTCGGCCTTTTGCGTCTCTTAGTGGGATCAGCATGTGCTTCATGTTTCCTTTATTCATGGAAAGACTCTTAAAAAAGCTGGGAAGTCATGCCCTACCAACGCCAGCAGTCATCCTGATATTGTTCCTTTAAAAACCAAGCCGTATCCTCCAGGCTGAAAATGGATGCCCATGTGGAAGTGGCAAAAGCTGCAGTACTCCACTTGAGGTTGGCTGCAGAAACCTGACACCTGAATGATTGAATGTGGGGAAAACAGGGTTTATATGGCCCAAACATCATTTTTCTTTTGTGGAAGATTTATTTAGGATTTCCATTTATTATATATAGAATATTTTTTATTAACTTTTCAAATTTAAACACACCAACAAACCATTTGGTACAAATAAAAAATAACAAACTTTAGCAACAGCAAATACATTCCTCACCTAGATCCCTAAAACATGACACACAGAATACATCGTACCATCCAAAATGTAATTTTGGATGTCCATAAAAAATATTATTCATCATAAATCTGTGCATGTACTGGTTACACTCAGCTCACTACATCAGTAGCTGCTAGCAATGAGAGTGGGATAAAAGGACATCAACTTTGGGTCAAAGTAAAGACTAAGCATACGTAAATAAAAGAATAAAAAACAGATAAAGTTGTAAAATCTCTTCAGACCTATGACCCAGGACTGACATGCTGCTTGCTTTAGGTGTTACAGTCAATCATTCCCTCTAACACAACATTTGTTACCAGCATATCTAAAAAAGTGAGTCTGAATGTCAAAAGAATCCCCAATCTTACATTTGATCCTGTAAGTAAGATATTCTCTTGAATAATATTAAAGATTAGTCTGTGGGTGGTGTATTATCCATCCATTTGAGGAATATTTCAAGCAGCAAATGAGAGAGGATTTCCAGTTTTAGAAATGTAGTGTTGCTATTGGCCAGCTTCAAGTCCCCCTTTAAGTTGGGCTGAGATGCAGTACGGCAGCGTGCATTAGACGACATCACCGGGCTAACGGCTGGAGTCCCAGGGCTCTGCTGATGTCTACAGTCTGTGCCTCACTCCTCCTGCAGAGCTGTTGACGAAGCAGACATCAGGAGTCCTGATAAAACCCTAACACCCCATTATCAGCAGAAAATACACCACTTAGAAATTTTCATTTTGATGCTGTTGTATTATTCAACGTCAGTCATCTTCATCTTTATTATCATAATAGATGTTAATGTAAATATTAGATAATGACTCTTTTCATGATTGTTATTGATTATACCTCTGTGTATCTCCATAATCAGTCAGGGGCATGAAAGCAGCAGCAACAAGACGCTTTTTTGTTGCAAAAGAAAAACAAGACTTCTTTCTGACGTAAAAGCCCAGCCACAGCTTTAACTCCCTTACACGGTCCTGAGATCACTCACTGATGGAGAGGTGTCAGAGTGATGGCCTGCTGCTCCTGACCAAGCTCCACAGAGCAGTTTCCACTCAGCTCGATTCAGTTCAGCTCGGTATGGCAAGAAGAAAAGGTACCAAAATAACCAACCGGTGCTGCCATGCTCTTTGGGATCCATCTGAGGCAGGGCTAAGCATATCAAACCGATCCTAAAGGGTGGAGCTAAAAGTGCTGCCAGACCAAACCGGAACAAACCAGACCACATGGTGGGAACCAGGCAGTGGCAGTGCCAGGACGTTGGCAGGTTCCTCTCCAGGTACCAGACCAACCTCCAAAGACCGTTTTGTCAGGACTTAAACTGGCTTGAACTGCTGATGAAGGACAGGCTTGAAGAACATCTCCTCCATGTTCATATCCCTCTGTTCAGGCTCTCTGAAGTCGTCTTTCATCCAGCTCTCCAGGCTCGTTCTTTGATTTCCATGCAGCGGTTCAGCTTTAACAAGAGAGTCTTTCACAAACTGCACTCCAACATTCAGCTGAGACCTGAAAATCTATCTGAGCTGCTGTCAGTGAAGTGCACAAAGGAGACGCATGGACCTGTTATTCCTCCACGCTGTGCATGTTCACGTGCACGCCTGTGTGTGTGCGGATATCAATTTGTCTGGAAGATGGGCATCGACGTATTGATGCTCGAGTTAAGGTGTGCAGCAGCTTTGGAGGGATCGAAGCCACTTCCTGTTTACATGAAGATCAATAGGTCTAACTGCTGGGCGGGGGGCTCCAGTGAGCTCTCGGTGAAGATCTGAGTGATGTGAGACCTTCAGAGACATGAGGAGTGAGGAGCGTTAGTACAGGATGTGCTGTTGGAGAGTTTCCTGTGAGTAAAACCATCAACTCTACAACACTTCATCTCAGGAGACTCCAGCTTCTTTAGTTTAGGTCACTTTCACACCTGAAGTTCAGCCAACTCGGCTCAGATGATGATGTTGCATTATCGTTTAGTTTTCTTTCACACATATCATCCGCCACCTGTGCACTTTGTTTCTTGTTTTTTATCTTGTACATATTCTTTTCCTATTCCTTACCTTAATTTTGATTTTTATTTAAAAGTTTAATTCCTGCTCTCCGATTTTCTGCTCCTGTTCTGTTTGTAAATGTATGTACACTCTAGTGTAGTGATTCTCAACTGGTGGGCTGTGACCCAAAAGTGGGCTGTGGACCCTTTTCCAGTGGATCATGAGCCTTTGCCTGGGCAAAAATAAATGTTAGGAAAAAAATTGTGCTTTTATTTTGAAGGACATTTTTTATGCAGTGGAGTGCCGTCTTTTTACACTTCTTAACAGTAGATGGCGATAATACTCTGTAATGATAATTAACACGTTTTAATTGAAAAGTGTTTATATATATTAAGTGAACTCAGCTAAAGCAACATGTTTTTAAAGATTTTTTGTAAACCACTTGTCACACATGTTTTGCGTGTGACGGCTCTGTCGAGCTGTTCAGTATGTTTCCACTGATGCAGGAGTATCACAGCTACAGTTACAGTTATCGTCAGAAACCTTGTATTCCTGAGATGCACTTTTTGGTATTAATTAAAATGCAGATAATTAAGTGTTAAAGTGTATTTCCCTCTATAGCAGCGCCACATGCAGGTCATTTTGATTCATCATTATCTTATTTTTGTGTGTTTTGGCATACTGTGATATTCTGTTGTACTTCAGGCTCAGACTGCTCGATGTTTTTATTAAATAAATTTGAGAATTTGAAAATTTTCCTCGATTTGGGTCACAGCTTG
This sequence comes from Cetoscarus ocellatus, assembly GCA_037902135.1. Lineage (NCBI taxonomy): Eukaryota > Metazoa > Chordata > Actinopteri > Labriformes > Labridae > Cetoscarus > Cetoscarus ocellatus. The sequence goes on from JBAMNC010001890.1 coordinate 291,048, forward strand.
TCATTCTGGGGAGATGGTGGGTCCTGACGCCAGACCAGTTGAGAACCACTGCTCTAGTGTGTATATAGTCTGTACTTAGAGAGTGAAGTAAACTGGTGTTGAATTCCTTGTATGTCTAAAATACCTGGCCAATAAAGCTGATTCTGATTTCTCTCTGCTCTGTGGACCAAATCTGTCAAACGTTGTGTACTGTGACCTCCTGTCAGTAGTTGGACAGACTTAATGTTACACTTTGACCTGGACATACACAACTGGCTTTGAGTAATAACATCGTTTAGCTCGAAGCAGCTCTGCAGTTTTTTGAGTGATAAAATAAAGATGAAGTTCTGCTTAGACAACTCAAAAGAAGATGGCATATTACCAGAGGGATTTGTAGCTTGGTTACATTCTCCAGTAGCTTTGTGCAAGCATCGTTGTTTTCCGACTCAAATAGTTGTTCAGTAGTTTATTTTATTGATTGAGTAGTGCAGTAGCGTCCAAAGCTCCACTGTGAAGATCTTTACTAAGAGCTGATGAGTCTTAAATGGGGAGTAATGAAGTGTTAAAGTTTAGGGTTTGTTTTCAAAGAGCGACACAGGCCGCATTTTTCTTAAAGCTCTCGTTCACGCACTTAGTGATGGCAAACAGCTCATCGTTCAGAGGTGAGTGGTGATTAACAGTTTAGGGCTTGTTGGTCTATATTTACTGTTGTGACGATGCAGATTCTCAGGCTCAGGGCACGAAGTACTGTAGATGGATTATATGCCTGGATCACACATGGGTGAACTTTGGGTGCAGCATGAACCAGACCAATCTGTCCCTTTAAGTCAGTCTGTTCTGTCTGTCTGGCATGTTGCTGTTTCCTCAAAACAATCGTTTGATAATTTCTGCTGATGTTGATACGACTGTAGATCTTTGTATCTAACCCCACTCCTCTAAACCTGAGTGATTCTAATCCCTACACCGGCGTGGATTACTGCTGTGTTTTCATTATGAAACGCCGGCATCAATTAGTCATGTAAATGTCATCACGGTTATTTAGACGGGGACATGATACCTCTGTTCTGAGCTGGGGGGCTTTATATGAGGGCTTGTAAATGAAATGAGAGGGATGGGGAATCTCTGACGATGGCATCACACAGCTGCAGATAAAATATTAAACAGGGATCTCTGGGGCTCCACGGCGATCTGATTGGTAATAAAAGCCACTTGAACAATCTGAAATGTGGATAATTAAGACGAGGAGGCATGGCGGGAGGGGAGACACAATGAGAGCGATAAAAAAAGGCGGGGGAATGCAATCAGGGTGAGTTCTACGTTCTTTATTACCTCCGATTTCATCTTCAGGAAAAAACAATATGCCTGGCCCTTTCGCTCGCCGGCACGCCTCGCCATCTGTTGTTTTTTCTGACTGAATTGTTCTCCTGTGTTGCACTCGCCCTCTCGCCGCGGCCAAGATTGTCTAACTGCGCCTCAATTTCTGCAGAGATGAAAAAAAAAATGAAATGAACAAAATACCTATTTCTACACTGATACAGTTTCTCTCTTGGCCCAGATTGGAACGAGTCTATCTCGGGCCCTCGCTGAAAATATAATCACACTTCAAGAGAAAAAAGAAACGCAGCCAACTCTGGCCCCGGGTGATGTTTGAGTCAGGATGAAAGTGGAGAGATAGAGCTGCACACCTCTTTAAAAAACATCGCGCTGGCCGTCGGTAGAGGCATCAGAAAAAGTCCTTCCTGTAGTTGCTTCCTCTCGGGCTTCTGATATGCTTTAATAAATGTTAATAGAATACAGAGAGCTCAGGGTAGAGTTTAGGAATTACAAATTGCTGAGCTCATTTGGTAGGCATCCTCATGGGACTGCTTGGACTCCAGCACCTTCAAACATTCCTCGGAGGGCCGGAGCGGGAAGAGGAGTGAGAGTCGTGCGAGGATGTAAATTGACTGGAGGGAGCGGCTGCCAAGAGAAGGCGCAGATGGTTGTGTCAAGCTGGTGAAGGATGGAGGGGGAAGGAGGAGGAGAGGGGGGTGCATGTGGAAGTGTTTGGCACACTGAAAGTATTTGGCACTGATGGCACAGGGAAAACACACATCCTCACATCACTGCTACAGCACTCATCATCAACCCCCGCCGCTCTCCTAAGATACTCCAGTTTATCTCGACGCCCAGCATCCCGGACCACAATGGAGCTGCTCAAATCAGGCCTGTGTGTCCCATCGTGTCTGGAACATTCACGGTTTTCTCGTCCCATAAATGAATATTTATGCAGGACTGGATGGTCACAGACAGGAAGTGGTTTGCAGGGAGTTTGTTTTTTGGTTTATGTTGAAAACTTCCCTTAATAAACTGATAAAGTCGAATTCAGTTCTTCACAATCAGGCGAAGATAAGCTGTGCATGGAGCTTTGTGCTCCAAGGGGCTCCGAGATGTATCATCTGCCAATCACACAGCAGCAGCTCAGAGCATTTAGGCATGTAGACATGATGAAGATCTGTGTGTTTGTGGCTCTGAAACGTGGACGTGTTTAAAGATCTGCCGACATGTTTATTATTGTTATTGAGACACAATCTCAGCGAGAGAGCAAAGAGAGCCAGAGACAGCGAGCTGGCTCAGACAAAAACACTTGAAGCAGCCTGCAGAGTGAAGCATGAGTCACGCCGCTCTCATGTTTATCACACGCCAACACAAGAAAACACTGATCAGCGATTTTATGCCCCTGTGTCCACACTCTCTTCTCCCTCTACAGCAGAGCTCATTATGATCCAGCTCGGTGAAGGAGATACCCCCCAGACAGAGATTTCTCATAACCGAGATCACTTTATTAAATATAACTCCTCTTCTATAGGAGCTGCAGCTTTACCAGCACATCACCTGCTCCGCCCTGAGGGACTCTGCATCATCAGCATGAGGTGGAGTGTCAAGGAAAACTCTGAAGTCTCTTCATATACATCTTATTCTGGAGGAACTTCTCATAGATTGTAGGTAAATGTCCAAATGATGGTGTTTGGCCAGCATGTGTATGAATTAGTATAAAGCTAATTTCACATGTTTATCATCATTCATATTCATCCTGCTCACAGAGCAGCGTGTCTGCTCTTTGGCAGGTCTCTCTGATGAAGAAAATGTTCAGTTCTGTGTGAGACCAGCAATCTGCTCTCGTTTACCCCCCGTGTGGAGGTTTCTGCTTGGACTCCATCACTTGGCACAGAGCAGCGTTCGCAGCATCCAAATCTAACTGCACAGCGATAAACTGAACACACAGCAGCTTCTTATCTGCGCCTGCAGGCAAACAAATCCAGACTTTACAGGGTGAGGAACATGCTGGATGATCAGTGTTTTTTTAATCAGCAGTGTATCTGAGGATGTTATCTGGTGTTCTCCATTCAAACACCATGGACTGTTTCTGAGTTATTATAATCCAAACACAAACACTGGATTAACTGTATGTTTAAAAGACGCCCTCAAAATAGAAGAAAATCCACTTTACATAAAGATGAAGGTACAGCCCCTCAACTCAGCCATTCTGGAAACAGGGGCACTGTGTTATAATTTAGTTTTTTATAAAAAATAAACTAAAGCACGTCCCAGATACAGTAGAGTGGTCTGAGACCCTGAGACCCAAGATGAGGGTACACAAAGTGCTTTCTAATAAAAGGACAAAAAACAAACACAGGAACAGAGCGTGGTATATACAACAATTAAAGATCCTGTTTTTGTTTGTATACCTGCCTGAACAAGACGCTTGTTTCTGGAGGACACCACTAGAGAGCGCAAAAGAGATCAAGCTGTGTGTAACTACCTGTTGTGTTAGAAGTAAACTGCAAACATGGCTGTAATTCCGAACATCAATAACCAATATTGCTGTTAAATAGTGGTCAGACCTCACTGTCATCATCGTCTGACCTCTGTTTCTGATATTTTTTTATTTGGTGATGGCGTCGTGATTATTTTGGACGTTATGAGCTATTGACTCAGGAGATGTGTGGCGACCGTCATGCATACTCATCCGCATAGTTAACAGCGAGTATATCTCCAGCTTAAGGCTCCAAAAGCACGTTTAAAAAGTGTTTTCATGGGACAGACAGCATGAACGAGTAGGTGAGATGATAGATTGCCCAGCTGGTAGAGCTCCTGTATTCGTTCAGCTGAAGGGTCCAAACTGAGGTCGTTATCACGCCTAGATCTTTTGGGAGGTTTGTTCAAGAACAAACTGCTTCAGTGCTCAGCACGGTTTGGTTAATGTCTTAATAAACACATAATTTATCAAACAGGGCGTTCAAAGCTCTTCTTCTTCGAGCTCAGAGTTTGTCTGCACTTATATAAGACGTGTCAGACACTGATAAATATATTCATCTGTGAAAGAGGTAGCAGACCTCTGCTACTTGTTAGCTTAGCCTGCTAACTGCCTTCCCAGAATGCAAAGTGTGAGTCTTTGTCATTGCAGAGCTGGCTTTGATGTGATGATGTGTGGTCGGCTCAGCCTCTTGTCTGATCTGGCTCAAAGTGTTGCTGTGTGAAGGTTTAACAATCTAAAGGAAATATGAAAGAAACGGCACTATTGATGCTATAAATCACCTGACGTCTGTTATCGTCTGAAGCTCGTTAGTTGCCCCCCCCCCGTACCCCTTTAACTCTCAGCCCTTCGTCCATGTCTCCAGGCTCTGCCCTCAGACGTGTCTCCTTTAAACACCACGCCCTCCAGCTGTCAGATGTTCATACAAACGTCCAGGACGATGAGACCAGCTCCCGCAGCAGACGGACGGGTTCAGGCTCACGTTACTGAATCGTCTGCTCTCCAGGAGAGTCTTCAGAGAGACTGAGGATCACAGATCTGCTGTGAGTGTGCAGAGAGCTCAGGGCGTCTCAGAGCATTTAAAGAGCTGTTAGACAGCAGCACTGCACTGGTTTATCCAGCAGGGGGCACTTTACCAGCTCAGCGCTTTAAGGTGCTGCAGGGAGCCATTGCCTGCCAGATGACCCGCTTTGTCCTGCAGCTGACACGGTGGTAGGACGGTTTCTGCTGCACTCGGGGTCCTCCTGATGCTTCGTGGTGATGGGACGTCCCTCTCTACCAGTGCAGCTCTCTGGTCTCCACCACGGCAGTGCTGACATTTTCTTTATGTGTTTGTTTGTAAGATTGTGAACAGAATCATTTAAAATATTATCAGAGAAATGTTGGTCCAGGCACGAGGAAGAAGTGGTGAGACTGTGCTGGTGATCTGAGTCTGGATCAAGGACTTTTTTTTCGGCAGTTTTCTTCATTTTTTGGTAATTGCTTGCTGGATAATGTTGGAAAGGCCTCCGCAGAGGTTTGTGCTCCAAAGCACTTCTAGTTCTGTGGTTTGCTCTTCGGCTGGGAGACAGGAACAGCCTTCATGATTTCTTTCTGTCCTGATTGTATTTATGGTTATTTAATTTAAATGTGATCCTGAGAGGATCGTGTTTCCATGTCTCAAAGCTCAGATCATCTCACACTGGTTTCTTCACTGTACTCCAGAGGCCTCCACAGTCACCAGATCTCAGTCCAGCAGAGCACCTTTGGGATGTGGAGGAGCAGAACATTCTCATCATGGATGTTCAGCAGCTGTGTGATGCTGTCATGGCGATATGGACCAACATCTCTGAGGGACATTTCAGCTTCTTGAAGAAGGAGACCTGAAGGTGCAACCTGGGAGTAGAGAGGTGTACCTAATGAAGCGGCCAGGAGTGTAAGATACCCTAAACATTTATGTAACGTCTGCTCTAAAAATCCAGAATAAATGAATTGACTAGTTGAAGGACTAGCAGCAGGAGACCAAGCAGAGCTCATTATTACCCACAATGCATTTCATTACCTCATCATCGACCCGGCCGTCAGAGCTCTCCGGTTTTTCGAGAGTGAGGTCCGTCCATTACTCCGGCGTAAACAATCCCTCCGCCGTGATCTGGAGGACCGCCACCTTGTTGAGTGACTAATGAGTGACACATCGATCCGCTCCCTCATTGGACGATAGTACTCATGATCTGGCCAACCACAGCCTCGCCCCGACCCCCCGCTTTGTGATGAAATGACCCCAGTGCTGCAGGGGGCGCTGTTGGTTTTTGTTTCAACATCATTTATTTTGTTTTTCTCTCAGGGGCATCCTCACAAAGACCCCATGACTTCAATACAGTATTCATGCTGACTCTTCTTTTCGTTTTTGGACAGGGTTACGACTATTCGATAAGGCTCATTACTGCCACCTACTGGGCTAAGGTTTACACGGTAACTGATTTCTGTAAAATTAACAGCATTTTACCATAAAACTTACAATGAATTACTTTAACATGTCCTTACAGTAAATTACTGAAAAGGTAATGGATAATGAGAAAATTATTTTTTTCCTCAGGAAAACTGACCAATAGCAGGTGAGATTTCTTTTAGTAAATATTTCACAGATTTGGGTGAAACGAATGTTTGAGTGAATGTATTTTACTGAATAAAAATTGATTTATGATATTTCATTTACAAAATGATTTATTGCTTATCAGTGATCATTAAAAAAGTTAAAGATATATTAATATAAACTAAAATACAGCAAATTATATAATCTAAAACACATTAATAAGGTTGAAGAAGAAATACCGTAATGATACTTGAAATGAAAATCCAGTGAGAATGCTGTTTCTTAAAATACAATAATTTACTGTTAATTAAACAAAAGTAATGATACCTGAAACAAAAATACAGTAAAATATTGTAGAAAATACAGAATAATGCTGTAATATAAACATTTACGGTAACTTACTAGCATCATGTTGCTAATATGTTACCACTGAAAACTGAGTTAAAACTTTGCAAAACCAGTGAAATCCCAGCTTTAACTTTAAAAAAACAATTAAAACCCAGTGTTGACTTTACAAAGCAAGTGAAATCAAAGTTATGACTTTACAGAAACAGTGTCAAGATACAGCAGGAAAAATTGGATACAAATAGATAAACATTAATATAGCATTAGAAGAACTGAATATGTATTTTTGAGTTTTTATTCTTCCCCTGAGGCTCCCACACTTTTGTGCCACATTTCAAAACCGATTGAGCATCCTTTTACTCTCTCATCAAACTTTTCTCTTCCTTTTCTTGTATGATTTGATTAATTTTCCTTTTATTTTACCGGTTTGTCCCACTGAGATCAAAAATTCCTTCACATAAATAACCTGGCTGAGGTAAAAGTTCAAGTCTTGGTTTCTCTGCCTTGATTTGTAGTGAACATGCTTTAAGAATCCTGCATGTGAGTCTTTTTGTTTGTACGTCTCCTGATATTGTCATTTATAAACCTGTAATCTGAGGCTGCGTCCTGATTGGATTACAGAATCATAACAGACTTGTATCCAGCGTGGGCATGATGATCTGCTGTTTGGGCTCCTTCGGTCCAGTGTGGGCTGTTTGGCCCGTAACAATCAGCGTGGGCAGATGGCAGATCAGTAAATTACATTTAAAATGCCAGTTAATGCCGAGTCCCCCTGACAGGAGGCTGATAAAAGGAGGTGCAGAATAAAGTGCTGATCGTCCTTATTACCATTCATTTATCACTTATGTAATGGGCCTCGTGTCCTCACTTCACCCTCTGAAGGAGACGTCTGCTGCCTGATAACGACACCATGGAGGTGTAAAACAAACACAGACCAAGCATCTGTTAGAGAACCGTTAGTACAGCAATGTTTATCTGAGGCAGGACAACAGTATTTCCTCTTTTCTCTTTGTTTGATTAAGAAACTGGAGGAACGGACTTCCTGTTGGAAATGCTGATCAGGTGTGGGACAGGAGGAATAACTGATAAGTAGGCACTCTTTAGGTCGGACCAGTTGAACTCTGGCTCGCTGTTTTGGACCGGTTGATTTCTCTGAGGTGGTGTGAAAGCTCACAAAAAGTCTGGTGCAGACCAAAGACCTGAACACTAGTCTTCCTGAAAACAGGGGTCTTAATTCACTTCTAAAGTCTCTTTTACACCTAAATTCAGCAGACTTGGTCCAGTTCGGGGCTGAAGTTGCAGCATTGTTTGAGTTTTCACTTGGTTTGGTTTGCTTTCACACTGCAAACAATAAGATGGACCAAAGCCTGTTGACTCATGTAATCTTGCCTCCTGACACTGGTTGGGTTCATAGTCACAGTCTTTGTTCTTGCCATCCTGCCCAAGTTGCACTTGAAGCTGGCATTACACAATCGCCTTTGAGTAATGAGATTGTTTAGCTCAAAGCAATTCTGAAGAATATGGAGTCATAAAACAAAGATAAAGCTGCATTTAGATGCATTTGGATGTCTTTCTAATCCACTGCTCACCAAACTCCGGTCTGCTTGGAGGCGAACTGAGACCCCTGTCTTTTGTCGGACCAAAGTTCAGTTCTTTGGTCAACACCAGAGTTCCTGTAAGCTTTTCACACCAGCCTAAATGAACCAACATTTTTAAAAAGGAGAGATAGTTTTCTTGTCCAGACTAAATGAGTTAGGTGTGAAAGCGCCCAAAAAGGACCAGTGTCTGGTTCACTGCAGGTGTGGAAGCCAACCAAACATTTAAGCAATTAGTGCACCTGCACCATGTTCCACCTGACACAGCCACAACCCGACCGTCTATCGCTCTCTCGACCTCAACAACAGGGAGTTCACATGAAGATAAAGGAGGAAAGATAAAGCTACTCTGTGGGAGCACTTTGGGTGCACACCACAGATGGCAAAAACAAACTGAAGAAAACAAAAAAAATAGTCTGTGTGTCAATGATATGCAAAACAACTCAAGAAGAAAGTCTTCTAAAGGATATGTAGGAGGCTGAAATTTAGGATGGAAGATTAGCGGTGGCGACAGTGACGCACATCAACCATATTTTGGTTTCTTTATGCTGCATTCACACATCAACGTATAATAGATGACATTGACCAAGGATGAGTAATCATGAACGTTTCTGTGAAAGTATGGGTCAATTTTATCGTGTTCAAAGCAGGTCTATGTTTATAAAGAGAAGAGAAACATGCTGATGGAGTACATCGTAATTTTTTATTTAATATTTTTTATTTAACCTTTATTTAACCAGATAATTCCCACTGTGATCAGGATCTCATTTACAAGGGCGACCTGGCCAAGAGGTCAGCAGCAAACCTCATAATGAATACAAATTCAAGAAAAGATTAGGACAATAAATAACAAACAATAAATATGGAAAAGGATTCAACAACACCCAGACACACAAAGTGATGCACTCAACTCAAACTGAGGACACACTACAAGATTTTTCTGCCAGATTTTACCCACAATTCCACTGCACTAGTGGGGACAGTCAGCATGTCCAGTTAACGCAGAAATCTGTTGGTTTTAGCCAATAAAAAGAGAGGATGGGAGACAGGAAAGAGCGTCAGAAGACGACAGGAAGGAGCAGAAAAATCAGAACTGTCGCCTTTGGTAAAGCTTGTTCAAGAGTCCAGCTAGCTTTAGTTAGTTCGACAAATCCTGAAGTCTGTGACTTTCATCAGAGGTTCAGTGTGTTATCCCCAGTTGCTCATCCGTCACACAAAAATCTGATGAAACCAGTCTGAAACTCTTTGTCTTTTTCAAATCTGTGAAGACTGTGAAAGTATTCGGACGCCAGGCTTAAAGGACAAAAGATGGCTGCCCTCAAAAGGCTGCCTCAAGTCGTCCAACAGGAGTCCAGTACTGACGGGAAGCTGCAGCGGAGGGTATTGAAGGTCATGTTGGATCCAACATCCTGAATATTTAAGCATTTGCAAAAATTTGTTGATGTACATTAGTGTTGCCAAACTTAGCTCAACATTTCAGTTTTTGTCAGCAGAAGTTGACCAGTGGCTTCAAAGTCTAACATCTAATTTTGTCTTACCCACAAGTTTTCTGTCAGTGATTCAGACTTCTGGGTTAGCCTTCACGACTGGGTTGATTCGACTGTGGAGACATTCTCATCAGTTAAACGTCTCAATCAGTAGATATGAGATTTAATAAACAAATAAGTTCATGGGGGCTCCACCTTGACCTTTGGCGAAGTCCATGGTGTCCCGTTGGTTTGTCTCGGCCTCAGTGGGCTAATGTCCTCAGTGGGCTAATGTCCTCAGTATAATGTCAGATGTAAATGTCCATGCTGCTGGACCGTTCCTGTGAGCAGCCTTGTGTTGATATGTCAGGATTTATGTGTGAACTGTACCGTGCAGGTCTGAATAAATGAAGATCCATGACCGCACAGTGAGCCTGCTCAGCCTGGCTGTATCCGGGTATTGTAAGTGACCTTTTGAAGTATGCGTGCATCACTTTGTGCGTGAGGGTGCACAGGAGGAGTTGAAATCGGTACACAAAAACCACGTTAGAGCCGTCACAAGCGGAGGTGAAATTGGATTAGTGTCAGCCGCGATAAGGCGAAGGGGCGAATGAGGGACGAGGAGAAAATTGGAAGAAAGGAAACGGCTATTTCAGCGCCACTACCTCGCTCTACACCTCCGCCATAATTTCATTTTAAATTCCAGGCACTGAAAGCATAACCGCACTGCCACGGCGTTATGGAGCCGGCTGGAGTTAATGGAATATTTATATGCAGACTGTGGGACCCTGAATATCCTTTCTTTCCCAAACAGCGTGTAGCCCCCTCCTCTCCCTTTCTGCTATCTCTCACTGTAGAACTGCCTTTGTTAGGATTTGACACTATTTTTACAGAACGGAGAGCTCTGGATTTCCATCTGCTGCAGCTCCGAGGGCCTGTGGAGAGCATGTGAGCAGCTTTTTGGTCAGGTACCATTAGATTCATCACGCTGCACCACAAAGAAGGCATGTAGGGGGAGTCAGAATGGACCACCCACACTCACTTATCTTCTCAAAGTTATGAGAAGATTAAATTAACACATGACTGAGGGCATCGTCATGTAATCCGTTACTTTACTGGAGTGGAGCCAACTTTACACCAAACCAGAAACATTCAGTGTTCCAGTCATTACAGTTTGTCTGCAAGATTCAAGACACATTTAATATTTATGTGCACTTTGTAAAGTAAAACCTGTGAACCCTGAACAGTGGGTCTATTAACAAAGACATCGACTCCAGTTGGAGATACCTGCTCTAGATACAAACCCAGATTCCAATGAATTTGGGACGTAGTGTAAAACATTAACGACAACAGAATATAGGAATTCTCAAGTCCTTTTCAGACCAATATTCAATTTAATGCATGACAAAGACAAGATGTTAATGTTCAGACTAATAAACTTTATTGTTCTTTGCAAATCAAAATTATAATCAAAAGTGGTATTTATTGCCAAGTACATTTTCACATACAAGGAATATGACTTGGTAAGTTGGTGCAAAAACAATCAACATGCTATAAGAATAAGAATTAAAATAAGGCTCAGGAGGAATAAAATATAGTATAAAAATATTTTGAAAATTGTAAAAAAAAATTGACTTGGGTATATTTCACTCATACAGTGAAAAACTTAGATATTCACTCATTTTAAGTTTGATGCCTGCAACGCATTCAAAAGAAAAACTGGGACAGGGGCAACAACAGACTGATTAAGTTGAAGAATGTGCAAAACACACCTGAAATGATCATTTCATCATCTACAGCCCATAATATCATCAGAAGATTCAGAGAATCAGAGACATCTCTACACATAAGCAACAAGGCTGAAAACCAACACTGAATGCCTGTGACCTGTGATCCCTCAGGCAGCACTGCATTATAAAGCAGCATCATCCTGTAAAGGATATCAGCACGTGGGCTCAGGAACACTTCAGAAGACCATTGTCAGTTAACACAGTTCATCTCTACATCTACAAGGTCAAGGTCAAACTCTACCATGCAAAGACAAAAACAAATATCAACAACACCCAGAAACACCGCCGGCTTCTCTGGGCCGAGCTCATCTGAGATGGACTGAGGCAAAGTGGAAAAGTCTGCTGTGGTCTGAGTCCACATTTCAGACTGTTTTTGGACATCATGGACATGATGTCCTCCGGGCTAAAGAGGAAAAGGACCATCCAGATCATTTAAGGTCACGAGACAGGAGTTAAGGTCATGGACTCTTGTGGTTATCTTGGGTTAAATGTCTTTGAAACACTTTCAGGGACTTTCATCAGACTCTGCCCTCAGTCCACTCTGACTGAACGATGACCTGAGTAGACTGATGTCCTTCAGACTTTGCTCAAACACCCGATGTAACACAAAACAACTAGACTTGGCAGGCCATGGGTTAAAGGTCAAGGTTGTGGATTTTTCTGGTCAGTCATTGCTATGAATGAAGTATCTGAGGACAGCTCTGAGGGACTCGTCTTCTTCGACTAAAAGATGATTTGAAAGAGTCATAGGACCGAGGTTATCATGTGTTAAGTTCCTAGCCTGCTGGTGACCACAGTTTCTCTAAAAGTCTTTCCAGGGTGGTCTTTAAATTTAAGACAAATGTCTTGATCAAAGACAGACTGGTTTGCTTTTGGAGGGATGAGGTCAAATGTCCTTGGACTTCTTGATCATGCCTTCTGAACCTGATCTGTCAAGAATTGATGCATTTCTGTCAAACTCTGTGCAGGGTCGACTCTAGGAGGTTTGATGATGCCTTTTATTTGACCTTGGATGTCAGAATATCCAAGTTCAACAAACATACAGTGTGTCACCAGGATGGTTTGAATATCTACTCTGGAGCTCGGATGATCTTCAGGTACTTTGAGTTTACCAGCTTGATTCTGGGATGTGTTTCAGTGGGATGTGGGAAAGTTCCCTGCTCAAGCATCAGAGTTCAAAGGTAAATGGGACGCACCATAAGGTCGGGACCAGGGCATGATGTTTTGATATGAATATTTAGATTGACCCTAACTGCACATTGCCTTATTGCACTCTCCTCCTGTTTTGAATGTGAGGTGTTCCTCAGTTTTCACGGCTTAACTCTTTAGCTAGATCTCCTACGGTAGTCCCGTTATTTTAGCTTCACCACACTGTGATGTAGGAGGAGACATGCTTTATAAAGATCTGTTGAAGATTGAATTAACACTAATGCAGGGACAGAGATTGTGAGCTTGGACATGTCTGAACAGGATATGACAAACTCCAGCAATAATCCGGACACTCATCCTCAAACTGCTGCATAAATAAAGCTGCGGCAGGCGCTGTGGGAGATTGAGAGGGGTATTTAGAGGAGCAGAAGCTGCAGGTGAAGTGAAAGATATCAGGGTGAAGATATGGATGCTGACAGGTGAAAGTGAAAAGAAACGAGAGCGTGAGGAAGCATGGAGGCAGAACTCACAGAGGAGCTATAAATACAGCCAATGAGAGGCCCTCGGCTGCTGCATAAACCCACAATAAGATGCCCCCACATTATTAGCATTCAGAGAGCGTAGCATTATAGCCGGGCTCCCACTGAGTCTACAGTAAAACCAATAAGAGGGCGGTATCAGGGGACTGAAATACGGCACATTCTTCTCGTGGCGGAGAGGGGGGATTCAGAGATAGCAGAGCGGCTCGGATACAGATAGACTCCCATTAAGTATTCAACCAGGAGGTCACAGCACTTACAGCTGGTCCACAGAGGCTGAGATTTCCATGGATCCAGTTTGGCACCAGAAACTTCATGTTCAGGCTGAAGATCCAGTCATTACCCTGAGGACTGAGGGTCAGCTCTTTGTCCACCTCTGAGGTCACAGAGGTGGTTCTTGGTCTGATCAGTGACTCTGGTCCACCCTGAGAGACTGAAGGACCAGCTGCTCATGATCTTTGAGTCTCAGCTTGGACCTCCTTCACCTTCAGAGCTGTTGGTCCATATCTCCATCACAGCATCACACAGCTGCTGAACATCCATGATCAGAATCTCCTGCTCCACCACATCCCAAAGGAGCTCTACTGGACTGAGCTCTGGTGACTGTGGAGGCCACTGGAGTTCAGTGAAGAAACCAGTGTGAGATGATCTGAGCTCTGAGACATGGAGCTGCTGAAGTCTCCATCAGAAGATGGTCCACTGTGGTCATAAAGGGATGGACATGGTCAGGGACAATCCTCAGGTAGGCTGTGGGGTTTGAACCATGCTCAGGTGGGACTAAGAGGCCACCAGCAGCAGCCTGAACCGCTGATCCAAGGCAGGATGGATCCATGCTTTATGATGTTCACACCAAACTCTGAGCCTACATCTGAACATGGAGCAGAGATCCAGACTCATCAGACCAGGAGACACTTTTACAGTCTTCTGTGGTCCAGTTTTGGAGAGTCAGACCCTCAGTTTCTGTTCTTAGCTGACAGGAGTGGACCCTTGTGTGGTCTCCTGCTGCTGTGGACCATCTGCTTCTGTGTGGTCAGAAATGGTCTTCTTGAGTTCCTGTTGTCTTCCTATCATCTCCAACCACTCTGACCATTCTCCTCTGGCATCCAAAAGGCATTTTGGCTTTTGCTGCTCACAGGATATTTTCTCTTCTTAGACCATCTTCTGTAAACCTGGAGATGGTTGAGTGTGAAAATCCCAGAAGATCAGCAGCACCAAATTCATGGCACGTTCAAGTCTGTTGAATCACCTTTCCTCTCCATTCTGATGCTCTGTTTGAGCTTCAGCAGGTCATCATGACTATATCTACATGAGTGTATTCAGCTGCTACGTGATTGGCTAATGAGCTGTTCCCATTGAACTGGTGCACTAATTAAGTTGCCTTTCCTGATTTGAGTAAGCCACAACCCTGTTAGAGACCTAAAAATCATCTGGGGTCCAACAAAACCCTCAACAAAACTGTGAAATCTGAATTTTTTACCTGCTTTTTTTCCATAAATCCATTCACATCCTTTTCCAGCATGTAAATGAAATCAACTGGTGTTTTCTTTTAAGGTGATCTACTGCATGTTTGCTTACTTTTTTACTATTATTTTGCTACATTTGTTTAAATGTACATAAAATACAAGATTTATTTCTTAAACGTTTGAAAAAAAAAAACTACTACTACTCCTACAATAAATAGATCCTTTAAAGGGGTTGTGAAATTCAGCTCCAATCCAGTTTTATTTGTAAAGCACTTTGAAAACCACCACAGTGGACCAAAGTGCTGTACAGAAGAATAAAATAAAATGAAATAAAATAAAACACAAGAACAGACTAAGAGGCATAAAACAGTACAGTTAAAACAAGGTAAAAACAAAGAACCAATACAAAATACCATATAAAAACAAAATAATAATCATAATAATAATACATTTATATGTCTCACATGGTGTCAACAGCCAAGGAGAAAAGAAATGGGAACAAAATATTCCAGTTAAACTGTAATAATTTGTTCTAAAGTTAAAACTATGGCTGTATTATTGGTTCTGGGACTTAAAAACATGTAATCAGATACTTCATGATCATACAAAAGTGTTTTAGAGGGTTTATGGTTATTATTTGTTGCATATGCCCTAACCTTATGCAGTACCTCCAGGGCCCACCAGAGGGCCAGGTCCTGTACTTTGGGATGCATAGTGTATTAGAAAGCAAGTCTGTCTTTTTAGTTTTGAATATTTGAATTGACACAGTTATCTACGACAAATATCTACAAAGGCGTATTCTGTTTGAATTGAGCTGGGACATCAGTGCTCTTGTTAAATAATAAAGAAAAGGTTTTTCACTGCGTCCCCTCTGTTGGAGCTGAGTGTGTCCGTCCCTGCTCGGGTTCCTCGCTGACCCTGATTGTCCCTGGAGATTGGATGATCCCTCTGCCAGGCTGGCTGAGCCTGATATCTCCTTCAGCAGATAACAAGCCGGGACAGCCAGGACACGCTGGAGTGGGAGCAGAGAAGACACCTCCTTCATGTGTGGCGGTGGAAGAGGAACGGCTAAATCTGTCTTTAATTTGTGCGAACATGTGTGCGTTTGTGTTGTTCACATCAAACAATGGCACGGAGGTGTTCTTGGCTTCCTGTTAGCGTTTGAAAAATGACATAAACGGGCATCTTCTGAAGCGGCGGCACCTCTCTTTGTGTGAAGAGAGGGAAGCAGGGTGTGATATTGGCGCAGAGAGGAGAAGATGAGTCATGTCGTCCTTAATGAAAGCTCCCGCGGCATGTGTGAGGAGCTGTGGTCGGCGCCATCAGCACATTGTTATCTCTCTCTGTTCCCCGGCGAAGAGGCAGCGGCCGACCTCCCGGGGTCGCCGTGTGGCTCGGTCGCTGCAGAGGCCATTAAAGACAGACAGCAGCACCTGAGAGAGGAGGAAATGGAGGAGGCCAGGAGCAGAAAGCAGCTCATTATCGCACACGGAGAGGTGGCATCACGGACCGCCCGCTCGCCACGAAATGCTCCCCCAGGTGAAAGTGTGAGGGGGCGGGAGGATCTCGCTCTGGCTCCTTAATTAGACCAGGACTTGATAGGTGTGAGCCCCGTCCTCCCAAAATTAACCCAGCTTTATGGGATAATTGGAAACATAAATGTTCAGACGGAAAGTTCACGTTCACTCCCCTGAAGATGAAACTACGGGAAACTTTGGACAGAAAGGTCACAAACTTCAGCGATGAAGGTGAAGGGGGTAATTTTCACTGGGGGGCCCATAAAGGTCAAACTCTGGTCCACCCTACACTGTTCTGAGTTTTGTAAACTTAACAGAATTTAACCAAAAAAACTACAGTTACCTACTGTAAAATGTCTAGACAGCAATTTACTGAAAAGGGTGGTGGATCAAGAGAAAATTTAATGTTGCCCAGAAAAACTGACCACTAGCAGGCAAGATTTCTTTTTTGGTGAAACAAATGTTTGAGCAAATGTATTTTATTATTTATTTTATGTGATTTTTATTTTACAAAATAATTATATTTTGCAAATAAATGATCATCAAAAATGTTAAAGATACAGTAATATAAACTAAAATACAGCAAGTTAATTCAATTAAAAATGCATTTAAAAAGCTGTAAATAAAATAAAGCAATGATACTGTAAATGGAAATACAGTCAGGATGTTGTTTTTTTTTAAAAAATACAGTAATTATGCTGTAAATTGAAACAAAGTAATCATACCTTTAACAAAAATACAGTGATAAAACAATAAAGAAAATACAGTTATAATGTGAATTAAAATAGTGTAATGCTGCCTTAAAGACATTTACAGTAACCTACTGTTAAATTTACAACAACCTTTTTATAGTGTAAAGCCCGTCAGTTAAGTCAGAGCCGAACTTTAATTTTAACCCAGAAACTCACATTTGATCAAAATATCGAAGATGTGGAGACCCTGCTGACCCCTGAAAGGTCAGAGTATCAGGGTTATTAGTGACGCCGCCTGTTATCGGCTCTGTAATGCTGAATGACTTCCCAAACTCCCCTCTGCTTGGACAGCATGTTGTTTTGCTGCGTGTAATCATCTTTAAACTATAATTCATCTCCTGACTGTTAATAAAGCCACAGGGTTTGGGTTAACCCTGTCCTCTCTGTCTCCTCCTTCCTTTGCAGCTATGGCAGCCACTAATGGCCCCGCCCACCTTGAGGAGGTGCTGATACTGCCCACGCTGCATGGGAAAACAGAGCAGGTAGGAGCTGAGCTGAGCAGATATGGAAAAGCTCCATCAGGGATGAATGACAGCAGGGTTTAGGTTTGAAAAATATGTTATTAATATCTGTATTTATCTCTATAGACTGAAACTTGGTTTGTGTTATTGTTCATCGTCATGTTTAATAATCTGCCTATAATGTGTCATGAAGAGGGGCTTCATAGAAAGTGTTTCTGAAATATTTTCTATAAAATATTTTCTCTTTGTTTTCTGTTTTTATATGAAGAACTGAATTATATTTGGGTGAAGTCAGTCTTCATTT
Source organism: Cetoscarus ocellatus (assembly GCA_037902135.1). NCBI lineage: Eukaryota > Metazoa > Chordata > Actinopteri > Labriformes > Labridae > Cetoscarus > Cetoscarus ocellatus. The sequence continues at coordinate 308,776 of JBAMNC010001890.1, forward strand.
GGAAACACTAAATACTTTTATCATTTAATTGAAACAAAGTAGTGATACTCTGAATAAAAATACAGTAGTAAAACTATTATATAAAAAAATATGCAGCAGATAATTAATACATGTCATGGTTTAATGAAATTCAAAAACAAATAGTTAAGCTCCAGAGTCTGCGTTTAGGGAATATAGAGTTTACAATCAATAAATGTTATTAAGGTCATTAATGAATCAAAACAGAATCAATCACTACTTCAACAATAACACATTTTTCCCTTAAAAAGTCAAAAGTTTAAACAGGAAAATAATCAGATAACAAACATATTAAAATATGTTTTGTTTATTAGAATTAATACAGAGTTGATTTAACTGTTGTCAGGTGCCTGTCTGATCAGCTGTCATCACAAACAGACGTCCTCGTGACTTCAAGTGAAGGACATGTCTCCTCTGTCCTCTCCTCACTTCCTCTGAAGTGAGGGACTAACATGCAAGGAAGAGATTTAAGTGGAGGAGGGAAGGAATGCAAATAAGGGAACAGAGATGCAGCCATAAGACCTGAAGGATCCAGCTGCAAAACACATCTGTTTAAGTGTGTTTTTTTCATTTTTATTTTTACAATTTGTCCTGAGTTTATATTTGTTTCATAGTGCTCTATTATTTGGCTTTAATTCTAAGATTTTATTGTATTTTTATTTTATTTTATTTCTACTTTGCAGTCACAGTGCAGCACTTTGGTGAACTTAATAGTTTTTTTTATTGATTTTTAGTAAATAAAGTGGACTGGATTGCAGACACAGCTCTGAGTTTGGATAAATCCCTGTGTCTGCCCAGCATATGAACGCAGGCTTTAACAGGAGAGTAAACAGGGAGCTGGGTTAGGGTTTTTAACGATGCCGCTGGTTTCAGCACTCAGAGAAATGATGTCTTTGAGCAGGTCAGTAAATTTCCCGGCCACGCTGTTAAAGACACCAAAACTGTGACATAATATCGAACACCTGACCTTCATTTTGGCTCCTCCAAAGGCCAGAGCCACACATTTCCTCTCCTGAGTAAACTCAGAGGACCAGGAGGAACCACCTGAGGTAAACCAGGCGTGCTCTCACAGCGCCCCCTCGTGGATGCAGAGGAAAGAGCTGCGTCTGTAGTTTGGACATGCAGGTGGTTTCTTTGATTGTATGACCGGAGATGAGTTTTTGCTGCATCATTTCTGTTGTTCATGTCTTTATTGTGATAATCGAGGGCCAAATTTGTGCTTTAACGAGAAGAAAAACATGCATGTGTCCTGATGGCAGGGGATAATGGGCCCTGACAGGAGGCCCAAATGTTTTGAAAAGTCTTACCTGGCTTCGTGTCACATTGGAACAAACAACATAAACCTTCTCAAACGTCAATCTCAGCACAAAGCCTGCCAGTCTAACATGCACCTGAACATAATTATGCTAATTTGAAGTAATTAGCAGAGAAGCTGCTTGAGCTAATGAGTTGTTGCAAGAAAAAAAAAGGCAGTTCAGGCTAATGTGGGATAATGAGCCTGACGATGTGGGCTGCAGAACAGAAACTGGATTTTTTTTTTTTTTTAAGGATCCGAAACACAGCGACAGCACCCACAGACTTCATCTCCATACCAACAAACCCAGCCAGGGTCTTTCGTCTCCCCTCCACCTGCCACAAACATGCCTCCTGCTGCTATTTTGGCCCCCTCGCCTCGTTGACCTGACAGACAAGTGCTGCGGGAGAGCCTCATGTCAGCTGCAGGTGGGGCCCTCAGCAGGGGCCCGAGCCCAGCGGCCGGAGCTCAGTGTGAGGACAGGAGAGCACAGCGCTGAGGGGGCTGCAGGTAAGGGCTTCTCTTTTCAACTTTGAGGGATATTTCAGCCTTTATAGACTTTAATTTATGCTTTTTCTGGATGAAACAGGAGCACAGGAGAAGAGATTTATCTCGTAGGGATGCTCCACACTGGAATCATTTTTGTCTGATATCCAATAATCTGTTTTAGTTGTATTTTAGCTGATAGGGGCAAAACCCTCTCGACGAAGACAACGATGAATCTGTCCTGTAACTCTTATAATGACCTCTTTTGTAAAGGATGCTCGATGTTGTCATCAGGATATGCAGATAGTCGCTCATAGCTATCGTTCGTTATCAGCAGCCAGTATTCAGGCCTTCAGCAGACATCGAGTGCAGAAATATAACTTAATTCAAATATTTTTTTATCAGGAACATCCATTATTAAAGTAGTGCTCTTAAATTTTTGTACTTGAGGATTTCCTTTGTTTGTTTTTTTAATTTTTAAAATGATGATGATGATGATGATGATGAGGATGATGATGATGATGAGGATGAGGATGATGATGAGGATGAGGATGATTAGAGCACAGACCTCCACCAAGACATTTACAACACTGTTGGTCAAGTTCTTGTCAAAAATGAGGAAAACTGCCCTGAATCACCCTGTAAACAAATCCTTCAAAACGTTCTGGATCCTCGTCCAGAATCTGACTGATTCTTCTTCGTGCCGTGACCTGAAAATGTCATCAAAATCCGTCGAGAACTTTAGAGCTATCAGCATGAAATGTGGAAAACTCTCCTATCTCGCCACCTTGAGAAATCTACCTGATTGGTCCTTGACCCATTTCTGACCTGTCTGAAAAAATGTAATCAAATTTTGTTCATAAGTTTTTGAGTTATTCTGTTAACAAACAAACCAACAAATGCCAGCTCAAACATAACCCCACTGTAACAGGTAACAACCTTGTTTATTGTTTTTATTTTATTAAGATTTCAGAATGATGAAGAAAAACTAGAAGAGCTCCGAGAGCACGAACCTTCAACAACATTTCCAACAGTTGTAGTTATGTTAAAATGGAAGAAAACGACCTTATCCCATAATGTTAAGAAATATTTTTAAAAAAATCCTGCATATGCATCTGGATTCAGATCACCACCAAAGTCTAATCACTCATCCTTTGTGCCCTGAGCAACAATCCCTGGAAATGTCATGAAAATCTGTTAAAATCTTATCAGGTTATTAGCATAAAACATGAAAAACTGCCCAATCTTTCTCTGTCAACAAATCCTGTAAAAATATTCTTTAATCAGCCTTTGGATTTGAATCACCGACAGAATTTCAGGACCAGTCCTTGACCCATTTCTGACCTGTCCTGAAAAATGTAATCAAACTCTGTTCATAAGTTTTTGAGTTATCCAATAATGCTAGCACAAACGTGACCTCCTGTAATAATAACCTTGTGTTTGTTTTTATTTTTTATTTTTTGGAATGATGATGAAAATCTAGAGGAGCACTGGGAGCACAAAACTCAGCCAAAGCTTTTCCAACACTGTCGGGTGAGTTATTGTCGAAAATGTGGAAAACTACTTTATCCCATAACGTTAATAAATCTTTTAAAAACTTCCTGGAGCCTTATCAAAACTGAATCACTTCTTTTTTTGTGCCATGATCAACAGTCCTAAAAAATGTCATCTTAATCCTTTGTGAACATCATTAGTTATTAGTGAAAATGTGGAAAACTGTCCTATCTTGCCAAAAGTCCTTTAAAAATATTCCTGGATCTGCATCCAGTGATGAATCACCACCAAAATCTACCTGACTGGTCCTTGACCCATTTCTGACCTGTTCTGAAAATGTAATCAAACTCTGTTCATAAGTTACTGAGTTACCCTGTTAACTAACAAACACCAGCACAGACATAACCTCCTGTAATAACCTCCTTGGTGGAGGTAATAATACAGTTTTGATTCAGACTGAACGGCTCACTTTTTACCTTTGGCAGCTCAGACTTTAGGACATTTGTCAAATACATCAGCGGGGAATACTGGCAGAAATATCTGCTGACATGAACAACTTTTAAAGCAATTATCTGCATAAATCAATGAATAAATCAATGTGTTTATTCACTAACTGAATTAAATCAGATGCAAACATCATAAGCTCTCAATAAAGCAGTAACTTATGAAATGGACCCCCCTTATAAGCAGGAGCCCAGACTTTACAGGGTGTTCACAATCAGAATCTGATTTTAACCTAAAACATTGTATAAACCTAAAAATCTAAACTTTCTTAAATTTACAAAAGACCCTAACATAGGGATGGGAAACTTTGACCACATAAATGTTATCACCAAAGTTTGAGGGCCATATAAATCCATCATTATTTGACATGTAAGCTTACTTAATTAAACAAAAGCAACACATATGGCCTTTTTTATGTTCCCTACATCAACGTTTAAAGTTAAAGTTAAAATGTAAATAATAAGATTTTAATAAATAAGCTAAACAGAGAATTCAAGCAAATTGAAATTACTCATGCAGTGTTATGAACATAACTTTTAGAGTTTTTTTTCTAATTAATTTCACTAACAGGTCTTTTTTTTATTATAAAATAACATTTTGTGATGAATTAGCAAGATTTAATGGAACACGATGTTAGCTAACTTCTTGCAAATAACTGTGTATTTTCCAATAACCAGAGATCATGAAGGAAACATACTGATTTAATTGATATAATGGACTGAGTTGCATGGGAGGGAGGGCCTCATGTGACCCCAGGGCCTCATTTTACCCATCCTACCCTGGTGTAAACTCACACACCACACATGTGGACAATGGCAGATCGGGAGTAGGAGTAAAATGAGTTTGAGCTTTCGTATTTCATTAATTACATATTTTATTGGTTACATATTTGAGTCACAGCTTTTCTTCGAAGTTCTCCTGAAGCTGGACACAGACAAAGATGTTCTGATGGACCTCTGCAGTCCCACTGAAGCTGGGACACTTCAGTTTCCCTTCAGAGGGATTTATTTCCTCATGTTTTGTGCACAGGAAGGGGAAAGTTTGGAAAAGACTGCACAGTCCTCACAGTCCTCATGAACAGTGTGGTGCGGATAACAATGTGAAGCCTTTCTTTGTTTGAATAAAGTTAATAATGAATCGTACACGCACGGTCACAGCTGAACGCTGAATCTTCTCCTCCTCAGATGTAGCTGACGTCTGATAAGGTCACCTGAGGTTTCATGAGGTTGTTGGTGAAAAAGGTACGAGCAAAGCTCCTTCTTTGTCTTCATCCAGGGCTGTATCAGCTGTAAATATCAGCTGTAAATATCAGCTGTAAATATCAGAAGTACCGACCAATAACTTTTCAGGCAAATATCTGCCAACACACATGAACATAAATTCATACTTTTAGACCAGTTAAACCATTTTAATGGCAGTTCGGCTAGATGTTGTTATATTAATCATCATTCCTCTCCAGATTATTTTCATTATAGATATTAATGTTAATATCAGACTGATCTCTCTATCCATGGCTGTATTGATTATTCATCCATAGTAACTATCTTTACAACCTTATAGACATGAGGACCCTCTGAAAATGAGATGCCACATCTCAAAGGGCTTACCTTTAATACATTCATATTTAACAAATAATGTACTATATAGATAAAGATTGATTGATTGATTGATTGATTGATTGATTGACCCACCATAGGTCATACCTCTATGTCCTTTATCTGATAGTAAAGTATGACATGTCCACCCGTCTGAGAATAAAAAGTGATAATGAAGATAGATGCTCCTTCACAGGTGGTGTCTCCAGCATGATTGAACGTCTCAAATGATTCATCATGTGGCCTAAAATCATGTCATACCACATCTGTGTCATTTTGGTGTTAGAGGATCTTTGTACCGAGCATGAGGCCCAGGGTCTGTCCTTTTCCCCGTCTTCACTGTCTCTGAAGGTCTCCAGGACTGACAGCACATTTGTCATCAGTGATATTTCAGGTTGATGGTCTCCAGGTCGTGTTTTGGATGTGCTGGATGACCCCCTGGTTTCTCTGCTCAGATTCTCAGTTAACGTGGGCATCAACTGGAGGTGAGTGACCCTCTGAAGATGTACGGCCTGTACCTGGAAGCAGTGAACGACTACATCAATGAATCCTACGGAGAGGATGTTTGGAGGCTGATCGAGAACCGAGCAGAGATCCCACACCTCAAGTTTGTCAGGCATCAGATGTACAAGTAGGTGGACCTGTTTTCAGACCTGTGGAAACAGCCTGATCAGACGATCAGGCGATCAGGCTGAGGGTAGTGAAGGGCTCTTTCTGGAGTTTGCAAGCCTGTTGGATCAAACGTCGGACATTTTCAAACATGTTTAAATTTATCGACATACCCGACTAAGTTATCTCGATGGCTCAGCGTTTTCCGTTGTGACGGCAGATGTTGACAGGGCATGAAGTAACTGACAGTAAATCTGACACAAACACTTCACTCTCACTCCTCCACAGTGATAACCTGATCCTACGGTTGGCGAAGGCTGCTGGAGAAGTTCTGGGAAAGACTCATGATGAGCTGATGTACGCCTTCGGAGTCTACATGGTCAAGAGGATCGGGAACTACGGATATGAGCGGATCCTGAAGGTGACACAGTGACGCCGTGAAGCTCTCTCAGGCTGTTTAAAGTCTGTTAGGATGGCAGAGCTAAAGCACACCCAAATATTTAGCTCCTTTACGCCGTCACAACCTGGCCGGACAGGCAGGTTTGAGGCCTCGTGTCTCCACAATAATCTTAAAAAACTGTGGTTGAATCACCACAAAAAACAAATCACTTCTTCCTTGTGTCATGACCAACATCCAATGAGAATTTCATCAAATTGTGTCTATAAATTTTTGAGTTATCCTGTTAACAATCTCACACACAGTGACAAAAACAAACCCTGAGGTGAAGGTAAGAAACAGCAGCAGATCTAACTGTATCCTGTGGACGGAGATTTGGATCTATGGTCTTGCAGAGGAAAGATCCACACCTCTAATCACCTCTTAGAAGAGAAGTATCAGTTTAAAGGAAGTGATTAAAGCATTAAATTATTGTTTATTCTATTTAGCTGTCCCGTCATATTTAAACTTTTTTATGCACAGCACTAACTCAGATCTCAGCAAGGGTGTTTGTCTAATTTCAAGTCAGAAATATCTAAAGCACTTAGTTTAATCCACATTCACTTAGCAAGCCCAGATAAATGTCTTACTACATGAAATAAAAGGCAAAAAAAAAAGGCATTGAACTGCTCGTAATGATAAGAAAATATCTGCCAATCAAACAACTCTTTGACTCTTCAATTCAAGTCTAAAATCTTCTCTGGATAAAAAAATCATTTTAAGACACTCTTTAAGTTAAATTTGTCTTGTCTCATTGGCATTTGTTTTTAGTTATTACAACCAACTCAGGCTTTTTTTTAGTTTTTATATCTTCAAATAAAATCTTAATCCAGACACATCAAGAAATTGCCTTAAAATAAGTCTTGTGAGGTATTTTTGACTTGAAATTGGACAGATTCTCTCACTTAGATCTGAGTTTTGCAGTAGATGGGTATCGGCCTTCATTCTCATTTTTTAATTATTATTTTTATTATTTTCCAGAGATTTAACAAAAAGAAAAGGAAAAACACAAGAAAGAAGAACCAACCCCCCCCTTCAAAAAAAGCACCCCATTCAAAGATAGACATGACGTGTGCTGCTGACCTCTTGGCCAGGTCACCCTTGTGAAAGAGGGGGTCTTTTATCTGGTTAAACAAAGGTTAAATAAAAAAATAAAAAGCCTTAGAACTGAAACCACAAATCATACGAGAAAAAATATATATGTAAAACAACTAAGAGAAAAGAACAAGAGCGACAGCATCAATAACTTTCAACATGATCACAGTGATGCAGCATAGGTGCAGGACATCAGCGCTCATTTTTTACCATTACAAAAGTTCAGCGGGGTCCCCAGGACTTATCAAACATGTTTCCTCTGTCCTCGTTAGACAGTCTCAGTCCTTCCAGGTGCGGAGTGTGGGCCAGTTCACCCAGCCAAGTCCTCATTTTAAGGTCCTTTAATTCCACCTCCAGGTGCTGGGTAGAAACGTCCGAGACTTCATCAATGAGCTGGACAACCTGCACGAGTATTTCCGGTTCTCCTTCCCCAAAGTTCAGCCGCCCAGCTTCTGCGTGGAGGAGGAGTGTGAGACCAGCCTCACGCTGCACTACCGCAGCACCCGCAAAGGATTCACACAGTTCGTTAAAGGTAACGAGAGACGGGAGGGCGGTTTACTCATGCCTTTATATCTGTAATTCAGTTTTCTCCAGTTTCCTGACAGACTCTCAGTGTTAAAAAAGTCTTTTATGAAATGAAGTCAGACCTGCTCCTGGGGGCGTTTTTAACCTGGTCCAGTCACAGCCCCCTCTCTAAATAACCCTGTCTACCTGCTGTTTGTTCTGAAATGATCTCTGTGTGAAGCCCTTATCAGCCATGACCTCTGTTTGTGATGGACTCTTCCTGCAGGGCAGCTCTCTCAAGTGGGACGGCAATTCTACAACACAGACATCGAGGTGGAGATCCTGTCCAAAGAGGAAACCGAGAAGATGACCTACGTGGTGAGTATCTGAGCTAAAGTCCATTAAAGATCAAGACGACGTCATCATAATATGAAAAGCTGAACCAGTTTAATATTTACGACTGTCGACCCCGACCTGTTTCAGAGCCGATTGTCAGGACAAATTCACTCTGAACACCTCAGCCCACAGGATAATCTGATAGGATAGTCTTATAAAACAGAGGATAATCTGGAGTTTGCCATCCTCGGTCGTGAAGGGGTAATGTCGGGACAAAACCAGCCCAATAATCTTTATGTGTGGACCCCACTTAAAGACTACCGTACTCCAGAAGACTTTACTAAGACTTTCTTAAGTCTGCAGTCTGACACCGTCTCACAGATGAAGACCTTTTGTCCTCAACTCTCAGAGTTTTTGGTCTCAGGCTGAGGTTTTAGGAAGACTGTGGATCTTAGAGGGTCACTGACTACAAGGCTGCACTGCAGATGAAATGCATTAACCCATGTCCTCCTGTCTTAGTATTATCATTATTTCAGCTACTATCACTGTGATGGTGTCATTAATATTAAAAAGTCTGTTCATATCAGGTTCAGATTTACATTATTTGGCTGCAGTATGCTTGAGGGAACATTGTCTGGGGTCTGAGTGAGAGATTTAGATTTTTTAGAGCTCCCATTAAGGAGAAATGCTTCTGCTTGGACATACAGTCGGAGCAGCTGACTTACATGCAGGTGTTTTTACCTCAGTTATCGGCCTTTAGGGGTCCATCACACACTCTCACATCGTTACGACAGAGAAAATGCAGCTCATTGTTCCAGCCTTTCGTTCTGTCCTCCAGAGTTAATAAAATCTCCCCTCATGTCCAGGTCTATAAGATGAACTTCGACAATGCTGCTTTCAAACACCGCATGCCCCAGCAGAAGACGGCGCCCAGCTACGAGAAGCTGCCGATGAAGCGAGGGATCTTTTTCGACATGTTCCCCTTCAGCGTCATCTTCCGCCGTGACATGACCATGTACCGCATCGGGGACGGCCTCAAAGAGGTTTTCTCAGACCTGCAGGGGAAGAAGGTCAACGAGGAGTTCACGCTGGTGCGGCCCATGCTGGAGTTCAGCTGGGACAACGTGAGTCCAGGAGTCTTTGACTGAGTCACACTGGTGTCAGGACGAGCCAAAGCAAACCTCCACCTTCTCTCCTCAGATCTACACCCACCTGAACAACGTGTTTGAGCTCCTGTCCAAAGCCGTGGTGGAGAGCAAGCAGAAGGTCAACATCCCCAAACTGAGCAAGGAGGAGCCGGACGAGAAGGAGGAGAGCGAGAAGGCCAAGAGGGAAGAGGAGAGAGGTACGAGCCATTATTTTATCAGCAGGATGCATTATTGATTCAAGAGTTCATCTAAAATGAATGGGATCACCAGAGTGTCCATCAAGGCTCCCTCGTCTTCAGCCAAGGACGGAGGGAGGTAAAATATTTATGTACGTCCAGGTGGAGTGAATACCAAAGCGCTCGGAAATTCATTATAGTTTCTTATCGAGAACACAAAGGGAAATTTATCTCGTCCTCAAGCAGAGCATTAAGACCAGGCAGGAGAAACAGAAAAAGAGTTTTTAAGACTTTGACTGAGAATGACAAAAAATAATGTAGAAAAACAGTTTAGAGGATAAAACTGACAAAATCTTAACCTTAGCCGTGACCTTGAAGTCATGAGTTAACATTAAAGATAAGTCAGGGGTCATCAACTTCATCTGCACGAGCGCCGGATCTTTGATTAACAGATGTTACAGGGGTCAGACCTTAAAAACAATCAATATTTTGGCTGAATTGATATCATATTAGTTTAATATTTTAATTTTATTCCAAGAGTTTAAGAGGGCAGGTCAGTCCCTGTCACTGGTTATGACTCTAAATATTGTCCTTCTCTGGTTAGATACTCGCAAACAATAGCTGCCAGGGGTCAGTTGCCTCAATCCCCAATCTGATGATATTCTGGGGGCCATACTGGAAGCTGTGGAGGGCCTGATGTGGCCCCCAGGCCGCTGGTTGATGATCACTGGAGTAAAGGATCATCATGAGGCTCAGTGACTTTGACTGTGTTTTGTTACTTTTGCAGCGCTCAGCAGAAAAGTCATATATGCCTCCTTAAGGCCCATTCTACCTGTTTTATACTTTATTTTATTCCTCTTGACTTTTTATTCTTATTCTAATTATATGTTAATTTTTTTGCATCAGTTTACCAGGTCAAACTCCTCATATGTGCAAATGTACTTGGCATTAAATACAGATTCTGATACTGATTCACACGTCCACATAGCTGACTTTGACCCTATGAAGAGCTCATCATAATTTCACTGGACGTGCACTCCCAGGTTGATTGTGCTGGTTAAGTAGGACATTCACCGAAGGCCCCCTGACAACATTAGATGGATCTAAGCATTTGCCAATGTAAACGTTCCACATGGGTAGCTCACACAGCTTTGGGGAGCTTTGGATGGACGTAGCTCGATGCTGCTGATGGTTTTACAAACGTACTACTTCAGTCAAAACATAAAGCAGACGTACTCGCCATTTCACCACTTTCAGCTGCAGGTTGTCTCAGTTTTCAGACACATGCCCAGAGGATGAAAGAAGTCTGTCAAGTCCAGTCCTGAGGGGCCGACAGAGATGAACGCAGCTGTAACTGATGATAACGAAGGGGTTCAGAGGTCAACTTTTGCTGACGTTTCCAAGCATGTTGGATCAAATGTTAGAAATTTTAAGCATTTGTGTAATTTTAGACTTACCTGATGCCCACTGGCTTTGTTCTGTGTGGCCTGACTCAGCTAGACGCAGCTTGATGTTTATTTATATGTCGGCAAAAGTTGTCCATACCTTCCGAGTGTCCTCTGTAGAGTCATTTACATGGACTGGAAGAGAACTGGACAAAGCCATGTCGAGCCTTTGGAATAATGTTGCTGCCATATTTCAGCCAAACTTTAGCTTCATCTGCTCACAGACAGAGAGGCCGTGCTGAGGCAGGACTCAAGGCTGTCTGTCTGATAGCAACAGTCCATTTCCAAAACCAGAAATCCTTTTTAAATCTTCAATTAAAGGAAAAGGGGTGAAACATTAGAAGATCCACCCCCTCACAGAAAGACACAGATGTGTTATAGATATAGACTGAAGCCGTCTTTTTGAACCCGGCTGTAAACCAGGCGTCTTTGTCTTGCATACAACTATTACAGTGTCAGGTTTCTGCAGCCAGCCTCAAGTGGACACTTGGGGTACTGCAGCTTTTGCCACTTTAGCATGGGCCTCCATTTACAGCCCCAGAGGCTACCACCTTGTAAGATGTGGACAAGCTCAGTGAGAGACAGATACTTTGTTAATGAAAAACAGATATTAAGGTTTCCTAAACCAGGACCCCAGGATAAATAAATCAGGAGCTTGTTTTACTGCACGTCCTTTAAGAGATTATTTCAAGTCTCCACAGCACAGTTTAACATGTAAGAATGAACATACAGACATTATAAAGACTAAAATAACAAGGCTGCACAGTGTAGAACTTTTACAGAGGTCATAGATGTATTATTCATCTTCTTCCCCCTGTCACTGGTTATCACCACTCCACCTTCTCACCTTCACGTCCTCACTAAGCCTCCTAACTCAGCACCTTGTCTGTCCCCCTCTGTCTCTGTCTCTGTCTCTGTCTCTGGCCAGAACAAAAGGCGGTGGAGGAGATGAAGGGCACGGATCAGGAGTACAGCAGCGCCCTCACTCAGTACAACAGCTCGGCCAACTCTGGAGGAGAGGACATCGAGCTGCTGGCCTTTCAGACCGTCACCGGTCAGAGAATCTGCACTCTAATGTTTACTAACCACACTTATCCGTCTCCGTTTGGCTGTGGTGTTTTTAGAGCGTTAGATAAGTTCATTTCTTCATGTTTGTTTGCATAAGTGGACGTGTTTATCATCAGCAGCTGCTGCTGTCTTTGTCCTGTGACTGTCAGAGCTGTGCTGACCCCTGACCCCTGCCCTGTGGCTCTCCTCAGGTAAATGCAGTGAGACCATCTTTGAGGACATGCGGGAGCCTCCAAAGAAACCTCTGCACCTGAAGGGCCAGATGAAGTACGTCCCCCAGTGGGACTCGCTCATCTTCCTCGGGACGCCCATGTAAGACCGGGGGGGGGGGGGGCAGCAGTAAGAGATTCAACTCGTCTCAGATGAACAGTTGAGTTCAATCAACTCGATCAGTTGGGGGAAGATGAACAACATATTTAAAGGGAAAAAGGTAGCACAGAAAATCACTCTCGGTCTCCAAAGTTTACACATTTACAGAACCAAAGAAACAAGCCAAAGGCAAAAAGGGATGTCCAAGAAAACAAACTAAAGGCCGAGATCTGAAACCAAAGGGTACAAAAACAAAAGGCAGCAAAGGCTAGCACTCAAAATAAGGATTTACCCGAAACCACGAACAAACTAACTAATACAAACAGAACAATGAGAACTACAATCACAGTTACAGTTACCTAAGTTTATGAAGTTTGGAGGCCGACAGTGAGGAGGAGCTGCTGCTATCGCAGACCTCCATCTCCTGACGGAGGCTGTTTGAGTATGAAGCCGTTGCTCTGGGGCCAATAGCAGGGCCGCCGATCCAGCTCCCTCAAAACTCTTCATTTGGTCTTTGGTCCGGGGCGGGCCGAGTCTCCTCCAGTCTTCAACATCCTCCAGAATCATTTCTTCACTCTCAGCCTCTTGCTGCTTCAGTTTCCCATGACTCTGTCACAGCTGATTCACCTCGTCTTCTCCACTGCAGCATAGAGACGGTGGAGGACATGATAAAGATGGGCGTCTACGTCAACGACCTGAACCTCCACGACTCCAGCAGAGAGCTGATCCTGGCCGGGACGCAGCAGTCGGCCGAGCTGCAGCTGGCCCTGGACCAGGTGAGCTAAAACCTCGTCCTCCGTCTCCAGAGAGGCAGACCATGGAAATCTGACATCATGATGTCAGCTGTAGTCAGCTCTGCTGCTGCTCCGATTTGGAGTGCATGGACTCAATTTAGGCCTTATATGCTAATAAGGGGGCGGGGAAAAGCAATTTCAGGCTTCTCATTGGCTTTCCAAAATATAACAACCAATCAGGGTGCTGTATTTGGTTATAATCCCTCTTACTTCATTTACATTAGGTCTACTCGTACTACCAGTGAATCTTTTAGCTTTACTAGTACAACTAGTAGCCGTAAATCAGTCTACTAGTACTACTAGTGAGATATATAATAGAAACATAACAGTAGTACTAATGACACTTTTTAAACTTTACTAGTAGAGTTCAAAATGTCAGTCGTAAAAACTCGGCGCGATGGTTTCTGTGGTCTTTAATCACGCTGCTGCAGGACGGGACGGTCCACAGCCGAGGTCGCATTTGTGAAATACTGACGTCATAAAATGTAAAAACCTGTGAGGAGCTGAAGCAGGTGAGTCCACAGGTGAGCTCTCTGCCCCGTAGCGTGCAGGACAGGTGTGGGCAGAGCTGAGCCTGTGACTGAAGACTCCCTCTCTTCCTCCAGGAGCAGCAGAAATACGCTCAGCTGCAGGAAATCATCAAGAAGCTGGACGAGGAGAAGAAGAGGGGAGACTCTCTGCTGTACGCCATGATCCCCAAAGCTGTGGCCGACCGCCTCAGGAAGGGCATCACCGCGCTGGAGACGTGCCAGGTACGGCGGGAAAACCACCGCACCATCGACCAATCACACGCTTTAATTTATGGTTTTAAAGTCAAGACTCACGCAGCACAAACTAAGACAGCTGCCGTCTTTCTGACTTTATGATGAGTTATGAAATGGATAAAATATGTGATGCTGTTCAATAAAAATGACATTTGACAGATGAAGGCTTAATCAATATTTAGAGGTTTTCTGGGTTTTGGTATTTTTTAGGTACAATAAATAACAATGATAAAATATAGTACCAATAAATATAAAAATTGATTATAATACAAGTAAAATTATAAAAGCAATCATAATAAAAATAATATAACAATAATAATATCTATTATACCTATAACCATGATTATTATAATAACTTTAATTATTACTATTATATAAATGAATGCTCATGATTCTAATTCAGTCATATGAGTACAGATAATTATGTAAATAATAATAAAATTACATATTAATAAAATCATAAAAATAGTAATAGTCAAACTAAATGCAAATGATACTAATGATCAACGTTGGACGTAATAATTACAATTCAAATATATAAATAACAACTATCATTATATAATTATCATCATTTTTATGATTATTGTATAAAAGAAATGATCATTTCTTAATACAACTATGTAAATAAAACTATAACAATTTAAACTAAAATGATAAAAAAATGATATAATAATGCCATTAATAATTATAATTATAATGATAATAACAATGTAAAATACAAAATAATGCTTATGATACTAATGATAAAAGTAACAACTTTATTATAAATATTCTATAAGAATGATACATTTTTTAGTAATTTTATAAAAAGAAATATTGATAATTAAAGTGCAATATTTATTATAATGATTAAGACTGCATAATAATGTTAATGATACAAATAATAAATATTAGTATAATTATTTAGATTAAAATATTGAAATGTATATTAATATTATTTTTATTATTATTATCATTACTTGTAAAAGAAACAGTAATTACAGTACAATAGTATAAATAAATTTATAATAATCGAAATAATATTCAAATAGTGATGATGATAAAAATAATGATAATTATAATAATAATAACACTGAAGATCAATAGATCAAACGTGGGTATGTTTTTTTTAGTTATGGTGTTGTGAATATTGAATTCAAACACAGTTTTTGATCTGATGGTCTGATTGTGTCTCTGTGTCTAATGCAGTTTAAAGTGCACTGAAAAGTCTTTTTGTGTCCTGAGCTCATGGACGTGTCAAAGTGTCTCCATGATGAGGTCTGGAGATCTGCTCCTGCTCACCTGAACACCGTGACCTCATGTCTGATTATCTCAGGTGTTCCCAGACGTCACCATCCTGTTCAGCGATGTGGTCAAATTCAACGAGATCTGCATCCACATCACGCCCATGCAGGTGGTGGACATGCTGAACGAGATCTACATCGTCTTCGACACGCTGAGCGAGAAGCACAACGTCTACAAGGTCAGGCCCAGACCGGGACCTTAGGGTCAGGTTCAGCTAGAATATAACGAGTTCGTACTCATGTTACCTCGACCTGAGATTATTTAAATCGGTTTAGCCATCGCATAGGCTGTACTTAATATTTTGGCCCCTCCCCTGCAGACAGAAATATCTTTAAACCTGATAAACTGCCCGGCCCTAGGGGACCTGCAGCTGAACTGTCCCCATAATCTCTGGTTATTGATTGACCTTTGACCTCACCTGTTCATGTGCCCCCCCTCGTCCAGGTGGAGACGATCCGGGACGCCTACATGGTGGTCGCCGGTGTCCCAAACAAGACCACCTTCCACGCCCACCACATCTGTGACATGGCCCTGGACATGCTGAGCTCCATAGACCACCTGAAGGACCCGTCCACCGGGGACAACATCCAGATCAGAGTGGGTGAGTGGGGGGGGCTCAGACCGGATCAGAGACCACAGGTCAGACCATCAGGGGGTCTGGACTCAGGGTCAGGCGGCTCAGTGGATCTGAACTGGTCTGGACTTGGTGTCTTGATCCAGGCTGTTTTAATTTTTTAGAAACCTTGTTAACTTTGATTTAGAGCTCAGAAACTCAACCCAGAAAAACAGTTCCTGTTTTCACCACCAGGGGGCGCTGCACTGACCTGAGCGCAGGGAATCAACAACAAGGCAGTTAGGATCCCAAAATGATCTTTTTATGATTTATTTTTCTTTTCTTTTTTAAAAAATAATTTATCTTCTTAACCAGCAGACCAGAGGTCAGAGGTCAGATGAAAATGACTTTTACAAAAATATTATGATGCAAGTTTTCATTGAATACGGCGGCCCTGAAAGGCTAACTTCACATCTTTAAATTTGATAGACTGAAAAGAAAATCAACCACAACACAAAAACATAAATGAAAATTAAAAAAACAATTAAATAAATAAGCAAGTCATGAAACACAAGTCATTAAGTTTTTTATTTGTTTTTTTTTTTGCTCTAGTGAAATGGTTTTTATATTAAATCAATTTCCATCTGTTTTACTTTTTCTTTGTTTAAGAACTTTACTCAGTATTTTTGTAATTATCAAATAATTCTTGATTTTTTTTAAATATTTTTTGGGGTTTCTCAGAACGTTATTTAGTGAAGATTATTATTTGCTTTTTGTAATTTTGTCTTTTGTAATTTTTAATGAAACATTTTGTAATTTTGCTTGTTTATTTAATATTTCTTCATATTTTGATGAATTTGTTGAATTTTCTTGGATAAGTTTCATACATTTGTTAGTTTTCTTTTACCTGTGTGAAATAGTTTTGCCCCACTGGAACATTTTGCAGTTGATCTTTGCGGACTCACAACATTAAATATCGTGCTGCTTATCTAAAGTCAACAAATGCACCATGTTGTTATGAAGCAATCGAGCAGGATGAAAATGATTAAATGGGTTTAAATCCTAAAATTGTCCTGTTTAAAAGCAAATAAGGGTTACATAATCTGATCAGATTAGTTAAACGAAGCTTGATTTTGATCCAGGCCACGTCTCCCATGTGTGTTTAAAACTTCTCAGTAGGGTTGAGATCATCGAGAACATCAGACACAGGGCAAATTTTTTAGGAAATGTGTTCTAGTTTGGTGAACGCTAATTAAATCAATCAGGCAAAGATGGATGCAAAAATCTTTAATTATTTTTACCTTTATTCTGACATCTGTTATTTAATCTGGTCAACATGCAAAGCAGCTTCAAAAAAGTATAATTCATGAGTTCTCTTTTTGCTAAAATACTCGTCCTGATGATCATGAGACATCTTCATTAGATTAAATTAATCAGCTCTGCCTCAGCATCAATGTTCAGTTTGTGTTTTAGGGTCAGACTTATTCTTCAGATTTAGAGGAACTTGATTCAGTCAAAGCTGGAGCTGGTGTGTCACTGGTGATCATCCTGAGTCTGCTGATAATAATTACAGCTCTGAAATGTCAGAAAATATATAAATTTGTTAAATCAACAACAGTGAAGGATGATGCAGAACCTCCTGGAGATGTCTGGCTCTGTGATGAACCTACTGTCCCCCACAGGTATCCACTCCGGCATGGTGGTGGCCGGCGTGGTGGGCCTGAAGATGCCGCGGTACTGCCTGTTTGGAGACACCGTGAACACAGCCTCCAGGATGGAGAGCAACGGAGTGGTGACTCATTTTACGCTCTTTTATTCTTGGCTGTTTGATTATTTTGACTGTGCTCATGCACGGTTTGTGTATTTTTATTTGATCCTATTATTTCCAGCTCAGTTTAAAATGCTCTAAATATGAACAAGAGTTACACTCAGAGGGCTCTAATTTCCTGGCGCAGCCTGGCGCACCCCGCGTGATGGTTATTTCATCCGGCGCACCGCCGTGCGCAGACAATTTGGCAATTTGGTATACCAGCTGCTCCGAGATGGGTGTGGCGGCGCACCAGGGGGAGGTGTCGACAGATTCAGCTTGGCGCAGTGACAATTTTGTGCCAAAAAACCACGCGGAAGGTGCGCTGAAAGCTCGCCAGCTCCAACCTGGTCTATTCTCGGCGCAGGCGAAGCACACCCGGTGCAGTGGTAATTTGGCTGTCAGGCGCACAGTGCACACACGTCACCAAAACCTCACAGGCAGGTATCCAGAGTGTCAGGCACATTTCAATGCAATAAACAATCACAGCAACCACTATTTAGTGTAACCGTCTGAACCAGCACATACATTTGTATCTATATTAATTGTCCCGTCACATCTGATGTCAGATCAGAGACGTTTGTCATAACTAACGAGTTCACATCTCTCAGCCAACCACAAACAGCCACATCATCTGATACGGAGTATCCGGCTTCTCTCATCTCATGAAATTCAAAAGAAAAGAAAAAAGAGAGAGACGCTCGCTGAATAAATGTAAGTCAGTCAGTGTCTTAAGGATTTACCTGTGATTGCGCCGGACTGCGCCGTGCACGAAATTTGCAAAATGCCCTGGACACACCCTGTTGGAGCGGCGCAGGTGCAGCGCAGGGCAGGGCAGGTGCACCGCGCCTGCACCTGGTCTATGAAATTAGAGCCCAGAGTGTTGAGGGCAGAAAATGACCCATTGAAACACATTCAAACTGCAATTTTTGACCTCCCAGAGTTTTTGACTCTGTGCAGAAAATAGTAATGTACAAAAATCAAAGTTACTGCTAATCATTGACTTATCCCAGGCTGAGATAATTCAAGACCAAAAATGACCCACTTAGCATGCAATATAATGAAAATATATATTTTTTCTCTTTTGTTTGTTTGTTTTGTTAACTAAAAACATGGTGTCACCATGACAAAACCTGACATTTTAAAGGTTAATATGTTTTAAAAATCATGAATATTTAAAGTGAAGTGTGCGTGTATGTTTGGTCCATTCTAAAAAAAGACGTTGACTTTCTGGAAGTGAAACTTTAGAAAAATCAGCCCGGGTCTGAAAAAAAAAGCCAAATTAGATCTCTGTGGTGTAAGTGTGCATGGACTGGCTGCAGGTTTGATAAAATATAATTACATGCAAAAAAAAAACACATCTGGTATGAAAGGCCTTAAAAAAACCCTTAATAGATCTAACTCAAGAATCAAGCACAGCTGCACATCTTTAGTTTTAGTTTTTATTTATTGATATGTTTTAGTGCGCATTACTGTTACAGGAAGCTGCTTCACCTTTATTAGAAATATTACTTTTATATTTGAAATCCATATATCAGGGTGTAAAATCTACACACATCCTTTCAAAATAAAACCCCTTTTAGTTCCTGTAGTCAGAAAAATGTAATTTCATTCATTATTTTTGTTTCTCTATGGCCAAGTACCAAACGGCCCGTCCTGGTCCATGGCCCGGTGTTTGGAAACCTTTAAAGGTTTAAATGAACCAAAGCGTCGTGTTCACACTGAGCTGTGGCTGTGGTCCTCTGTGTCTGTCCGTCTGAACAGGGCATGCAGATCCACATCAGTCAGACCACCAAAGACCACCTGGAGCACGAGCCGTACATCATCGAGGAGAGGGGCAAGATATTCGTGAAGGTGAGTGAAGAACCAGTGTCATGGCTTTTGATTTGATTCATCATTAATCTAAGAGAATTTAGAGGGCTTTGCAGCTTTTGTCCCGTCTGAAAAACGTGTTTGTTCTCCTTTAAATGATCAGAGCCTGAATATAATACAGCCACCAGTCCATGCTTTAACACACTCAGGGGGGCGCTACAGAGCAGGCGGGACACCATGATGTTAGATGGCCTCTGGTAGAAACATTTCAAAACCCAAACATGCATCCTGTGAAGTCATCTGTACGGTTTACAACAAGCAACAGCATCAGCTCTCTGAGTCTCTGTCAGGCTGTTGTGAAGCCTCAGAGGCACAGAATAAAAACAGGAAGTTGGAATTTAGATTTTTTTATACCAACATCATTATTGATCCTAATTATTGAGACCCTTCTTCATCAACCTATTCACAAATTCTTTGGATTTATTGCATGAAAAAAATCAAGCTGCACAGTTTTCCATGTCTGCAGCGTCAAACAAACATCACTCCTGATATTCAACATCATGCTGCCAAAGATGCTGCACGCTGGCGTCATTTTATGTCAAACTAGGACTGTATCCTAACTGAACACAAGCGTATGATGTCGCTTTGCATTGCACAGCGTCGCTAGCCAATGCATCTGTTTAAAATGTAGTCCCACGCCCTGTGTTTCCTCCTGTGAACTCTACATCACGTGCTTTAGCTGTGCAGCTGGAGAAGCAGAGTGGTCACCTCAAAGGTTCATCGATACAGGAAGGAATCGAAAATTAATTCTGATCAACAAACAATAACAACTTCCTTAACCCTTTGACTTGCAAACTAGGAAATACATTTGCAACAAATTATTTATTGGTAAAATTGTTTTTCTTCCTTCTCATTCAGCAACATTTTAGGTTTTATTTTTCAAATT
The DNA here is from genome assembly GCA_037902135.1 of Cetoscarus ocellatus. Classification (NCBI taxonomy): domain Eukaryota; kingdom Metazoa; phylum Chordata; class Actinopteri; order Labriformes; family Labridae; genus Cetoscarus; species Cetoscarus ocellatus. Next base: position 329,253 of record JBAMNC010001890.1, read on the forward strand.
ACCCAATCAGGAAGCAGATTTGTTGGTCAACCAGCGGGCTGACTTGCCTGGTAAGGGTTATCCTGGGCATGAACAGATTTCTTACATTTCTGCAACAAAAGTTTTGTTTTTTGTATGAAAACATCACAGAGAGCAAAAATTAATTATTTAGCGGTTGACCCAGTTTTCTGAGGAATCATAGATACGTTGTTTTTATCATCAATTTAATTTCCTTCAACTAAATTATGATTGTTGAGGATCTGTAAACTTGTGAAAAGATGTTTACTTACTGTATGTATGCTCTTACTGTTAGATTTCTGAGGAGCATTATATTATAATAATATTCCTGTACAGCAGCGCCACCCATTGGATAAAATTGGTGTTACAAACATTATTAAGAGAGGTAAATAAAGAAAAACAAAAATAAGCTTTAAAAATTTTAAATACAGTGGTAAGGCGGCAAAAACTCAACCCAACGGTTACCATGCCAGTCAATGAAATCAATATCATCATTTTTTTTGCTGATCAATTCTTTTCACTGTGTTCTGCATGCTTTGCAAATCATGCACTCTCATCATCAGAGGCAGTTAGCATAAATGACTACAAACAGTCTGAAATCTTGGCAGAGAGGCTGCAAAGTTGTGTCTTGTTTTGTAAAAAAGAGGCTAACAGGACAAAGTTTATTTTTCCAAATAAAAAATTAGCAAGAATCTTTAACGATCGATAAGCAGAATTGTTAATGAATTTGTTATCAATAGACTCTGATAAATTCCCATCCCTGATCGACACTCAGCTCTCCGTGAGCCACTCAAAGATTCTCCCTCAGTGTTGAGAGTAAAACTTTAATCTCACAGAGAAGATGAATGCTCCTGGTCTCCACCACGATAAACAGATGAACGAGCTCTGCTGAGAGAGAAGTCAGAGAAAACCAAGAACATCCGTCCTGCACCTCGTCAGCCCCTTTCTTTCCTCGATCCTCGTCTGCACTGATGCACACCACAGAAAGGAAAACGAGACGGAGCGTCGAGGCCACATCACGCTCATGGACAGTCAGGACGCTCACACGTGATTACATATCCAAAAAGATGGATACCTGGATACATATAAATACTGATGTTTCTCCAAAACAAACTCAGAAACTGTGTTGTTGGCCTTCACCTGTTGGATTTGACAAAGTTTTTAATACTGATGAATGACTTTTGGAGCTCACGTTCTGTCCAACATGCCACAGGTTTCTGACAGACCATAATATTTCCCCTCCTTCAGGGTAAAGGCTACATGAAGACATACTGGCTGAAGGGAAAGAAAGATCTATCGTTCAAGACCCCGGCCGAGCTGAGATACAGCAGCGAGCAGAAAGACTCAGAGGACAAGAGCTCTAATGGGTGAGTGGACAGTCAGTAACACAGCGTGGACCGAGGACGCCCCCTGCTGCAGCAGACAGTAAAGGCTGTTTGAGGCCCTTTGGTTTGTCTGGGGGAGTTTTCAAAGAGAGGAGAGAAATGGAGTCTCTGAGTGATTCTGATCATCCACAGCACAGCTGTGTTTCAGTTTAGTTACCAATCACACTAACTATAACCTGATAAGTCACGCTCTTTAAAACAAACTGATCCAAAAGAAGAAAAGAGGGTCGAGGTGAGGGATGGAGAAATAAGGCATCAGTGCTGCTCAGGGATAAGGGACAGAGATGTCTCTGATAATGTCAATGTCAACTTTATTTATACAACACGTTTAAACAGCCAGTGGCCAACCAGAGTTTACTTTACAGTAGAATAGGCAGAAACACGAAAAAACAGTAAAACATCTTTATCTACAGGGACATGTCCACACATGTCCACATCATTACCTCTGTGCCCTGTGCTGCATCCAACTCTCTCCAATAATCTAGATGTGATTGAATGGAAGGATGGATGGATGGATGGATGGATGATGGATGGTAGAACAGAAAAATAAAATAGAAAAAATAGAAATAGATGGATGAAAGGAAGTAAGAGATTGTAGAACAAAAGGATATAAAAGATGGATGATGGATATAATGATATATAAAAAAGGATGGATGATGAATACTAGAATGGATGGATATCAAAAATGCATTGATGGATGGTTGGATGGAAAGATGGTGAGACAGATGGATGTATAAAAAAATGTATGGTTGAACAGATAGTTATGTAAAAAGGGATAGATAGGTCATTGAAAACATGGAGACATTAACGATGGATGGCAGAATAGATGGATGAAGGGGGTGCTGGTTTGCTGGAGTGGTAAGCATCCAGGCACGACTCAGTTACTTCTGTGGCCCGGGTTCAAATCCAGTGCCCCCCCCCCCCCCCCCCCCCCCCATGAGCCCCTCCACTGTCTCTCTCTCCTGACAATAAAGGCACAAAATCCCCCAAAAGACATCTAAAAAGAAGAAAAACGATGGATGAAAGGATAGTAGTGGGTTGTTGAAAACAAGGAGATAAAAGATGGATGAATGGTTTAATGAATGGTTGGATGAATGGATCTAGTTTCTGCTCCACAGACTAATGGTGATATGTTAATGAGTAAATGTTCGTAACGTCAGATTACCTCCTAAGGTCAGTCTGTATTTGTTGTCTGAAACTAAACCTTTCTCTCCTTTAAAGCTCCCCCAGCACCAACGCCAAGCGCATGGCCTCCAACATGAACATCGCGGGCGGCGAGGAGCAGGCCGAGGGGAAGCCCAGCCCGAGCGACCTCCCCCTGGACACTCTGCCCCCGCCGGAGGCCGCCAGCGAGCCCCCCTCCGTCTCGGCCGAGCCTCAGGAGAAGGAGAAGACCAAAAAGACTAAGAACAACAAGGGGGCCCGGCTGGAGGTGCCCCAGGGAATCCTGCTGTCCGAGTCCCCCAACCCCGACGAGGGTCTGGAGAACCCGGGGCCGTTCCTCAGCAGCAAGAGGAACAGCTTCAGGCAGCAGTACGCCAAGCTGCCCGCCAACCTGCCCATGCGCAGCGCCGCCTGTAACGTCCTGTGAGGGCACAGACAACGACGATCCGACCGAGCAGACCGGGTCAAGGCTCAGAGACGAATCCAGAAGAGCTGAGGTCTGGGACGCCATGACTGCAGAGGTCTACCTGAGACACCTGAGCTCAGAGGGATGGGTCTGTTTAAGGGTTAAAGGCAGGCCCATGGCTCGAGTTCATGTAGTTACCAATGACCAAACTCTGGTCCCCTTGGAGACAAACTGAGACCTCCTGTTCCTAAGCAGACCAGAGTTTTCTGGTCTTTGGTCGACACCAGAGTTTTCTGGTCTTTGGTCTACACCAGAGTTCTGGTCTTTGGTCTACATCAGAGTTCTGGTCTTTGGTCTACATCAGAGTTCTGGTCTTTGGTCTACATCAGAGTTCTGGTCTTTGGTCTACATCAGAGTTCTGGTCTTTGGTCTACATCATAGTTCTTAACCACCACATCAAACCAGATGAACCTTAAAAAAAAGCAAACCTGAGCTGATTTGGCTCAGACAGGTCAGGTGTGACCTGCAGCGCCCCCTGCAGTCGGGGGGGCAGAGCGTTTGCCTTCATTACTGTCAGCCATCAGGAGCAGACTCTGCAGTTATGGCGGCCACCACAAGATGGCAGCACCCACAAGTCTTTAGCCTGATTCGTCTCTGCAGCTGCATTTGTCTGCTTTATCATATTTAATGTCATGTCTTTATTAGTTATGATCAGCAGGGGTCAGGTATTTCAGCTTTAAGACCATCAGACATGAGGAAGGACCACAGTCCATCACCGAGGGCTGAACCCCTCTGCACTCCAGCGTACAAACAGCATGCTCTTCCTTTATTTCATTGATTTCATGCATGAATGGAGCCACTTTTATGACCCAAAAACATCTTCCTTTTAGTCCAACACCCGGTCGAGTGAGAATCATCAGGTTTCGAAACATGTCCTCCTGTCAGCGGTTAAAAAAGGAACTATGGTGTCCTCTGCACGCTCTCTGCACTCGCACACACAAGCTGAGAGCTCAGACATTAACAGAAAGTAACATCAGGAATATTAATATTTCTCTGTCACTGAATTAATCTAAAGACTCAGAACAGCAGGAGCATTGAGATGAAGATAAATACATTTTAATGCTGATTGGTGAGCTTCCACAGAGACGTCCAATCAGATCTCTGGAGGCCTCACTTGAGTTTGTATTTGATCATGTTTAAAGTAGATGAATGTTTAATTAGAGATGATTGATCAACATTAATGTCAGTGCTCTGGTCCCGTTGTCTCTGTGACTGCATTTGTTTCACTGTATAAGAGTGTTCATTTATATAAAACTGTTTGTACAGACACGAAGACTGTCCTGCTTCTTTCTTATCACATTAATACAATAAAACAATAAAATGAGAAAGAGTTCAAGGTTCCAAATATCAGGGTAAAAGAGAAAGAGAGAAATCAACTCATTAAATCCATAAAAAATGAAGTTAACTTTGTGTAAAATATGTGTAGCAGTTTTAAGTTGAAAAGCTCTCAGAGAGCACAGACCTCTGCCAAGCAGTTCAGTTCAGCAGTGGCTTTTCCACAACCCCCGTAGATACACAAGTCTGGATCACCAGATCCAGAACAGAGCCGGGATCCAGACCAAACTCAGCACATACATGGAGGTTGTTATCTTGTATGAACTCAGAAAAATTTTGGGAACATCGCTTATATTTTGATTTTATATGAACTATTGAATGTCGTCAATGGGATTTCCCATGATAAAGTTCTAGGTTTTTTGTGACGTCAGTCTGGATCAGATCCAGATGAAATTTAACCTGATGACAGAGACATGGACCCCATATTATCCTGTACAGTTGGAAGTGAATCTGTTTTTTTAATTCCGCCCAATGTTAACTTGTTGGATTTTTTTGGAAATTTCTGGATTTTTTTGCATCCAGACAAATATACGAATCACCGCCAAAATCTAATCATTTCTAAGTTGGACCATTACCAACATCTCCTGAAAATTTCAGCAAAATCCATCCAGTAGTTTTTGTGTAATGTTGCTAACAAACACACAGACAGACAGACAGACAAACAAACAAACAAACAAACAAACATACGCCGGCAAAAACATAACCTCCTTGGTGGGGGGTAAAAGACAAATTGATAAATCAGCTTATTAAATCATTAATAAAAAAGTCAAGTTAACTGTGAATAATGTGTGTAACGATACAAAGACTGTCATCTTCAATAAGAAAGTGTTCGTCAGAGGGTCTAAAACAGGGGTGTCCAAGCTATGGTCGGGGGGCCAGCTGTGGCCTACAAGAGATTTTTAGATGGCGCTCTCTATTTTAGGAAGGTTCTAATGCTGGTCAGAACTGGAACACGAAGATGAATGAAGAAGAATAAGTCAGATAAAGCTCATGCTGATCCAGAACACAGATCATGAAGAGCTAGCATCAGGCCAGAGCTCAGCAGCTTCATGCTCTTTGCTCTTGTTTTGTGTCTTAAACACCAGGATGAGCTGTTATCGTCTGACTGGCCAACCCAAATCCTCAATTTCCACTTAAAATGCCACACCAGAGCAGCAGCTCGAGTTTGGACACCCCTGGTCCAAAGTAAGACCCCAGCACACTGAGCTCCTCACTGGATATTTCCTCTTCTTCAGACCGTTCTGAGATGGTTGTGTGTGAAACTCCAGTAGATCAGCAGCTTCTGAAGCATCAATAAAATGTTCAGAGTCTCAAATCTCCATCCTGATGCTCCGTCTGACCTTCAGCAGATGATCACGTCTACATGCCTGAATCTACTGAGTTGCTGTCACGTGATTGGCTGATTTGCATGGAGGAGCAGGTCTATCTCTTTAAGAGGAGAGACCAAACAAACGCTGGACTAAGCTCTCAGATCCTCCGTCCACCTCAGGCTCAGCAGTCCAGGTGCCGCCCTCTGACCTCAGCTGCTCCTCTGAGTCAGAGGCTGCAGGAGTGTGTTTGAAGGTCACCGTGAGCTCTTAATGATCCGTCAGCGACAGGACGGCCTCACACCAAGCGGAGGAGCGTGAAGGTGAGGCCATCACCTCAGGATGACGGCGCCCCGGCTGAAACCCTGGCAGCAGGGCCGGCCCACAGCTCCTGCTGATGTTTCCTTCTGAGATGTCATTACATGATAAAGAGGAAGCCATCAGGAAACCGCTTAAGCGCTGCTTCCTGTCTGTTGCCGTGGAGACAGACCTCGCTCTGCAGTTGCAGAGTTAACCGTGACTCCACTCCAGTTAATCTCTTGCAGAAGGGCCTCGCAGAGGTGGGTGGCACAACAAAGAGGCAGGTGTGCTCGGGCGTGCACGGCACACGCTGGTGGACCCGCATCCTGTCCCGGCACTCCCTCGGTCCAGCTGGGACTCAACGTCACCTTTGACCTCAAACATCTGGCAGCAGTTAAGGTCTGGAGGGCTCAGGGACGGGGTCTTTTATGAATGGAGTTACAGCGTCAGCACAGATGGTTACCATTCACACAGACAAACAGCTCCAGGACCAGGGGACGCCTCCTGGACCAGGACCAAACCCTGAATCCAGGGCTGAAGTGATCGAGTTAAGACGTCCTTTTCAAGGTCATTGTAGTCTTTTTAGGGTCAGGAGGTCATCAAGAGTCCAGTTTTTGTTGAGTAAAAATGTTCAGTTAGAGGTGGAATAAAGACGATTCACTCAGGAGAGAGAGGATAGTTTTATGATGAGACGAGACGAGTCCTTCCAAAATCAAGCTGGATGTTGAATAGGTGTCAGAAAACTTAAAGACAAAGAGGGAGAGCGGAGGCTTTTACTGAACCTTCACAACAAAAGAGATGAAGTGAGGAGTCAGATATCGTCTTGGTTTGACCTTTAGAGTCACCTTGAACTACAGCGTTGTGATAGTTTGGAGATTTTAAAGCTAAAGTAAGGATCATGTGACCTGTGTGTGCACATGTTTAACGCTGAGTGCTGCTGATTTGCTGATCCTGAAATCCTTTCTGTCGTTAGTGTGAAACTTCTTTAGCTGTTTCTGTGTCTCGGTGTGAAGGCCTCTGGTTAAATAAAGGATTAGTCATTTTAAAAAAGATTATTCACTGAAAATCACCTGAAATATGAGTGTAAATAAAATTAGCAGCAATGAAACAGAAGCAGGAAAATAAATGATGACAAGTTAAATGTGTATAGTTTAAAAGCCTTTAGACAGGATCACAATATGATCAGTATGATATCGGTATCAGCACACATTGAAGTTTTTGCCAATTTTCAAAGCTGATATATCATCCATATTGGCAAAATGCAAAAATGTACCATAGTTTTTCACCTTATCGTCACTGCACGGGTACATTTAATAATCAAGAGTTTAATTTCTTTAAGAGTTAAATGTTTTTCCTGTTTTACATCTTATACTCACACAAGTAGAGCGTCACATAAAAAAACTACTCAGTTTTTGTAAAATAAGACTTGTGCTCTAGACATAAAATATCAGCAAGTTAATAATGCATTTAGAAATATCAGCAAATTGGAAATCAGTAAAAATCCAGTATCGTGCTTCCTGAATAGCAACCATATGAATATGATATTGATTAAATAAATCAACATTGTTTCTGTCTGTGTGCGCTCCTTCACCTCCTAAATAAATTTCTTCAGAGCCCTGCAGAGAATGAACAGCAGCTGGAGCACACTGGACTAAAGAAACATACGCACAGGTCGCCTTACCTGTTACAGATAGAAGATGGATTTACAGCTCGTTTGCTGCCTGGTTTGGTTTACGATGACACAGAGAAGGAATAATCGATTTATTTTGAGATGTGCACCACATGTCTGACTTCCTGTTTGCACTGCACAAAATCATTTCTTAGCAAGTGTCTAGTTTCAAGTTATTTTATCCAAAATACTTAAAAACATTTCATATTCATCTAAATAATCCAGCTGGACATCTTATTACAGGAAATAAAAAGCAGGAATTAGACACTGAATTGTTCTTGAGTGTTTTAAATTAAGGTCTAACTACTTTAGATTATTCACTTTTTTAAGACACCTTACAAAACTGATCTTGTCTCACTGGCAGATATTTTGAAATATTACAGGTAATTCAGGCTTATTTTCTGTCTTCATGTCCTGTAATAAGATGTGTAGTTGGACATGTCGGCACTTCTGTTCTACAGTAAGTCCAGTGAGATTTTCAGACCTCAAACGTCCTCAGATTTGAGTTTCTGAAGGTCTGAGGGATCAGAGCAGCACAGACTGTTTGAGTTTGATAATGAGCTTTATAATGATTAACACGTCGACTGTCACAGATACAGTGTTGAACACATGCTGAACCTTCAGTCTGATGAACAGCTGCCAAAGACCTTCTGCCAAGGAGGTAGCTGTTGAATTCATGCCTCCACACATGTCCCACAGCTGCTCCAATCAGAGTCTCTGGCAAATGTAAACAACAGACCTCATTAGATCTGATCCAGAGGACGAGGCTGACCTGAAATCCTGAGCTGGAGAGGGAGAGGCCTGACTTAGAGCCAGCCTGATGAAAACAGCAGAGACACTGCTGCCTCTCTCTGAACCAAACTCAGGATCTGAACTGATGGAGCTTCAGGACCCTCAGGGGGGCCCCCCATCAGGGGGGACAGTGTTTTCTGAGACTCAGGATGATGCCTATGGGGGTCAGCAAAGACCAGGTCCATCCTAAAGACACGCGATGATAACCTCTCACTTAAACCTTGATAATCAGTCTATGTTTGAAAGTGACCAATATGTTGAGCCCCCCTGATGTCAGATCTGCAGGCAGGTCCATTCATGAAGCCTCTGTGACAGTAATGCTGGTGTGACCTTCTGAGCTGAGACCTTCACACTTCTTCACGGCCTCTTTAACCTCCTGAGCTCAGTGGGCTCCGTTCTGCTCAGGGTGAGGATGGTGCACGGTTAGATTTTTCATTTGGTTTGGACAGATTTCACACTGCACAGGTGCTGATAATCATAACTAGATTTACACTGGATTAGTATCATTATAACTGAGTTTACACAAGTTAATTATTGTAAAAACTGGATTTGCTCTGGATTAAAAAATTAAAGTGAGGTTTTCCATGGATTAACAGATTTGTGACTAGCTTTACATTAGTTTGATTTCACTGGCACTGGATTAAAGCAGAAAAATATGTATAAACTGTATTGGAAGATGTGCTTTGGGTTTTCACTGGTTTAACAGGGAGCACATGTGGAGGAGATCTACGTCCACATGCATGCAGTCAGATAAAATTAGAAGAGAACAGGTTTGAACAAGCATGATGTTCTCAGTGTTGCTATTCAATTAAAGAAACAAACAGGCCAGTATTTCTGAGGCCATTCTGGATGTTTGTGAACTTCCAGCGAACCAGGATAGAGCTGTGCTAACAGCACGTACTGCAGCGGTATCGAAGCAGAGGAAACCAGCTGTGGAGTGGACCATGAAGCAGGCTAAGTGTATAATCTGGGGTTAAAAGAGCCTGTTAGAGAATATAGACCTGTCAGAGTGGCTCTGTATAAAAACTAGAAGGTTTTTTTTTAACATTATTGATCCTGAACACCCTCGACTGTCATTAAAAATGAACACGAACCTGATTTAAGGCAAAATATGAGCTTTTTATGCCCTGAACTAAAGTTCAACAGGTTGGTGTTGAGTTTCAAAACACGTGCACATGTGTCATCCTGTGACACACTCCTACTACTCATGTTTTGATCCTGCCTTAAAAAACACACACCACACACACACAAACACACACACACACAGACAAACACACACACACGGCGGCTCTGACAGGAGAGCCACATTCCAGCGAAGGTGAACACAAAAAAGAGGGGTTAAGCCACTCCCTTTCAAACAGGCTGCATCACTGGATCACTGCTGAATTCTTTCTGGGGGTTTTCACTTGTAGGGACAGGCAGAGGCAGCAAACGTCAGCGGGAAAACAGCAGGAAGAGAGGGGCAGATCCAGGGAGAGAGCAAAGGTGTGAGCGGTCGAATCTCAGAGGGAAGCGAGAGGGAGAGAGAGAGAGAGAGAGAGAGAGAGAGACAGCTGAGGGGTGTGTCATAACAATTTAGTTCCTCAAGGAAGTACAACTCTACATTATCTTAAGACGGGGTGGTGGTAGCTGTGACAGAGGCGCAGCAGGAGGGCTCCTTTCTCTCCTTTCTTTTCTTTCTGCTCATGCTGAAGATGACGGGCTCTCATTAAACCAGGCGTCCCGGGCTGTCAACCTGCAGAGGGAGAGACCAATCTGACGGACCAGGAGGGAGGGGGACTGACACAAACAGGTAAGGCACTGCTGATCAGGACTTTGAAAACCAAACTGTGGGCCTGAATGAGGCTCTGTCCCCTGGTTTGTTCCTGGAAAAGTGTCCGGCTGTCTGAAGTCGACGGCTCACAGTCAGTGGGACAGACTGCGACCTCTCTGCACTTCCCCATCTCACAGTCATGCTGGAACACGCACGGCCACGCTCACAGATGTGCAGCGTTCTGTTTGCACATGCCGGGGGAGTTGCTCAACTCAAATCTGGAGGCAGTGGACTTTCCCTCCCACAGTGGCCTACTTTGATTTGAGGCCTGTTAGGAGAGAGCGAGGAGCAGACAGCAGAGAGGGAGTAATGTCACTCACAGGGTGGCAAACACGAGCCGTGGGCCTCCGCTGACGGCTCCCCGCCGCTCGGCCAACTGCAGCGTGTTTCACTTCCCTTTGAGGCTCGGTCGCAGGGGTGTGGATTGAGCAACGACAGCTCAGAGGGGTTGTGTAACGGTGAAAAAGAAACTGCAATGAGTGTCTTTTCAGGATTGCAAAATACTAACTGAAACTTATCAGAAAATAATTCAAGTTAGAGCAAAAAATAAATGAAGAAGCAGCTTCAGTTTGCACGAATGCAAAGGTCTGCTGCTCTTACGTTAAAGAAGGAAACCAAACCGAGGTCTGCACGCCTCAGCTGTCAGCCTCGTACCCATGTTCAAAACCCGCAGCGGAAGTGACACCTCGCCCTGGCACCCTGCACGGCGAGCTCCTCCCTCGTGCATCTTGTAGTTTTACATCTGATAGCTGATCCTCGTCCGTCCATCATCAGGAGAGAGTCAGAATTTCTACCAGGTCAACACGAGCTGCCCTCGCAGCTCAGCGATGACCTTTCAACAATGGCCTCCTTGTTTCCACTGCAGCGAGCGGCGCATACGGCTCTGCTCTGCTTTCTTCTCGTACGTTCTGGTTGTTCTGATCACAGGCTGCAGGCAGAGTAAAAAGAGCAGAGCCTCGTCTTTGTGGGCTGATTCTGAATGAACCCGCGGGGGCTGACGGTCCTTCATGAGGGTGCACAGGCAGAGGTTGATGTTTGAACAGAAAGCGGACGCTAACAGGAACGTCTTTGCTTGTGAAAACTGGACATTGATGCAAGTTTGTGACCATTTGTTGGTCATTGTTTAAGCAAATATTTCCAGCCATCAGGTTTCCTATCAATCAGGCCCAAAGTCCATCTCTTTAACCCCTTCATGTGCAGATTAATGCTAGCCTCTGCTCCCTGTAGGTCAACAAACCTCTACTTTAGTCTGTCAGAGGTCTGAGTCCAGTGATTTAACACTAACGGAGCCATTTGACTGGCATAACATGACCTCTCTGGAGTGATGTCTCCATGAAGGAGGTAAAAGCCTCCATCCCGTCATATATCTGTCATATCAACAAAAGGAGTTCATCTGTGGAAAAGCTGCAGTAAAGAAATAACAACATGTACAACAATAGGCAGGTTCATACACCCTTTCAGAGATACCAGGCTAGGATGGTGTGAAGTAAAAGACAAAGGTGTGCTTTGAAATAGTGTGTAAATAAAGTTAGATTGATTTGTACTGTGGGTAATGTTTAGATGTTCTGTTATATTTTTGCTGTATTAAGCTGTATTATTTGATGTTTCTTTGAGTGCCTGAGACTTCAGTTTTTTCAGTTCATTTTTGGAAAAAAGGGGTAGGACTAGACAGGTTATGTACTTCATCCTACATCCTTTTCGAACAGAAAAAAGGAGGACTCATTCTGAAAATTCTGTATTGATCTTGCTCTACAGCAGGGGTGTCCAAACTACAGCCCACGGGCCAACTGAGGCAGTTAGGGGACAACAGCCCTAATGGCAGGGTTGAAGTGAGGGCCCCCAGCAGCCCCAGGGCGTATTGTGATCAGCTGAGTGGACATGACCCCGGAGAAGCCCCCCCGATGAATACATCTTTACATTTGACCCCTCTGGCGTACAGCGGGCAGGTTTATTTATAGGTCATCAGTCATAAATAAAACCATTTACAGTGATTTACAGTTAAAGACAGATCATCAGCATGCTCTGATCCATCTGTCTAAGGAGAGAGATCAGATGGGTCCACATCTGGATCCAGATCAACACCAACATCTGATCAGAAATCATCCTCAGAATCAGTGAATGTTTCAGCTCCTGGAGATCTGCTTTAATCACATGGACACAGTAAGATCAACTTTTATGATCTTATTTATTATAATGAGCTCCAGGTCATTAGACCCTGGGGGCTTTGTTCATCTATAATCAATAGTTCATGATAAAGTTACCATCATAATATGATTCATGACCCCGAAAATCCACACCTAGCACTCAGAACCATGTTGATATCATTATTAGTTAGACAGTTATTGAGCAAAAACCATCGTTCACTAATGGCAGTTATCTGGATCAAATCTAATCATTTTTACTGTGGGCCAATACCAACATCTCCTGAAAATTTCGGCAAAATCAGTCCAGTAGTTTTTGTGTACTCTTCCTAACAAACAAACAAACAAACAAACATATGCTGGCAAAAACATAACCTCCTTGGCAGAGGTAAAAATGTCAACGACAGTTTGTCAAGAGTTTTATAGAGAGAGTAGAACTGTATTTAGACTGCTATAATCACAAAAACTGGATTAACACTGGATAAAAAAGATAATAAATAGGTTTTCATTGGTTTAACAGATTAAAGACTGTGTTATAGATCCCTAAAACTGGATTAACAGCGGATTAAAAAATTAAATAAAACAGGTTTTTACTGGTGCACTAGGTAGAGAGCTGTGTTGTACGTTGCATTAACTGGATTAATCTCTGAATAGAAAAAAAGACTGGGTTATATATCACAAAAACTGAATTAATTCAGGATTATAAAGATGGGTTTTCACTGTTTTCATGGAGAAGACACTGAGTTATATAGTGCAAAAACTGGATTAACACTGGATTAAAAAGTAAATAAGTGGTTTTTCACTGGTTGGATAGATAAAATACTGTATTATATATTACAAAATTAGATTAATACTAGATTATTAAGTAAATAGATGTGTTTTCACTGTTTTAATGGATAACAGTCTGGGTTCTACAGTGCAAACTGGATTACAAGAAAGTAAATAACTGGGTTTTCACTGTTTTAGGGTTAGGGTAAAATACTAGGTAATAAATACTAGGTTATATCTCACAAAAACTGGATTAAAACAAGAAAAACTGTTTTTACTCTTGTTCAAACAAAAGTAATGTGTGTAAACTGTGTCTCTCTGGTCATAACTGGGATGAACTGGTTTTATTAGAGTCACAGAGGGGCTGTAATTGGTTTAATGCAGTGATAACTGAGTTTACACTGGTCTGAAATAGTTAAAAACTAGATTGAACCTGAATTCAAAGAGTAACAGTTGGATTTACACTGGTTTAGGTGTCACATCTGGATCTGCACTGGGCTCCAGGTCTTTGGATCTTGCCGTTGAGTCCAGTTTAACACTTTGAATGTTCCCCATCAGCAGTAAACTCTTTCTGCTTCTGATGTGAACAGAGTGCTTCAGTGATCACTCCTGATGCTCCTTTGCGTCGCCATCGTGCAGCGGCCTTCAGCTCAGGTGTTAAAGCAGACACCTATAGAGCAGGTAACTTCTCCGTATCCACCCACAGCAGAAAAGATTTTTCCTCCAAGAATGCAGCTCCATGTATGCAGGTTCACACATGTCCACAAAAAGAGCAGAGCATCTGAGGAATGCTAAATATTTACCTCTGCAGCCTGCCCCCCCACCCCCCATCACTCTGAGGGTCCTCCATCAGACCGTCTCCGGCGTGCTGATCCGCCTCTGCTCGCTTTATCATGACTATATTTGGTCCCACACAGGGAGTGCTGATCCAGCTGACCTTTGGGACAGGAACAAACACTTGAACGTTAATGCAGTCGCCCCCCCACTGCATGTAAACACCGAGCTGGAGCTTAAAAAGCCTCTTCAGTCCATCCACACCTGAAAATTGGTGCTCAACATTGACGCTGACCTGCAGGTGACCCACGTCATCCCCACGGAGGAGCCTGAAACAAAGAGCTCAGATGCAGAGAGGAGCCGAGCGGCGGGGGGGCGACAGGGAGGCGTTCAGGGACGTTTCTGCATGTGGATCCTGCAGAGACGGTCTGTCACAGAGGGGGCTGGTGTGAGCCTGATGTGACTGCACATGCAGTCACACTCCAGGATTACCATCAGAATGATGACTTAGTCAGGTACTTCCTGTTCCCTCGTCTCCAAGGCAACAGGATTTTGGATCTCTGAAATAAAGACCATGGTCAAACAAGCATGGGAGATTTAGGCTCTTTGGTCTACAAATGAAAACACCTCTGGACCTGTCCCACTCATTAGTTTGAAAGAGTAAGGCCAGTTGTGCACGTCGCCCAGAATCAACGCAACGCCAATGGGAACCCTGTTTTTGCTTTCCCCACCCCGTTATTAGCATATAAGTCTTACTCGTAGTACTAGTGACACTTTTTGCTTCACTAGTAAAGTCTACTCACGCACTAGTTGACCATTTTGAGTACTAGTAGAGCTGAGCTACGGTTGATATCTCCAATATCAATCTTATGCCCGAACAGCGTTCCATAGAGCAGTGCAGAGGAGAGAGACAGACTGATGTCACTGTTAGTTAGACAGTAATTAAGCAAAAACGATTATTTATTAACAGAGGTTATCTATATCAGTACCAAAATCTAATCATTTCTAAGTTGGGCCATTACCAACATCTCCTGAAATTTAGGTAAAATCCGTCCAGTAGATTTTGTTTAATCTTGCTAACAAACAAACAAACAAACAAACAAACAAACAAACAAACAAACAGACAGACAAAACATAACTTCCTTGGTGGAGGTAAATATGAGACACAAACATGACTGATCATCCAGCTGATGAGGCTAAATCCTCCTGTAGGAGTCTGGAAACAGGGTAATAAGTTTGGTGTATTACTTCAACTGGTGACTGTGTAGACTGATGACCCTTAGTTAACTCCATGGTCCACTTTGTCCGCAGATGTCTGTGTCAGCTTGGTTTCTTTGAGAGTTCACCCTCTGTTTCTGCTTTGAGCACAGCATCTATCAGCACAGACAGCTGGATTAATACTGGATTAACATGTTCTGCTCTTTGTGATCATCTTACCAAACAAACTGAACATAAACAGTTTTAAAGCTTAAACTTCATCGGTGCTGTCAGTGAGATACTGTGAAACTTTAACATGGAGAAGCAACAACAATATTAACACTAAATAACATCTTACTGTGGCCTCTTGTTTAAGAGTTTCCTCTGATATGTGAAACATTGATTATGAAAAACAATCAGAAACGCTTACTGTCAGGGACCCGGCCATTTTTGTAGTCCTTATTAGCAGTGAGTTAGCAACCGTCTGGACTTCAGATCATTTTATGATTTCAGATTAAACATTCAAATCTCGTGTGCTTGTGCTCATATTGAACCTTATTTCAGGCATTTATCTGAAACTGGAATTCTAGATCACATTTAATTTCAGGAACCAGGAAGTTCACAAGCCTGAGTCTGCATTTCCAGACTCATTCCTTCACCAGACAATTCTTGGCTGACATATAGAGATCAAAACCACCTGCACCAGGGGTGAGCTTTATACGCACTGAGGCCCGACAGTCAACTTCAGATTACAAAAAAGCAAAAAGATGACAGAAGATCTGCCATGAAGTGCGTTAATGTGATGTTCCACCACATCATACAAGCTGGCAAAGTCATTACAACATGAAAAAGTAAATCATTTCATCATCAGTCTTAAAAAACAAGTTTAATTCCATTAATTTATGGTCTCAATCATGCACCTACAAGTCTGAAGGCTCATGCTTTGGGTTTGAGTCCCACCTGTGGCTCATTGTCCTCGTGTCTTCCCTCTCTCTCTACCACTTACCAAATCTGTCAGCTATCTCTACGCTATAAAAAAAGACCAAAACTTAATAAACTAGAAAAGCACTCAGAAAGCACAGACCTCTGACAAGCAGCTCAGTCCAACAGTGGCTTTTCCACAACCCCTGTAAACAATACAATTCTGGATCACCAGATCCAGAGCAGAGCCAGGATCCAGACCAAACTCAGCACATACATGGAGGTTGTTATCCTGTATGAACACAACAAGTTTTAGGAACATCACTTAATATTTTGATTTTGTATGAATTATTGAATGTCGTCAATGGGATTTCCCATTATAAAGTTCAATGTTTTTTTGTGATGTCAATCTGGATCAGATCCAGATGAAATTTACGTTAATGATAGAAACATAGACCCAATATTATCCTGTGAAACTGGAAGCGAATCTGTTTCAAAATGGCAGAGATATGATTTTTGAAAATTCTGCCCAATGTTAACTTGTGGGATTTTTCTGAAATTTGGGGAATTTTTTGCATCCAGACAAACATGCAGATCACCACCAAAAGTTATGGGCTTCTTCCTTGGACCAAACACCTCTGGTAAAATTTTCGTGTAAATCCATCTAGTAGATTTTCTGTAATCTTACAAACAAACAAACAAACGGACAAACAAACAAACAAACAAACAGACAAACAAATGGACAAACAAACAAACAAACGGACAAATGGACAAACAAACAAACAAACAGACAAACAAACAGACAAACAAACAAATGGACAAACAAACGGACAAACAAACAAACAAACGGACAAACAAACAAACAAACAACAAACAAACAGACAAATGGACAAACAAACATACGCTGACAAAAACGTAATCTCCCTGGCGGTGTTAACACATCAACCAGCTTCTCGACCGACCCCTGCCTAAGAATCCGTGCATGAAGCATAAAGACAGGCTCTTTAAATCACCACGCTGCAGTCTGCAGACACCTACAGGCCGTCTGCTGGTCCCCCCCAGGACAGTCTTTAAGGTGGCCTCTGGCTTCGTGGAGCTCCTCCTGTTCCCTCTGCTCTGATAGGATCTGAGGAGCAGCAGGCATGGACCTGCCTCAGCTATGCAGCCTCAGCTCCTCAGAGTCTTGTCCACACAGGCCGGGAGAGTCTGATCCTGAACACACACCTGATCCAGGAAAGTCTGATCCTGAACACGGACCTGATCCAGGAAAGTCTGATCCTGAACACAGACCTGATCCAGGAGAGTCTGATCCTGAACACAGACATGATCCAGGAGAGTCTGATCCTGAACACAGACCTGATCCAGGAGAGTCCGATCATGAACACAGACATGATCCGGGAGAGTCTGATCCTAAACACAGACCTGATCCAAGAGAGTCCAGATTGAGATCCTGTTGGTAGTTTTAGTAAAGAGGTTAGACTGAGCTCTGGTGGATTTACCCTCCAGCTGCTTCATGATTGGACGTGTTGCGTGTTCAGAGATGGTCTTCTTGAGTTCCTGTTGTGTTTCTGTCATTTCCAACCACTCTGACCTCTGACCTCGGACATCAACAAGGCATTTTGGCCCAGAGAACTGCTGTTCACTGGATAATTTCTCTTCTTCAGACCATCTTCTGTGAACCCCAGTAGATCAGCAGGTGGTCTTGACCGTGTCTACCTGCCTAAATGCATTGAGTTGCTGCTGTGTGATCAGCTGATTAGCTTATTGAGTTTAAAAGCAGTTGGACAGGTGTTCCTAAAAAAGTGGCCAGTTTGTTTAATTTTTGATGTGATGATGACCTAGTGGGTGATGTCCGTGCTCTGGGGTTCAGCTCCAGCCTGTGGCCTCTTTCCCTCTGTCTTCCCCTGCTCTCTCACCCTCTTTCCAGCGTTCCCCTCTGTTTCTCTGCAAACGGACAGAAAATAAGACATAACAGTCATGGTGGTGTCGCTGCTCCAGCTGGGGTCAGGAAACATACTGTGTCTTTGCAAACGAACATCCTGACATGAGGAAGAGCTTTTTTGTGATCTTCTGCTGCAGTGAAATAAGTTATTCTTCAGATAGAGAGATGTACTTCATATATACATTATATATATTCTTAGATTATATCAATGAGAACATATCTGATTGGCTTTTGGATCCATCAGAAATAAATCCACTGCTGAGTTCAGTCTGGGTCATAGATGTTTCTCCAAATATCTCTGAAACAGACAGTAGTTACCAAAACATCTGTCTCAGTGATATTGAAGTGTGCAGCAGCTGATTCTCTGGTTTCAGTCACAGGAGCTCTAAATCTCAGCAGAGCTGCACCTGAGACAGGTGTGCCCTGAGACAGGTGTGTCCTGAGACAGGTGTGCCCTGAGACAGGTGTGTCCTGAGACAGGCAGCTGTGTTTCTTGATGATCTTAGTGATCTCTGGGATGCTGATTTGATGATTAGGCGCTCGTCCTCATCTCGCTCGCTCTGCTTTGGTGTATAATCTGAATCATGGGCTCACTTTAATCCAGTTCAAGTTTAAAGCTATGGTCTACGATCTGAAAACCAGTTTGGCTGTTAAGACAGATTTGAAAAACGCAGCCTGCCCCCCCTTCACTCACCCCTCCCCTCCGTGTTCCAAGATCCCGCCCCCCAGCTCGTGTCGCCTCCTAACAACACGCCCCCTCCGATAGAGCACGAAGCCAGCCAGCAGAAAATATCAGCAGCAACAACAACTTGAGATTGCTCATAGCTGAAAGTAACAAACACGACAGTCATCCCCCTTGTAACACACAGCAGTAGCCATTTCAATTGGACCGGCGGCGAAGCGGGTCTGGCGTCGCCACTGTTAGCCGATCAGGATTTACCTTTCTCGGTGTGTCTCCACCAGCTCAGTTTACAATGCTAACGATGCGTGGCTAACTTATGCTAATGCTGATCTTCTCCGGCTCCATGACGCTTCAGTAGCTGTGCAGCTAGCTGCTCACCGGTACAGGGAGGTAGTGGGGAGGAGGCGGGACCATGGGCTGGACGGTGCGGAGCAGGGGAGACAGGGGATTGGATGGACTCATGGACCAAGCCGAACCGCGGGGAACGGCGGTTCGGATTGGTCAACTATTATGCCGCTTTGCAGCGGATATAATGAATGGATTTTTTTCATTCTTTTTGGTCTTTATATTGCGTAGATCGGACCATAGGACCATAATGTCCTTATAAACGGTGTTATTAAGATGTATCAAGCTTCCAAATTGTAGACCATAGCTTTAATCCAGTTCAATTTTAATCCTGTTTGAACAGCACAGATCAGATCTGCTGTGAGGTCAGGTCAGGCAGAAATGAGACGTAATTAAAGGAATTATGGGAGCAGTGTTGACAGATGCTGGATGATGTGGTGGAGTGGTGGCAGCAGCCTGAATGCAGCCTGAATGCAGCCTGAACACAGGCAGAAATGAGACGTAATTAAAGGAATTATGGGAGCAGTGTTGACAGATGCTGGATGATGTGGTGGAGTGGTGGCAGCAGCCTGAACGCAGCCTGAATGCAGCCTGAATGCAGCCTAAATGCAGCCTGAGTGCAGCCTAAATGCAGCCTAAATGCAGCCTGAGTGCAGCCTAAATGCAGCCCTTATGCAGCCTGAGTGCAGCCTGAGTGCAGCCTGAGTGCAGCCTAAATGCAGCCTGAGTGAAGCTTGAATGCAGCCTGAATGCAGCCTGAATGCAGCCTGAGTGCAGCCTGAATGCAGCCTGAATGCAGCCTAAATGCAGCCTTAGTGCAGCCTAAATGCAGCCTAAATGCAGCCTGAGTGAAGCTTGAGTGCAGCCTAAATGCAGCCTGAATGCAGCCTGAATGCAGCCTAAATGCAGCCTGAATGCAGCCTGAATGCAGCCTAAATGCAACCTGAGTGCAGCCTAAATGCAGCGTGAGTGCAGCCTAAATGCAGCCTGAATGCAGCCTGAGTGCAGCCAAAATGCAGCCTGAATGCAGCCTGAGTGCAGCCTAAATGCAGCCTGAGTGCAGCCTAAATGCAGCCAGAATGCAGCCTGAATGCAGCCTGAACACAGCCTGAAAACAGCCTGAACGCAGCCTGGTGCAGCCTGAATGCAGCCTGAACGCAGCCTGGTGCAGCCTGAATGCAGCCTAAATGCAGCCTGAACGCAGCCTGAGTGCAGCCTGGTGCAGCCTGAATGCAGCCTGAACGCAGCCTGAGTGCAGCCTAAATGCAGCCTGAATGCAGCCTGAGTGCAGCCTAAATGCAGCCAGAGTGCAGCCTGAGTGCAGCCTAAATGCAGCCTGAATGCAGCCTGAGTGCAGCCTAAATGCAGCCTGAGTGCAGCCAGTGTGCAGCCTGAATGCAGCCTGAGTGTAGCCTGAACGCAGCCTTAGTGCAGCCTAAATGCAGCCTAAATGCAGCGTGAGTGCAGCCTAAATGCAGCCTGAGTGCAGCCTGAGTGCAGCCAAAATGCAGCCTGAACGCAGCCTGAGTGCAGCCTAAATGCAGCCTGAGTGCAGCCTAAATGCAGCCAGAATGCAGCCTGAATGCAGCCTGAACACAGCCTGAATGCAGCCTGAACGCAGTCTGGTGCAGCCTGAATGCAGCCTGAACGCAGCCTGGTGCAGCCTGAATGCAGCCTAAATGCAGCCTGAATGCAGCCTGAGTGCAGCCTGGTGCAGCCTGAATGCAGCCTGAACGCAGCCTGAGTGCAGCCTGAATGCAGCCTGAGTGCAGCCTAAATGCAGCCAGAGTGCAGCCTGAGTGCAGCCTAAATGCAGCCTGAGTGCAGCCTGAATGCAGCCTAAATGCAGCCTGAGTGCAGCCTAAATGCAGCCTGAGTGCAGCCTGAGTGCAGCCTAAATGCAGCCTGAGTGCAGCCTAAATGCAGCCTAAATGCAGCCTGAGTGCAACCTAAATGCAGCCTGAGTGCTGCCTAAATGCAGCCTGAGTGCAGCCTGAGTGCACCCTGAGTGCAGCCTGAACGCAGCCTTAGTGCAGCCTAAATGCAGCCTTTATGCAGCCTGAGTGCAGCCTGATTGCAGCCTAAATGCAGCCTGAGTGCAGCCTGAGTGCAGCCTAAATGCAGCCAGAGTGCAGCCTGAGTGCAGCCTAAATGCAGCCTGAACGCAGCCTGGTGCAGCCTGAATGGAGCCTAAATGCAGCCTGAACGCAGCCTGAGTGCAGCCTAAATGCAGCCTGAATGAGCCTGAGTGCAGCCTGAATGCAGCCTGAGTGCAGCCTGAGCGCAGCCTGAATGCAGCCTGAACACAGCCTGAATGCAGCCTGAGTGCAGTCTAAATGCAGCCTGAGTGCAGCCTGAATGCAGCCTGAGTGCGGCCTGGTGCAGCCTGAATGCAGCCTGAATGCAGCCTAAATGCAGCCTGAATGCAGCCTGAGTGCAGCCTGAATGCAGCCTAAATGCAGACTGAACGCAGCCTTAGGGTAGCCTAAATGCAGCCTTTATGCAGCCTGAATGCAGCCTAAATGCAGCCAGAGTGCAGCCTGAGTGCAGCCTAAATGCAGCCTGAATGAGCCTGAGTGCAGCCTGGTGCAGCCTGAATGCAGCCTGAGTGCAGCCTAAATGCAGCCTGAGTGCAGCCTGAACACAGCCTGAATGCAGCCTGAGTGCAGTCTAAATGCAGCCTCAGTGCAGCCTAAATGCAGCCTAAATGCAGCCTGAGTGCAGCCCAAATGCAGCCGGAGTGCAGCCTGAACGCAGCCTTAGTGCAGCCTAAATGCAGCCTTTATGCAGCCTGAGTGCAGCCTTAGTGCAGCCTAAATGCAACCTTTATGCAGCCTGAGTGCAGCCTAAATGCAGCCTGAATGCAGCCTGAACGCAGCCTGGTGAAGCCTGAATTCAGCCTGAATGCAGCCTAAATGCAGCCTAAATGCAGCCAGAGTGCAGCCTGAATGCAGCCTAAATGCAGCCTGAACGCAGCCTTAGTGCAGCCTAAATGCAGCCTTTACGCAGCCTGAGTGCAGCCTAAATGCAGCCTAAATGCAGCCTGAATGCAGCCTGAGTGCAGCCTGAACGCAGCCTGAGTGCAGCCTGAATGCAGCCTAAATGCAGCCTAAATGCAGCCTGAGTGCAGCCTAAATGCAGCCTGGTGCAGCCTGGTGCAGCCTGGGGGCCTCTCGGGGCCTCTTGGGGCCGAGTGATGGCTGCTGGGTATGGTGAAGACCTCAGAGGAGACATTAAGAGCCTCTGCGGGGTCTCCTCCATGGTGCTTTTCCCTTCTGTCATCATCTGAGCGACAGAAACAAAAACAAACACTGGAGGACAGTTTTTACTCTGACGGGCTGATGTTGGAGCTCCAGTGTTCAATCTCTGACGAGTCTGGACATTTGAAGGTCAGTGAGTCAAGGTCATGGCTGCAGGAGGAGGAAATCCCCTCTTGGTTTGAGGAAGAGGAAAGCAGAAGTCCCTGTGCTGCCTCCAGAATGAAGAACTCTTCTTTTGAACACTTTAAATAATCCACTGAAGCTGAGGACCACTAAACATTCTTCTTCTTCTTCCATATTTGAGGTCAGGCCTTCAGATATCTCCATAACCTTTGTCTAACAGGAGGTCCTCTTACATCAGCTCTCTCATGTGTTTAGCCGGTGATGCTGCAGGAGACACACTGGTGAAGACTAGGGATGGGAACTGATAATATTTTATCAATACCAATGCTATTAATGATCCTGCTAATCAATCCAATTCTTTAACGATTCTCTAATTGATTCCTGCAGATTTTCCGTGTGGGCAGATGTTGGCCTATAGATTTTCAGTGGCAGCTATGTCAAACACTCATGTCACAGCATAGATAACTGCTTCTGCAAGTTGCTGGTGTTTCCACTCACTTAAGGTTGTGCAATAGGTGCCTTTTGTAAAAAATTTAGCCACAATTCTGACCGCTTCTGAACCCTGTCAGTGGAAGGAATTGATCAGGGAATTGATTCGCAAAAAGACTCATGATATCAATACTTTGATGGGGCTGTTAACGATTCTCAACTGGAATTGGTTTTCGATTCCCATCCCGATTGAAGATAAGATGTTTGACTGAAAGGTTTAATTCTTTTTTAAATTACTAATCAGTTAGATTTATGTCTGTGCAGACCCTTTCATTCTGTTACTGGAAACATTTGAGTAAATGTCTCTTTGTATTTTAATTTATTTTACTTTATTATCAGTATTTATACTTTCATGTTACGCATCTTTGAGTCTGGAAAAAAGTGTTTGTCCGTCTATCTGTCTATCTATTCGTGGTGAAGATATATAAATATATTTTGTTCATATTTACAAGGAGACCAGTTTTAATTTTCTTGTTTACTGCTGCCAAGATTAACATATTTCAAAGTAAATATAGGCAGGCCTTCTATCCTCTAGAGCACAGGTTTCAAACTTGAAACCGAGCCAATGCTGTAAAATTTGACATATGACTGCATATTCTATGAAACATGTTGACAAAATGAAAGATTTTACTTCAAACTTAATAAAAAAAGATAAAAATGATCAAACTTTAAAGCTGTTAGACTGTCACAATTTTTAAAACTTGATAAATAAATGAGAGAAATGAAGAAGCATTCCTTCCTTCTTTTGATGCTTTTCCTACACCCCATCCTGTTTTTAATCAGCTGATTAAGTCGTCTGAGAGCCACCTGTTGACACGATGACTAATTAGGGAGGAAAATAGCGTCCATGTGATGCTGCCAGTGTGTTTTATTGATTATTGATGTTTTTTTAAGTTCTGACCTCTGAATTATCGTTGTCATGTGCCTCGACTGTCCTTCCATGTCCTGCAGGGTCAGATGTATTTACAGCCATATCCAGAGCACAGGTGGACGAGTGCACGAGCACGAGGTTTAACCACAGATTCATCTGAAGTTGTACTTTTTCATTTATCCCAGCGGTGACAGAGTCAGAGGGTGTGAAGGATCTGGTCATCCTTTCAAAATAAAACATCCTTTTGGTTAATCCGTTACTCAATAGTTCAACGATAATTAAATCAATTAATTTTATTTCCCTACAGCGTGTTTCCAGGCTGTAGCTTGGTGGGGGAATCAACAGGAAATTAGAAAAATTATGAAAAATCAAATTATCATTGGAAAAGTTATAAAAAGAAGATTAGAAAAATTATCAGTAAAAATACGTTTGAATCAGAAAATAAGGACAGTTTTAATAGAAAATAATAAAAAATTATAAAGATAATATAATAATATTATGTAATAATATATAATAAAAGAAAAAAATTATCAAGAGAAAATGAGTGAAATGTCAAAGATATCATGGCTAAAAACTGTTTCTTGTGGACTAAAGAGTGTAGGGCACAGAGAGGAGTGGACACCTCTGCATTAATAATTATAAATCCAAATCCTCGTTAAAATGAGGTCTAATACTCCTTCTGTTTGACCTCAGGCAGCCATGGAGGCCTTCAGCTCAAAGGACATGGCCATGAGGGCGCAGAAGAAGATCCTCAGCTCCATGGCCAGCAAGGGCTCAGTCCAGATGTTCATTGACGACACCACCAGTGAGATCCTGGATGAGCTGTACCGGGTCTCCAAAGAGTACTCGGGGAACAAGAGTGAGGCCCAGAAGGTCATCAAAGACCTGATCAAGATAGCCGTGAAGATCGGCGTGCTCTTCAAGAACAACCGCTTCAGCACGGAGGAGCTAATGGTGGCCACAGACTTCAAGAAGAAGCTCCACATGGGGGCCATGACGGCCATCAGCTTCTACGAGGTAAGTGGTCCACCTGGTCCTGGTCCAGGAGCAGGATCAGCCTGAGCTCCTGGACCTGTATCTGCTGAGTGACCT
The DNA here is from genome assembly GCA_037902135.1 of Cetoscarus ocellatus. NCBI lineage: Eukaryota > Metazoa > Chordata > Actinopteri > Labriformes > Labridae > Cetoscarus > Cetoscarus ocellatus. The sequence goes on from JBAMNC010001890.1 coordinate 354,086, forward strand.
CAGACTTAAAGACAGATCCACCACACCCCTAAGGAACAGCTGAAGGTCAATGACCCCGGGTCCTGCAGGTCAGGCTGCACGCTGGGGCAGCGGGTAGTGCCGCACAGTAGGGATCCTGATAGTTTAAAATCATTACCCTTTAATAACCTTTGACCCTTTAAATTTGACCTTCCTGTTGGATTCTGTCAGTATATCTGCCCAAAAACAAACCTCATCATCATAAAAAAGAACAACTGCAGTTAATTATCATTATTTCAAATATTCATTCTGGCATCAATATCAAACTCCCTGTGAATTATGGGTGGCAATAAATAAATTAATTTATTTACTGTAGCGGTAAAGGGAAAAGTGAGTATGATCCTGAGGGCCCTAAAAATATGATATCAGCAACATTTTCCAGAGGTGTTAGAAGATTTCTTTACTCTGCTCTCACAAAATGGGCTTTTTTTATTTTCTTGTTGCAATAATATCACATTCAGACATCTTCTGCACTGATAAACTCCTATAAATAACATTTTTAAGATAGTCTGTATACTTCTTAATTTATATTGAAATATCTGACCAGCACATTAAAGTAACAATTTAGAGAATAACAGGTCATGGAGTCATAACCAGCAAAGCCTGATCATCCTTTAAAGGGTTAAAGGTCAGAGATCACTGAGGACAGATCGTATTGATTGTAAATGATGAATAGAAAAATTCAGAATGTTTAAAAGTCTTAAATTCCAGAAAGTAACTGAAATAGCATTGTTTGATAACATAATTTTATCTTAAGAGTGTTCTCTCCAACATGTTGACTTTAAACAGAGGAAAGAAGTTCTGAGCAGTAATTTCTTTTATTTTATTGCATCATATTTATTTCTTTACTTGCTTGAACGATGTATGGTTTGAGAAAGTCTTATATTTCATAGACCTTTCAGTCTGACCTTTTAAATAAATATTTGGCCTGCTGGTGATGGAGATCATTTCAATCTGGCTCTCGGTGAACAAAGATGCCCCTCAAGATGCAAAAAATAAATAATAAAATAAAATAAAAATCAAATATTGCAACATAAATTAAAAAGCTTAAACTGACCAAAACAAGTTTTATCCCAATATTTTCAACATATAGTCCAAATCTAAACTGAATGTACCTCTTATACTTTAAAGTGCATGCTGTAATGTTAATTTGTAGTTTGGATGTAGGCAGGCTTGTCAGCATTAATACTGAAAACTGCATTATTTTCCCAGTTTAAAACTAAAACAACAGAAACAAACCTAAAAATGTGCTCCCACAAAACCTGACGGGCCAAATGTCATGAGAGCAGAGTGAATATTCACTGTTTTTATTTTCTAACAGTGCCAGAACTTACAAGTGGAGTAAAGGTGAGTCAGGGTAAAAAAAAAATCTCATATTATAATTTTTTAATCCTCTGCAAAATATAAATAGAATTAATTGATATATTAGCCCCAGCCCTAGTATGCACACACTGAAAAACATAACTAAAAATAAATGAAAGAATAAATTATTAACATTATGTTAGTATTTATTACAAAATACTGAATGAAAAAAACAAAATATAATTCTAATAATAAAATAAATAGATATAAAATAAAATCAAGAGGCCTTGAGTTGTATTTATTGTCTTTTACTGCTGAGTAATTAATGTATTTTAAAAAGCCCAAATTTTAAAGTTATATTCAAAGAAACTACAGAAAACAGTAAAGTGAGGGGTCTTCCCCCTGGGTCGTGTCTCCAAATGTGTTCTCTCTAAAGAAGGATTCGAGCTGAATCCCCGTCCCTAAAAAAATGTATTATATATACTTATACATTATTATAAATATTATTATAATAACTGTGGGAAACATGCTGCAGGCTGAGGCTCCTCTCTTTGTCCTGATTTATTCATATTCAGACACAATGCTGATGTTATATTTAATGAAAGGGCCATCATAGATCATAAAAACATCATTAACATAAGAATACTCAAGAATATTCATTACATATATTAATGTTAATATTAGACTGATCTCTCTGTCCATGGTTGTATTGATTATTCATCATAGTAACTATCTTTACAACCATATAGACATGAGGACCCTCTGAAAATGAGATGCCACATCTCAAGGGGCTTACCTTTAATACATTTATATTCAACAAATATGGTGATATATAAGTAAAGATTGATTGATTGAATCTATATTCAGCAGAGACAAATGCGATGAGGACAGATTTATGATCTGGGCGTCCATGGGTTTGTCTCTATCATAAATTCTTATTTTTAGTCTCTTTGTCTCTGCCTGTATGGATGGAAATATATATTTATGTATATGAATATATGTATATCTGTGTACCTATAATATTAGATTAGATAGATTAAACAGAACTTTATTTATCCCTTGCGAAGACTCCTTCAGCCAAATGAAGGTTCCAGTAGCATTGTATTGTACGAAGGTACAAAAGAACACAGGATATCTAAAAGTAAAAGAGTTAAAACAATTAGCAGATATAAAATCTCTCTATATACACATTAATACATCCAAACAATAAAATAAAATAAAATACAGTCTGAGGGACAAAGGAGCTTCAGTCAGTCTGACTGTAACTGCAGAGTTTGTCTTCATCCTGCTCTGTTGTAGTGTGTGAGGGAACACCTGTGCTAATGAAGTCTGACTGTCTCACAGGTGGACTTCACCTTCGACAAAGCCGTGATGGCTGACCTCCTGACCTCTTGCAGAGACCTCCTCCTGAAGCTCGTCAACACCCACCTCACCCCCAAATCCCACGGCCGCATCAACCACGTCTTCAACCATTACTCGGACCCCGAGCTCCTGACCAAGCTGTACGAGCCCGACGGGCCCTTCAGGGGCCACCTCACCAAGATCTGCAAGGGACTCAACAAACTGGTGGAGGACGGGACAATATGACCCCTGACCCCACCATCAGTCAGACACTGGGAGACCTTCAGGAAGACTCACCGGGACTCAGAAACTGTCGGAGGACTTTAGTCTCACTGAGACCAGACCAGAGCACACCTGAGTCCTCCCTCACTTCGTACCTGTACAGGTGACCTTGCTGTGTGACCTTCACTTCACAGAAACTGAGCATGGACTGTTTTTACTGTATCAGCTGTTCTATTATCAACATGTTTAATGTCTGAGAGCCTGAATGTTCATTTAAACTACTGAGGATGTCCACTGAGGTGCAGCGCTGCCACCTGCTGGTGGGAGTGAGTGTTTGTATTTACTTATCAGCTGATCAGGCGTTGCCAATAAAGAGTGACCCACAGAGCCGGCTGAGCTTCATGGTTAAATCTAATGGAAAAGACAGCGCCCTCAGGGTGTGTCCTCTTCCTCTGGGAGACCTCTGACACGTTTCCTTTGCTTTAACGCACGGAGGTATCACACAACAAACTCAGCTTCTATAAATACTCAAATATCACTTAATACTCACCAAGGTTTGAGTGCGAGCAATGGGGGGGGGGCAGCTCAATCTGTATTCACCTTTATGAGGACAAAGACCAGGGACGGACAAAGCTGCTGTCCAATAATCAGTCCACACTGTTGTTAGAAGTATGCTGTTAGTCTCTTTTATGCAGACGTGTGAATTTACTGGTAGAGTCAGGAGCTCAGGAGGAAAGACGTGCAGGGAAGGAGCCAAAGGCCGGTCATCACTCTGCTACCTTCTTTATTTTAGAGACCCAGAAAGTAGGTGGCATGATTACTGGGATTATCAAGCACAACCATCTCTAGTGTTTACAGAGAATGGTCTGGAAAAGAGAAAATATCGTGAGCAGCAGCTCTCCTGTTCTCCCCAGAGTGACTCACTCGTTACAACCAAGGTCGACCATTTCTGACCACATCTGCCTTCATCCATGACCAAACTATACCTGCTGGTATGATACGGTTCATGGACCTGACTAACAGTGCTCTTTAGTCTCTGAAGCCTTTTCACACCTGCAGCCCTGATATTATCAGGATAACACCTGGGCAGGACGACGTCAGTGTTAAAGTGTTACATATCAGTGATATCAGCCATAGTTCAGCTCGACTAGTACTCTGATTTGGAGCACATGTACTCAATTTTGGTGAACTAGTGCACGAGTAGACTTTAACAGTGAAGCAAAAAGTGTCACTAGTGTTACTAGTAGACTTAGAAATGTTCATTATTACTGTTAGTAAGCCTTATATGCTAATAAGGGGGTGGGGAAAATCAAATCGAGGCTTCCCATTGGCTTTCCAAAACATTACAACCAATCAGGGTGCTGGATTTGGTTGTAATCCCACCTACTTTATTTGCATGAGGTCTACTTGTATTACTAGTGAATCTTTCGGGTTTACTAGTACTACTAGTAGATTAAAAACAGTCTACTAGTACTTGTGAGAAATTGTTTTTTTTTAATAGTACTAGTAAACAAAAATTTTGTTTCATTAGTAAAAGTTTTTGGTGCACTAGTGCGTAGTAGTAAAGCAAAATCGCCTACTAGTAGACAATTTTATGTTACTAGTAAAGCTTGAGTTTTTCTAGTAACATTTTTAAAGTCTACTAGTACCACTAGTAAACTCAACATTGCCAACTATCCGACAATTTTGCTTCTCAAGTCTACTTGTGCACTAGTTGACTAAAACTGAGTACATGTACTCCAAATATAAGTACTAGTAGAGGTGAACTACGGTTGGTATCACTGACATCAAATTTACGCCCAAACGTCTCTCCATCCAATACAGCAGCAGAGCAGAGCTTTATGCTACGATCAGTTTCCATCCTAACATCAGTGATTCGTGCTAAAGGGTGACTCAGCATGAACCACAGAGCTCAGAGAAGCACAGCAGAGAAACGACGCTGCAGAGGTTCAGTCATCAGCCCTCGCCTCTGGCCTCAGCCAATGACCCTGATAACCTGCTGCGTTCACATACGAGCAACTCGGACAGGCTGATAAAACACTAGGGAGGAGAGGAAATTACCCGAGTGAAGTCTGAGTGAAAAACCTGTCTGTTTGCACTTACGGGTGAAGTCTGGATATTCAAAGCAGCTTCACACTGCAGGCCACACCTACACGTTCACTCTCTGATGGCTCTGAGTTTCTTAGCTTTTCTTCATCAGTATGACCGAACACATTCACACACAGTCACACCTGAGGTTGACTAAACTGAGGACACACGCCCATGAGACAACCATTAAAGGAGTTCATCAGTTTACTGAAGCAGAGACTTTGTGTTCCCGACACTGAATATCCACATCAGCATCAGCAATGACGCTTTTGGAAACATCGGCATATCAAGATCGGCAAAAGTCCAACATCATGCATCCCTTCTATAAACCTTATTTTAGGCAGTTATCTGACTCCGGTGTTCACGTCGGCACCAACAACCTTTTCAGTTTAGTGTACTAATTCAACTGGTGACCGTGTACATTGGTGACTTTAAACTGACTCCATGGATGACTTTGTCCGTAGGTGTTGGCTTTTCATCTGCATTTTCTCACATCTAAACTAATGATTAAGTGAAGCACTGAAGGGTTCACCCTCTGCTTCGACTATGACATCTATCAGCAAGTCATCAGTTAACATGGTAGCTCATTCCACCCATACACAGAGACAGCTCTGACGGTGCACAGAGGAAAATATCATAGAAACAGACGATGCTGATGCTGAGGTCTGACCATGATGATGTTGATCTTATCACTTTTACTCTCAGAATTACCGCCATGTTTGCAGTTTGATTCAAACACAACAGGTAGTTTCATACAGCCTGAGCTCTTTTGCGCTCTCTAGTGGTGTCCTCCAGTAACACGCGTCACATACAGACGAGTATATGAACAGAAACGCTCATGACGGCAATGGACTGTGCGGCAGACTAACTCCTTATGAGGCCCCGTTATTCCCTTACAGCTCTTTGTAGGACAGTTTATTCTGTTTTTGTTAATATTATTACAGAAGCAGTTTTAGTCTCGAGTTTCTAAGCGTTTGGTTTTTATTTAAAATTGTTACATCACCAACTGTAGCTGTGATGGCAGGTTATTTCACCCTCCACAAAGAAACATGTAGACCTGGAACATGTGATCCATAAATAAACATTTAATCTGAAATACACTTCAAAAAATTACAAAGCTAAATATGTCTTAACCTAAAATATATTCTCTGTTTGAATACATCCTAGAACACACTCAGAAGTCTGTTTTAAATCTTTGGCTACATAAGTTACATTAATTATTGCTATTATATGAACATGCTGCAGTTTAGCTCTTCAATACTCACACTGTATCATGGCTTAAGTTCTGCGGGCTCTGCATCACACACATATTATGAGTCACATGATGAAACAAACATGTGACCGCACATTTCTGACATTTCACTCTCATTTCCTGGATGTTAGAGGAAGCAGAACTCAGCGATGTCCTTCAGAGACTCCAGTGTTCTCAACAAATAAATACAGAGAGGGTTATAAATATGATAAAATCAGTCTGAGGTCTGACAGCAGTGAGACCTCCGCAGATCTTAGTAAGTTTATTTGTCTAATTTCAAGTCAAAAAAAATCCACAACACTTATTAAAATTTCATTTTCGTTTGGAGTACAGATGGATATCATGTTACACAAGGAATAAAAAACAAAATAAAGCACTTAATAACTTGTAATTATTAGAAAATATCGGCCAATGAAACAGGCAAATTCCTTCTCCTTGAGGGTCTTAAAATCAGGTATACAAACTTCTTAAGATAGCACATCTTATTTCTAGACATCGTAAAAGTAAAGTTTGTCGGCCACAGTGGCAGATATTTTAACTCTTTACACGTAATCCAGGGTTTATTTTTGGTTTTTAAATACTGAGATAAGACGTGTGCCTGGACATGTCAGCCAATTTTAGCTTAGAATAAGTGTTGTGAGATTGTTAGAACTGAATTGGATGAATAAACTTCCTCAGATTTGAGTTTCTGCAGTGTTCATCCTGAGGTCTGATGGCAGTATGACCCTCAGCTTCACCTCTTCATCCTGGTCCTGGTCCTGGTCCTGGTCTGGTCCTGGTCCTGGTCCTGGTCTGGTCCTCCTGTGATGTTCAGACTCAAAGAGCAGGTTTAAAGAGTCACAGCTGGAAGATCTCGTCCTCTCTGTCCCTCAGCTTCTTGGTGAGTCTGGTGATGGTGACGGGCAGCGACCCCACCGGCTGCTGGGGCGTCCTGAGAGACGAGCTGACGCTCTGAGACTTGGTGAGCAGCCGTCTGTCTGACGTCCTGCTGCAGGCTTCCTCCAAGGCCGAGACCCTGCGGAGGACAGACAGAGGAGAGGAAAGCATCGGTCTGAGGGCTCTTGGAGGAGCAGAGAAACTCTGATACGGGGCTGGACTCTTTCTCAGACCAGGTTCAGACCAGAACACCAACACTGAGGACTAAGATCCAGACTGGGAGGCTCTGCAGGTCTTCAGGTGGATGTAAAGAGTTTTATTAAGGTTCCTACACCTTCACCAGGTAAAGTTCAGGCACTTTCAAGGAGCATTTTCAAACATGGTTTAATATTAAAATATACAAAAGTTTAAATATTCAGAATGATAACGTAATTTCTCCATATGCAGTTAATTAAACACTTTTTAATGTTTTCAATGTCATAGATAAACCACATATGTCTATGAAGCATATATTCTCTTATTCCTGTGAATGGATGAGCAGAAAATCTGCAAACATGACTAAATAAATAAAAATATAATATTCTGCTCAAGTTTCAAAATTGCTCAGATTCTCCACCTAAGACTGCTTCTTGGTTTTCTTATTTTGAGGTGTGGGTCTTTCCTCGGTCTTAGCCCCGACCACCAGAGACTCATGGGAGTGACGCAGGGATTGAAGACTGAAGACTGAGGACACAGCGATTAACGGGACACGAGACGTCTTTGCTTCTGCAGCGTCACGTGAAGAGACGTCTGTTTGTGAATATGGTAACAGCTGATCATCCATCAGCTGATCATTTATGAACAAATACACCAAATAAGACAAACATAAATGAGTTTAGGCTCTTTATCTGACCTCATTATAAACTCCTGAAAGTGAAGAACGACCTGCAGACAGATGAAAACATCTTAACTGCTTCACTGTTTTCATCTTTAATTGTTTGTTGATCATTAGATTTTTATGTTCATCAGATTATAAGTTATTGTTCCTGAGCCACTGGATCCCAGGAAGCCAGTCACTTTCATCTGTTCAGGGCCTGTCCCACAGTCAGTGGGTTCTGGAGAGATATCCATATCTTATTTATTCATTCATTTACTACTGTTTTTACAGCTTTTACATTGTCTTGTTTTTACCTCTCTAGCTTTTATCTTTTATCTTCTCTTGCTCTACGATTTGTAATGCAGGCTTCTTATAATGTTGGGACATCTCCCTCTGTCCCATGCTTAAATATGTTTCCCTAACAGATTGATTGATTATTTATTTATGTTGCCGACTGTATGCATGAATGTACCCTGGAAAGCTACAAATGAACTGACCCTTGTGGGATAAATGAAGTTGTCTGGTCTGAACTGAACTAAAGAACGGGCAAATATATTCAGACAGACGTTACTTCTAACTGTTGGAATGTTGTTGTCATCTACAGATAAGAAAACGAAGGACTTGTTTGTAATTTTGAGCTTCGCTGACCAGAAGGCAATTACAAAAAAATGTCTTAAGCCAGAAGCTCCAACTACAGACAATGGGTACAATAAAGTTAATGAGATATATGTAATGGAACGAATCATCTTTTTATTGCCTTCAGGAGAAGAAATTAAAAACCTATATCCTCCCTAAAAGCCCTTTTCTGTTAAAGTTCATATTTATTTTACAGATGCATGTTTAAAAAGATTTTTTTTCCTGTTTCACTAGATAAGAGACACCCAACGTTCCAATGTTACGTGCAATTTTGTGTTGTTTATTTTCCTCTTCTTGCTTTTATTTTTATTTATTTTTCATTGCTTTGGTTTTATGAGTCTCATACCATTAAGATATGATTGGAAATTATGTTTAAAAACACTTAAGAGGGGGCTCATGCTGAAAGTTTGTTTGACAGTCATTGTACAATCGTCTATTATGTCTGATTCAATAATCAGACACAAAGTTTCTAGTTGACAATTGTCCTTAAATTATAGTTTATTTTATGTTAAAGATGCTAAACATGTTTCAGCCTGGCCCCCACTGTCTGACTTTTTAATTTAATAATAAAATAAAACAGAAGAATTTCATTGATCACAATAAAATGAATATGGACTAAGACCAGATGAATTATGATTTCATACAGTCTAAAAGTTCACATCAACACTTTTGGTTTAATAACCAAAGCAGAAGTGGCTGCAGTGCAACTATTGCACGCACACACACTGAAATCTTGGTGGAGAAAACAACGTGTGAAGGTGCCTGGCATGCAGGTGAAGCTTATTTTCAGCAACATTTCAAAAACCCATGGCTTCTCGTCACCTGAACCCGTGCACGGCTAACTCTGGGGCAGGATGTCCACTGGTCCAGGGTCAAAGGTCAAAGTTGTTTATGACACAGTAGGGTAGAAGTTGTTGTTGTGTGCAGGAATATTTTAAAGCTGTGATATTTCAGTCCATCTCTACCTGAGCGTGACGTTTATCTGGCTGAACTGCTTCGGCTCACATTCCAGACATTATTCACAGTTTTTCTGCTGCAGCTCCGAGGCCACGACTTCTCTGGACCGAGTTTATTGTTCTTATTATAGCCAGAAATATCACCTTTAGCTGTGGTTTTACTCTTTATTAATTATCACAGTGAACTGATGAGTCAAAATAAGTGATGAATGGCTTTAATTATTAAATGTAAACTCGGGACTGAACAGGAGAAGTTCAGTCTTGTTTGTGTACTGTTGGTGTGATGTTAGTTAGAAACAGTCTGTGACGAGTGGAGAACCAGGCAGGACATCTAAACTCCGGATGAGGTCTCCCTGGAGCTGCCTGGACCCTGAGGATAATCTAACTGAAGGACGTCTGCAGACACGGAGCGAGCCCGAGTCTGCAGACACCGGCGTACCTCTCCTCTGCGTCCAGGCAGCCTCTGACCGCTGCCTCCTTGGACTGATTTATCAGGCTGTCCAGCCTCTTCAGAAAGTCCACAGGCGTGAGCTCAGACTCTGTCTCTCTGCCGTCGTCTCGCCTCGCGCCGGACCAGCTCCCCGAGTGTCCATTCTGAGCAGAGGCGGCGCCGTCCTCATCGCCGTCCCCTGAGTCCACCCCGTTACTGTGGTGGTCCAGGTCTGACATGACGGGGATGGACAGGGACTTCTTCAGGAAGATGGAGTCGTTGGTGTAGAGTCTGTTCGCTCTCTTAATCTGCTCCATCTGAGGAGGAGACAGGCCCACAGATTATCAGAGATTAAACCTGAAGGGCTAATTATAACTTGATAATTATAAAAAGTAAATCAGACACACAATTGGATTCGGACTCATTTTAACCAGTAAAGACATTTACACTTAATATTAAATCAGTGCTAAATCTCAACATCGAGCTGTTCCTCTAACAGCTTATTAATGCTGAAAACAAAAACAAGAACAACATCTGATTATATTCTATTATGCATTTTCTTTATAATAATATAATGCAATAAGACTTTATTATTAATGGCACTTTTTTCAGGGTTAGTACACCTACAGCAGGGTAAAATTCAAGCACCTTTAACGTGCATTTTTAAGAATCCTACAACAGTGGCAAAGATAAATTTATATCAATGCATTTACACTCAAGAAGATTACTTAACTCTCTGATAATTTTAAAAATTAAGCTTTAAAAAAGAAATAATGTTCAGTAGTCATGTGTCAATGTTTCACCTGTATGTGGATTTTACACAAACACAATCATTTCTACAGCAAAAATAGGTTAATTCTTGACCTTAAATAAGGTAAAAGTATAATTAAAACAAAGTCAGACTCCTGAACTTTACTTGGTTACTGTGTGATATATCAATAAAGAGAAACGGTTTAATCCCTGTGGTTATTATATTAATTACTTAATTTAAGGACGTAGTTTTTAAACAATACATGATTAGTAGCCCATATTAAAGCCTCTCATCAACACACTGACAGGTGCCAATCATGTGAAGCTCAGTTTGTTTTGCAAACTCTCTCATCTCATGTTAACGATGGAGGAATACTGCTAATAATTCAAGCACTCTGAAGCACCTTTGAAAATGCAGCATTAAATCTATTCAACACTCAGTTTCTTCCCTGCCATTTCATTTGAATGGTCAGTGTGATGGAATGATATATTACATTAAATATCAGGTTGAAAATCTCAAGCAAAGTTTTATTTTCAGGGGGAAAATGTTCATAAACAGGAAAAGTGTTTATTGTAGTTACATCATCTTCTTATTGTAAGTATGGTTGGAGTCTCTGTACAATCAGAACCTCAAAAGGCTGATTTTAACAGGACTAAACCTCAAACTGAGAGCAAAGATAAATTTAAAGGAAATTAATTTATGACCTATGAAGGGCCATGACAGTGGGGATAGTGAGTTTTGTACTGTGACTGCATATATTCTCTGCTGTTCTCTTTAATTTCATGTCTGTTAAACTTCACTTTTTACTGATGGGTTGACCAAAGTTACAGAGACACAAACATCTGGCTGGTGCTTATCTCCAACCCTGATAATAATTATATATAATTAAACACATTTAAATAAAAAATTAAGGTTACAAAGTTAAGTAGTCAGCTCCTCTATCTACTTTTTGATTGACTTTAAATAAAATAAAATAAAAGGAGCAGCATCTGTCAAACTGAAAGTTCACCAGCAGGAGTGAGCTGTTTACACAGAATGATCTGTTAGGTCCTTATCGAGTAATAAATCCAAATATATAACCCCATAAACATTCACCTGTGTCTGTAAGTGTAGCAGCCGTCTACGGAGACCACAGGGCTCAGGAAAACATGTTTTAATGTTTTACCTGTCGAAAACTCTGGACCCTCTCTGACCTCGTTAAGTCCATTTAAACCTACAAACAGGAACAAACCTGATCACCTCCTGAGACATCACAGCCTTAAACATCGACATGAAGACCAAGTATGATGGAGGACTCAAAGCTCCTGAACAAACCCTGAATAATAACGAAAAGGCACCTGTCCTGTTGGTGGTTTGACCTGAACTTTATCTTCTGATCATGAATTGGTCTCACCTCTTTTTCACAGTCAGCATCTACATAAACTCCATCTGTACACAGACTGCTGTTTGTATTATTGTACCTAAAACCCTGACACTGCCCAGCCCTAACCCGTATGGACTGATTTATAACAGATATTATAGTTTAGGCCCTCACTCACTCAGACTGAATCATCAGTTTGGTACAGGCTGCTCTGCTGATGTTTGCACATGTCTGTGTATCAGAGGTTCTCCACACAGGCGAGCCCTGAGACCAGTCCAGGTGAGCCCTGAGACCAGTCCAGGTGAGCCCTGGGGATTGCACAGTCCTGTGTCAACACTACAGCCGTTCAGCAGATAATGAATTAGTGTTTAATGTGTCAGCTGTAAATGTCCTTTAACTTCAGTGTAAAAATGCAAATAAAGTGTATAAAAAACTGAAAATATAGGTTTTACTATAAGAGTTTGTAGTTTAACAGGTGAGAACAGAGACTGAAACAGACCCATTCTGCATTTTAAAACTTTAAATAAAAAATGTTCAAACTCAATAATAGCAAAGCTCAAACAACATCAGAATAGAGCATCGAATGAACTAAAACGTCACATCTTTGTACCGTAGCCTGGAGAAAAACTCTATTAGCTCTGAGTCCTGATTGTTGTTAAAACTATCAATCGAATGCTAAAATCTTTTTGACAGCAGGCAGAATAAAACTTAATTTTCTCACTAAACAAGCTGACCTATGATTATAATATGAGTGCAGAATCACAGAAACAAATCAGTTTTTCATTTTAAATATTTACAAGTAATACTATTTATTTGTCAGTGGTCATCAGGTAAGTAAATGAAAATCAACACAAACAAAACATTTACTCTTCCTGAAACTCTTGAGTTTTAATATACCCATGCAGGGACAATGAGGTGAAGCATCATGGTATTTTTGCTGACATTAAAGCAAATAAAACGGATATATATGGCAGATATATTTTGGCCATAAATATCAGCAGTACACTAATATTCAACTTTTTAGGCCAGTGTCTCTGAAGACGTGCTGCTTTATGTTAACACAAACAGTGTCTTCAGTAAAAAAAACATTATCTCAGCCATCAGCTGATCAATGGTACCAAAATGACACAAGACTCAAAATGTCTAATGTAGTTCTATGAACCAATCAGGTTGAAGTTTTTAATGTCTTTTTATGACTGTGTTGTGTTTTAGCTGTGACTGCACTGAAATAAATCAAACTTGGAGACTTTAGAGTGATTCTTAATGCAGTATATCACAAATGCACAGGCTGTCCCAAAACTATTTAACACTACAGTAAATTCAGAGTTACAAACCTCACTTTCTACCAAATCAGCTTTTTCCAAATTAAACATTAAATTAAAAAACAACTAGAGCGATTCTTGCACAGCCCACATTGATTTTCACAGGAAACTAACCTCTGATAAGGCGAGTAGACAGTTGCAGAGAAGAATATGAATAAGAAAAAGAATATACAAACATTAATCAGAATCAGAAATACTTTATTAATCACCGAGGGGAAATTCGGTCTTTTCAGTTGCTCTTATATACAGTATAGCAGCAGAAATATTTGTCCATTTATAATCAATTATAGAGAAATAAATCCAATAAATTAAAATTAAAATTTTAGGGGACCTATGGTGCATTATGACTACGCCCCTGCCCAGACAAGTCACCATTGTGTACGACCACGCCCCTTGGTGTATGTCACGCCCCCTGGTGTATGCCACGCCCCACTATTTAAAGCCCTCTGGCTCGTTGTTTGGGGAGCCTGGGGTATATAAGTCTGAAATCCACAGCTCTATATGAACCTCAGAGCTCAGTAAGCCCTCCTGGATCATAACCAACAACAGTTCAGTCATCTGTAAACACTGATTAACTTTTATTAGTCAACAATTCTGAAACTATAATGTGGTGTAATCCTATTCAAGCCTGGTTTAAGGGTTATTAGAGGATTAAAAGTGACTCTGGCTGTTATGAAATACTCACAGACACGCCGTACTTCAGGGCCAGGCCCTGCAGGGTCTCCCCGGGCTGGATCTGGTGCTCGATCCTCCTCTGCTGGACCGGGGACAGCGGGGACCGGACCAGACTGCCGTAAGACCTGGTCCTGCTGCCGCGGAGCAGGAGGCCGGTTCCCCCGGCTGGAAGTGGAACCTGGTCCCAGGACATTGTCGAAGTCCAGCCGGGTGTGGTCCAGGTCCAGCTTCAGTGACCGTGTCCGGCCTCAGGTCCCGCAGAGACCGGCTCCATCAGGCTGAATTAGCAGCTTAGTTAGCATGCTAGCCAAATCACCGACTGAGCTAATTCATGCTGACGTTCACTCCGCGTTCACCGTGAGATTACGCGGGACTTTGTCACGCTCAGGTTGCCTGTCACACCTGCAGACACTTACCATACCATAAATCCTCACCTAACTGATACGTTTGACCTACCTTTAACCTCAACAAACACCTGGAAAGTTCCCGGGAAAACTTACAGCTGTTGCTGCTCTCGGGTCTCGCGCAGGCTGCCGTCTGCTGCCCAGTGTTGCCATGGCTGCCGTGCGAGGCAACCCGGAGTTTACGTGCTGAGATAATAATCGTAAAAATGTTGTTCAGTCCTGAAACTCCCATGAAGGCTGCTTAAATCATGACAACGAATGAGAAAGACACAGAATATCCTGGAACCAAAGCATCCCCATTGACGGATTGTCTGTATTAGAATGAAAGACGTAGAAACTACACGGGCAAAAGATTAACATTAATTTAGGAGTAAAAATCTTACTAGTTCCACTTTTTACTTTTTTTAGATTTTGAATCATACGCCATTTTCTTTACATCTTTGGACTGCAGCAAATTGTTGCCAAAGTACTGAGTGTCACGTTTCAATGAAAATAATATTTTTCCGTGTTTTTTCTCATATAAAACGGACTTCGAGTCTCGAAGCTCAGACCGCCCGAGAGCACTTGAAAGCATCAGGCTTAAACACGTGATTCGTCACCAGTGCTGCTTTCATAATCATCGGAATTCCCAGTCTCACGGGCAATTTACAAATCTAGAATGTTTTTCTTTTGTTTAAAATATAAATAAAACGTGTCACATTATAGTAAATATCTTTACTTATTTATTTACTTAGAAAATTCAAACCAACGGAAATTTGTAATATGACATATCTGAGTAAACCACATATAAACGGATAGGTCCTGCATTTTAAAGTACACTCTCGTTCCTTTGAATTTGAACGCAACATTGCTGTTTGACCCTGCCTGGTGTCGTGGTAGATACGCTAACGTAGTTCTGTTATTACCCATCTGTTTCGGTATTATTAACCAGGTTAATAATGTCATTTAAAAGAGAGGGTGAAGACAAGAGCCAGTTAAACATCCTGAAGGTAAAAGTTCATTTTTAAACTTCTCAGTAACTGGTATAAACTCAGATTACACAAGTTGTTATGGTTAGCATCCTGTAGGCTAATGGAGACACTGTAACGGATGAAACTGTGATCGTGTTACCTGGTGACTTTAGTCGTTATCAGAATCAGAATCAGAAATACTTTGTTGATCCCCAAGGGGAAATTCGGTTGTTTCAGTTGCTCTTATACACAGTAAAGCAGTTGGAAATAACAGATGAGGACATTAGAATAAACAGTAGCATTAAAAAATAATAAAGATAAAATAAATACAAGTAAAAATAAAAACAAATGAAAAGAGCATAAAAATTACGTAAGTAGGTTGCAACGTGCAGAGTCTTTAAGCAGTATAAAATTAAGTATAAATTAAGTGGACATGAGGCTCCGAATGAGGTGGAGGTATACACAGTATTAACAATTAACAATAGTTACGCTAAAAATTTAAATGTATTCATGACAGCACCATTTGTCCGAAGATTTACTCATCAACAATATCACAGGAGTAAAAACAGTGAGAGTTTATTCTCCAGGACCTGAGGGAGCAGTGATTTTAGAGGGAGGAGTTATAAAGTCTGATGGCCACAGGCAGGAAGGACTTTCTGTGGCGCTCTGTGGTGCATCGTGGGGGGATGAGTCTCACTGAATGTTCTCCTGTGTTTGTCCAGCACGCTGTGGAGGGGGTGGGAGGTGTTGTCCATGATGTCCTGCAGCCTGGACAGCATCCTCCTCTCTGACACCTCTGTCAGAGAGTCCAGCTGCACCCCCACAACATCACTGGCCTTACGGATCGGTTTGTTAAGTGTGTCTTGTTGTCGTAGTAAGAATAGACGTGTGAAACTATCAGTGACCTAACTGCCGAGCTTTCGTCGATTTGACATCATGTTTGATATTTTTGTGAGTATTCCTGACGGGACACAGAGGATCTCACTCGGACTCTCTCCGACTTTCTCATATCCCGTAAGGCTGAAGTCACCAGATAACACGGTCGCGTAATGAAGTGTAACATCAACATCATCGTCTTTTTGTTTCTCTGTTTTAGAAAAGGCGTGTGGCGGATCTGTTGTCACATTTTATTCCAGAAGATGAAGCAGCTCTCTTGAAGAATGGAAGGTGAAACTAACCGACACGTTAGCGACAGTAGCTTTATTGTTTTTATTAAGTTAAAGGAGGTGAACACTCAGCAGGTCACCGGCTGACATGTTATCAAAGTCATTGTTCGTGTTTAACAGGTTTATTAGACCACCACCCAGAGTCAGGTTTCTGCCACAGAATAAGCAGCATCAATCACCAAAATCATGTTTATGTTTCTGTGATAGTTAATACTCCAGTATGTAGAAGCTCCTTAACTGAAATGATATCTTCAATCATTCAGTAAAATCATTATTGTAGGGATGCATGATGTTATCGGTGTGATATCAGGAAAGGCAGATAAGTGCTTCAGAAGCTAAATACTGGTATCAACAGATATGAACATTTCTGCTGATAATTTAGCCTTATATATTTGCATCAAGATTGTGGATTTTTTATTTTTGCATATAAATGTTAAACTGAGAGAATAGGATCCCAAATTAGGACAGATTTTCTGTCACTAGGTAAATAAAACAGTGTTTTAGCTTTAAAAAGGCAGATGACGCTTGATTCCATGTTACTGTCAAAAACAAATTTTACATATGATGTAGTTGTAATCTAAATAGAGCTTCTTTCAGTCATTTCTGTATTTCAGTATCGGCCAAACTAAAGTTTGGTATATCGACATAGAAAAAAAACAGAAAAAAGAGCCACTCTCATTATTATTTCTTGATTAAGATGTCAGATCATAATTATTCCTGATTTGGGTATAAAAAGTGAATTAGTTGAAGTCCTCATATCAAACAACTTTCTGACAGATTTCTAAAACATCTCCACTTCCTCATTTCTGTGACAGGTGCTCTAATACATGTGTTCAGCACTGTGGTCTGTGTCTGCAGGTACACCTGCCTGGTGTGCTCCTACCGTCCCGTCTTCGACACGGTAGACACGCTGACGGTCCACAGGACAGGGAGACGACACCTGGAGGGTGAGACCTGTGTTACTTAACCCTTTGTTCACCAGTGAGTGCACACAAACTGTTCAGACTAACACACAGTAAAGGGTTAACTAGCCGAGGTGTTGGTCTGAGAGGAACAAAGAAACCAAAATGTGAACTAAAAGCTAAAATAAAGAAAAACAACAGAAGAGCAGTCGGGACATGTGGGTCAGGAGGAATGTTTGGTGTCTGATGTTTGTCCTGTTGAAGTCCAGAAAGAGTTCGTGGGGGAGTGAAGTAAAGTGAAACGGATCAATAAAAGCCTTTTCTGTAATGCTGGGTATTTGTCCTCCTGGTTTACCTGCTGGGTTTTTCTCAGACCGTCATGTTTTTGTATCGGTGAAATTCAGGAGGCAGGGCCATCGTCAAAAGCAGTCACCCAAAGAAGTCAGCGCCGTACAATGTTCTGCATCTTACAGCGCATTAAGAATATTATATTTAAGATCAATCTGGAGCTTACAGACCACAATTCCAATGAAGTCGGGACGCCATCTAAAAAGTAAATATAAACAGGATACAATAATGTACAAATACTTTTCCACCTATATTCAACTGAATACACCTCAAAGATGAGATATTTAATGTTCAAACTGATACACTTCATTGTTTTTAGTAATTATTCATGCATTTAGAATTTTGATGCCTGCAACACGTCCAAAAAGGCTGAGACAGGGGCAACAAAAGACTGGTAAAGTTTTAATGATTGGGTATAAAAGGATGGATGGGGTGAGGTTCACCACCCTGTGAACAACTGTGTGAGCAAATAGTCCAACAGTTAAAGAACAACAATTCAAGAAATTTGTGGATTTTATCATACAGTCATAATATCATCATAAGATTCAGAGAATTGGAGAAATCTCTGCTCCATAAATCTCATAGAATAAATCATTTTTTTAATTAAAAACCTTTTAAACACCAGAAATGTTTTCTTATGTTTCTCCTCAAATGATCCAGCGGAGAATGTGAAAATTCATGTATAGATATGTAAGGCTGATTTTTACAGACAAAATACCGGCTGTGAATGTTTTGATACTAATAATCAGATTTTTAGGCATTTAGAATAGAATAAACCTTTATCCATCCTACACAAGGAAATCTGCAGTCTTACAGCAATGGTAAGTAAAAAATAGACTAAGTATAAAAACAGTCTGTGTATCATTATAAATATAAGGACTGGAAGTATAAAACAAAAAAACTACACTACACTACAAGAATTAATTATACATTTCCAAAGTAGTTGCACGTGAGAATATTGCATGTTGTTGGGAGAATTGCACAGTTTATGGTAAGTTAGTGTGTTATCTGCTGAAATGCTGCATCCCTAATATTTTCCTGGTGTTGTCTCCAGGACTTAAGTCATTTTATGGAAAGAAAGCCCGCCTGAAGAACGAAATCACAAAACGACAGCATGAAGACTACGTCCAGGCCGAAGACCAGAGACAGGTCAGTGAAGCTCTCATGGAGATGTTCAGTCAGAAAAACCTGTTTTTGGATCCTCCTGACTAAAGAAAAGGGACATGGCTGATCGGTCACCCTGCAGGAAGACGCTCGCTCATCATTGAACAGATTCCATTGTTGTGTGTGTAGTTAGCAGTGTGGCGGCCTTGTGACCACCACATGACCATAAATCTGCTGTCGTTAACGTCTAAAGAAGCATTATGGCTGTTGTGTGAGGTCTCTGTGAGATGTTTCTGCATTCTTAACGGCATTTTTCATTTATTTTAGGAGCCGTCCTCCTCAGCTCCTTTACTGACACAAACACGAAAGCTGACGCATCACGCCTTACTGAAGACCGCACCATACAGCAGCCGCCACAGGACAACCAGGTACGAGAGTTTAGATTATACACCAGGACGAACATGTTTGGAAGAAGGGGACGGACTCATACACTCATTGGTCATTTTATAAGGAACACTTGGCCAGCTGCTTTTTTAAAGGAAACAGGAACTCAAGAAGATCATTTCTGAACACACAACATGTCCAATCATGAAGCAGATGGTCCACAGCAGCAGAAGACCTCACCCGGTGACACTCCTGTCAGCTGAGAACAGAGACTGATGGTCTGACTCTCCAGAACTGGACCACAGAAGACTGTAAAAGTGTCTCCTGGTCTGATGAGTCTGGATCTCTGCTCCACATTCAGACGTAGGCTCAGAGTTTGGTGTGAACATCATGAAGCATGGATCCATCCTGCCTTGGATCAGCGGTTCAGGCTGCTGCTGGTGGTCCCTTAGTCCCACCTGAGCATGGTTCAAACCCCACAGCCTACCTGAGGATTGTCCCTGACCATGTCCATCCCTTTATGACCACAGTGGACCATCTTCTGATGGAGACTTCAGCAGCTCCATGTCTCAGAGCTCAGATCATCTCACACTGGTTTCTTCAATGTACTCCAGTGGCCTCCACAGTCACCAGATCTCAATCCAATAGAGCACTTTAGGGATGTGGTGGAGCAGGAGATTCTCCTCATGGATGTTCAGCAGCTGTGTGATGCTGTGATGGAGATATGGTCCAACATCTCTGAGGGATATTTCAGCACCCTGAAGAGTTAAGGAGCTCTGAGGGTGAAGGAGGTCCAACCTGGGAGTAGAGAGGTATACCTAATAAAGTGGCCAGTGAGTGCACAATCATAATGTAATTAATTTTGGCTCTGAGTCGATGTTTGTGTTCATTTATAAAGATATGGAGTGTAATAATAAACAGATATGAAGAAATTGTTGTAGCTGGAGTATAGCTGTCTGTAAAATATTTCTTATTAATAAAAATGTTTTTTTTTTCTGTTTGTGGGGGCCGGGGGAAATAAGCATTGTGATAAATGTGGCATATTTACTGCACTCTTGTGTGAACTCTCACAATGTTGTGAGTTCATTGATACGCACCGTCCAGTCCAAATAAATGTCCAACATTGAACAACGCATTTCTTCTTCTTGATCCAAAATTAAACTAGGAAATATAAAATTTAATAATTAATTAATATAATGATATTTTTGATTTCAGCTCAGAATGTAAGGAGCGACTGCAGGGCCACAGCTCACAGCCTGATAAAAAGGCATCTGATCAGAAGGAGCAGCGCTGGACCACCCAGAGGTCCAACTGTGCTCCACAGGGAGGCTCAGGGAGCACTGCAGGTAGGCTGGTCCTCATGGTCAGACTCCTCTGTTTTTCTCTCTCTGACTGTTGGCACGATTGTTCTCTCTCTAACTGTTAGCACGATTGTTCTCTCTCTGACTGTTGGCACGATTGTTCTCTCTCTGACTGTTGGTACGATTGTTCTCTCTCTAACTGTTGGCACGATTGTTCTCTCTCTGACTGTTAGCACGATTGTTCTCTCTCTAACTGTTGGCACGATTGTTCTCTCTCTGACTGTTGGTACGATTGTTCTCTCTCTGACTGTTGGTACGATTGTTCTCTCTCTGACTGTTGGCACGATTGTTCTCTCTCTGACTGTTAGCACGATTGTTCTCTCTCTAACTGTTAGCACGATTGTTCTCTCTCTAACTGTTAGCACGATTGTTCTCTCTGACTGTTGGCACGATTGTTCTCTCTCTAACTGTTGGCACGATTGTTCTCTCTGACTGTTGGCACGATTGTTCTCTCTCTGACTGTTAGCACGATTGTTCTCTCTCTGACTGTTGGTACGATTGTTCTCTCTCTGACTGTTGGTACGATTGTTCTCTCTGACTGTTGGCACGATTGTTCTCTCTCTCTAACTGTTGGCACGATTGTTCTCTCTGACTGTTGGCACGATTGTTCTCTCTCTGACTGTTGGCACGATTGTTCTCTCTCTGACTGTTAGCACGATTGTTCTCTTGCTGACTGTTGGTACGATTGTTCTCTCTCTGACTGTTAGCAGGTTGTTCTCTCTCTGACTGTTGGTACGATTGTTCTCTCTCTGACTGTTAGCACGATTGTTCTCTCTCTGACTGTCGGCACGATTGTTCTCTCTCTGACTGTTAGCACGATTGTTCTCTCTCTGACTGTTGGCACGATTGTTCTCTCTCTGACTGTTAGCACGATTGTTCTCTTGCTGACTGTTGGTACGATTGTTCTCTCTCTGACTGTTAGCAGGTTGTTCTCTCTCTGACTGTTGGTATGATTGTTCTCTCTCTGACTGTTAGCACGATTGTTCTCTCTCTGACTGTTGGCACGATTGTTCTCTCTCTGACTGTTAGCACGATTGTTCTCTTGCTGACTGTTGGTACGATTGTTCTCTCTCTGACTGTTAGCAGGTTGTTCTCTCTCTGACTGTTGGTACGATTGTTCTCTCTCTGACTGTTAGCACGATTGTTCTCTCTCTGACTGTCGGCACGATTGTTCTCTCGCTGACTGTCGGCACGATTGTTCTCTCTCTGACTGTTGGCACGATTGTTCTCTCTCTGACTGTTGGCACGATTGTTCTCTCTCTGACTGTCGGCACGATTGTTCTCTCTCTGACTGTTAGCACGATTGTTCTCTTGCTGACTGTTGGTACGATTGTTCTCTCTCTGACTGTTAGCAGGTTGTTCTCTCTCTGACTGTTGGTACGATTGTTCTCTCTCTGACTGTTAGCACGATTGTTCTCTCTCTGACTGTCGGCACGATTGTTCTCTCTCTGACTGTTAGCACGATTGTTCTCTCTCTGACTGTTGGCACGATTGTTCTCTCTCTGACTGTTAGCACGATTGTTCTCTTGCTGACTGTTGGTACGATTGTTCTCTCTCTGACTGTTAGCAGGTTGTTCTCTCTCTGACTGTTGGTACGATTGTTCTCTCTCTGACTGTTAGCACGATTGTTCTCTCTCTGACTGTCGGCACGATTGTTCTCTCTCTGACTGTCGGCACGATTGTTCTCTCGCTGACTGTCGGCACGATTGTTCTCTCTCTGACTGT
Source organism: Cetoscarus ocellatus (assembly GCA_037902135.1). Classification (NCBI taxonomy): domain Eukaryota; kingdom Metazoa; phylum Chordata; class Actinopteri; order Labriformes; family Labridae; genus Cetoscarus; species Cetoscarus ocellatus. Next base: position 376,515 of record JBAMNC010001890.1, read on the forward strand.
TGGCACGATTGTTCTCTCTCTGACTGTTGGCACGATTGTTCTCTCTCTGACTGTTGGTACGATTGTTCTCCTCCAGCCGGAGAGGAGCCACATGGACCAGGGGAGAGGAGATCCTCTCAGGCTGCAGTTAAGGCTGAAGGTCCACCTCTGACAGCAGAGGGGAGGAGCCAGCTGGAGCACTACCTCAGGTTAAAAAGGTAATGAATAATCTGGATTATGCCTGGAGGTTCTCCTTCATGCTCTCAGCTCACAGCTCTGTGTTTCCTGTAGTAACGGCTGGATCCAGGACGGCAGCGGTCAGTGGGTCAAAGACCAGAACGTGGAGTTTGATTCAGACGAAGAGCAGCCTCCACCACTGCCCCCCCTCCCTCAAACTCACTGAGAGGACTAGGAAAGACTGAAAGACCAGAGACCGAGGAGCCAGACCTCCACGCTCAGGCTTTAACTGATCCATCAGCCTCTGGATCAGCTCATCCTGGGCTGTGTTCAGTCTCAGGAACCTCTGCTTTGTTGGACCTGTGTCTCACTCTGAGGGACCATGAGAGGAGGGGGAGGAGCCCAGGTGGGACTTGAACCTCCGGCTTTAGGGCTGAACACCTGGTACTTCTTCCCACATGGACATGGACTGCAGCAGGCTCATGGCGTGGAAACGCTCGGTGTTTACTCGAGTGAATGCATCATGTTGTTAGTTAATAATTGTGATAATTAATTAGTGTAATGACAGTACATCGGTCCAGGTCCAGGTCTTTTTCTGTTAACTGATTATTTAATTCCAGGGACTGCAGCAGGCCTTTTAATAAACCATGTGGGGATTTTCTTTGCACACTTCGGCCCTTAAGTTCATTCACACAAAGTTTTCCTCAGGTTTAGACTCGTCGACCTGTGTTGACCTCAGAAACATCGATCCCGAGAACGAACTTTCACTGATATTTGGATGATTACTTTGATCAGTGTCAGCTTCTTTAAGTTGAAATGTTGGTGAGTTAAAGGGGTATGTGCCAGCTCACGGTGCCCCCAGAGCCCCAAAGTAAAACTACTCAAAAATTAACATCAGCACGACGAGACACAACAGTAGATTCTCTTCAGCTTTTCCTGGACAAGGCTCCTGTGTTTGGAACTACTTGATGATGCAGCAGATGGGCTGCGTATCCCTCCACCAGCACACTGCTGTCCTCTCTTTAGCTGTTCAGGTCAGTTAGAGGTCATCAGAGCACAAACAGGTTTAAATCAGATGCCCTGGGTGAGAAGAAAAGTGGGAGCTCCTGTATTTACCCTGGATGTTAAAACAAGCAAATCAAATGGTCAGTATTCTGATTTCATTTCCTCATGTGACGTTGGCCCTTGCCATCTTTGTCTTGTTTTAAATGTGGACATCAGGACTCCCCGTCTACAGAGACAGATCATCAGGACCAGAACGTTACTGAGTCCAGGTTCATGCATCTGCAGGATCAGGTGACCTGTGATCCTGCTCCTCAGTTTCCACGACAGTTCCTCCATCCCTCTCTGTCCCTGTGACTCCATCTGCTCAGGTTCTTCCTCTGTCACTCAGGTTCATACAGATTTCCCCTCGTACCCAGGACTACCAGCATGTCGACGTCACGTGAGTCAGAAACTCTGAGTTTTAGTGACGTTAGCGTTTGATTCCTCTGGTGACAGGATCAGCTGATGGCAGGCGAGGAAAAGTGAAAGAAGAATCTTACCGTAGGGCCGACTTAGGTTTTAGATTATTTTTACCTTAAACGGGGCAATAACACGGCCTTGGTGGCACCAGGACAACTGTTTGACCTTCATCTGCACCAGACTTCAGCAAGAAACACCGAACTGCCCCTTTAAGCTGAGAAACTACTGTGTCCTCACTGTAGTCTTCACTGTAGTCCTCACTGTAGTATTCACTGTAGTATTCACTGTAGTATTCACTGCAGTGTTCACTGTAGTATTCACTGTAGTCTTCACTGTAGACTTCACTGTAGTCTTCACTGTAGTATTCACTGTAGTATTTACTGTAGTATTCACTGTAGTATTCACTGTAGTCCTCACTGTAGTATTCACTGTAGTCTTCACTGTGTCCTCACTGTAGTCTTCACTGTAGTCTTCACTGTAGTATTCACTGTAGTATTTACTGTAGTATTCACTGTAGTCCTCACTGTAGTCTTCACTGTAGTCTTCACTGTAGTCTTCACTGTAGACTTCACTGTAGTATTTACTGTAGTATTCACTGTAGTATTCAATGTAGTCTTCACTGTAGTATTCACTGTAGTATTTACTGTAGTCTTCACTGTAGTATTCACTGTAGTCCTCACTGTAGTATTCACTGTAGTATTCACTGTAGTATTTACTGTAGTATTCACTGTAGTATTCACTGTAGTATTCACTGTAGTCCTCACTGTAGTCTTCACTGTAGTATTTACTGTAGTATTCACTTTAGTATTTACTGTAGTATTCAATGTAGTCTTCACTGTAGTATTCACTGTAGTATTTACTGTAGTCTTCACTGTAGTCCTCACTGTAGTATTCACTGTAGTCCTCACTGTAGTATTTACTGTAGTCTTCACTGTAGTATTTACTGTGTCCTCACTAGTCTTCACTGTAGTATTTACTGTAGTCTTCACTGTAGTATTCACTGTAGTCCTCACTGTAGTATTTACTGTAGCCTTCACTGTAGTCTTCACTGTAGTATTTACTGTGTCCTCACTGTAGTATTCACTGTAGTATTTACTGTAGTATTCACTGTAGTATTCACTGTAGTATTTACTGTAGTATTCACTGTAGTATTTACTGTAGTATTCACTGTAGTCTTTACTGTAGTATTTACTGTAGTCTTCACTGTAGTATTTAATGTAGTCTTCACTGTAGTATTCACTGTAGTCCTCACTGTAGTATTTACTGTAGCCTTCACTGTAGTCTTCACTGTAGTATTTACTGTGTCCTCACTGTAGTATTCACTGTAGTATTTACTGTAGTATTCACTGTAGTCTTCACTGTAGTCTTCACTGCAGTGTTCACTGTAGTCTTCACTGTAGTCTTCACTGTAGACTTCACTGTAGTCTTCACTGTAGTATTCACTGTAGTATTTACTGTAGTATTTACTGTAATCCTCACTGTAGTCCTCACTGTAGTATTCACTGTAGTCTTCACTGTAGTCTTCACTGTGTCCTCACTGTAGTCTTCACTGTAGTCTTCACTGTAGTATTCACTGTAGTATTTACTGTAGTATTCACTGTAGTCTTCACTGTAGTCTTCACTGTAGTATTTACTGTAGTATTCACTGTAGTATTCACTGTAGTCCTCACTGTAGTATTCACTGTAGTCTTCAATGTAGTATTCACTGTAGTATTTACTGTAGTCTTCACTGTAGTATTCACTGTAGTCCTCACTGTAGTATTCACTGTAGTACTCACTGTAGTCTTCACTGTAGTATTTACTGTAGTCTTCACTGTAGTATTCACTGTAGTCCTCACTGTAGTCTTCACTGTAGTATTTACTGTAGTATTCACTTTAGTATTTACTGTAGTATTCAATGTAGTCTTCACTGTAGTATTCACTGTAGTATTTACTGTAGTCTTCACTGTAGTCCTCACTGTAGTATTCACTGTAGTCCTCACTGTAGTATTTACTGTAGTCTTCACTGTAGTCTTCACTGTAGTATTTACTGTGTCCTCACTAGTCTTCACTGTAGTATTTACTGTAGTCTTCACTGTAGTATTCACTGTAGTCCTCACTGTAGTATTTACTGTAGCCTTCACTGTAGTCTTCACTGTAGTATTTACTGTGTCCTCACTGTAGTATTCACTGTAGTATTTACTGTAGTATTCACTGTAGTATTCACTGTAGTTTTTACTGTAGTATTCACTGTAGTATTTACTGTAGTATTCACTGTAGTATTTACTGTAGTATTTACTGTAGTCTTCACTGTAGTCTTCACTGTGTCCTCACTGTAGTCTTCACTGTAGTCTTCACTGTAGTCTTCACTGTAGTATTCACTGTAGTATTTACTGTAGTATTCACTGTAGTCTTCACTGTAGTCTTCACTGTAGTATTTACTGTAGTATTCACTGTAGTATTCACTGTAGTCTTCACTGTAGTATTCACTGTAGTATTTACTGTAGTCTTCACTGTAGTATTCACTGTAGTCCTCACTGTAGTATTTACTGTAGTATTTACTGTAGTCCTCACTGTAGTATTCACTGTAGTCCTCACTGTAGTATTTACTGTAGTCTAAACTGTAGTATTTACTGTGTCCTCACTGTAGTATTTACTGTAGTCTTCACTGTAGTATTCACTGTAGTCCTCACTGTAGTATTTACTGTAGTCTTCACTGTAGTCTTCACTGTAGTATTTACTGTGTCCTCACTGTAGTATTCACTGTAGTATTTACTGTAGTATTCACTGTAGTATTCACTGTAGTATTTACTGTAGTATTTACTGTAGTCTTCACTGTAGTCTTCACTGTAGTATTTACTGTATTATTCACTGTAGTATTCACTGTAGTCCTCACTGTAGTATTTACTGTAGTCTTCACTGTAGTATTTACTGTAGTATTCACTGTAGTATTTACTGTAGTATTTACTGTATTATTCACTGTAGTATTCACTGTAGTCCTCACTGTAGTATTCACTGTAGTCCTCACTGTAGTATTTACTGTAGTCTTCACTGTAGTCTTCACTGTAGTATTTACTGTGTCCTCACTGTAGTCTTCACTGTAGTATTTACTGTAGTCTTCACTGTAGTATTTACTGTAGTATTTACTGTAGTATTCACTGTAGTATTTACTGTAGTATTCACTGTTGTCTTCACTGTAGTATTCACTGTAGTCCTCACTGTAGTATTCACTGTAGTCCTCACTGTAGTATTTACTGTAGTCTTCACTGTAGTATTTACTGTGTCCTCACTGTAGTCTTCACTGTAGTATTTACTGTAGTCTTCACTGCAGTATTCACTGTAGTCCTCACTGTAGTATTTACTGTAGTCTTCACTGTAGTATTTACTGTGTCCTCACTGTAGTCTTCACTGTAGTCTTCACTGTAGTATTTACTGTAGTCCTCACTGTAGTATTTACTGTAGTCTTCACTGTAGTATTTACTGTAGTCCTCACTGTAGTATTTACTGTAGTATTTACTGTAGTATTCACTGTAGTATTCACTGCAGTATTCACTGTAGTATTTACTGTAGTATTCACTGTAGTATTCACTGCATTATTCACTGTAGTATTTACTGTAGTATTCACTGTAATATTTACTGTAGTATTTACTGTAGTCTTCACTGTGTCCTCACTGTAGTCTTCACTGTAGTCTTCACTGTAGTCTTCACTGTAGTATTCACTGTAGTATTTACTGTAGTATTCACTGTAGTCTTCACTGTAGTATTTACTGTAGTATTCACTGTAGTATTCACTGTAGTCTTCACTGTAGTATTCACTGTAGTATTTACTGTAGTCTTCACTGTAGTATTCACTGTAGTCCTCACTGTAGTATTTACTGTAGTATTCACTGTAGTCCTCACTGTAGTATTCACTGTAGTCCTCACTGTAGTATTTACTGTAGTCTAAACTGTAGTCTTCACTGTAGTATTTACTGTGTCCTCACTGTAGTCTTCACTGTAGTATTTACTGTAGTCTTCACTGTAGTATTCACTGTAGTCCTCACTGTAGTATTTACTGTAGTCTTCACTGTAGTATTTACTGTAGTCCTCACTGTAGTATTTACTGTAGTATTTACTGTAGTATTCACTGTAGTATTCACTGCAGTATTCACTGTAGTATTTACTGTAGTATTCACTGTAGTATTCACTGCATTATTCACTGTAGTATTTACTGTAGTATTCACTGTAGTCTTCACTGTAGTATTTACTGTAGTATTCACTGTAGTATTCACTGTAGTCTTCACTGTAGTATTCACTGTAGTATTTACTGTAGTCTTCACTGTAGTATTCACTGTAGTCCTCACTGTAGTATTTACTGTAGTATTCACTGTAGTCCTCACTGTAGTATTCACTGTAGTCCTCACTGTAGTATTTACTGTAGTCTAAACTGTAGTCTTCACTGTAGTATTTACTGTGTCCTCACTGTAGTCTTCACTGTAGTATTTACTGTAGTCTTCACTGTAGTATTCACTGTAGTCCTCACTGTAGTATTTACTGTAGTCTTCACTGTAGTATTTACTGTAGTCCTCACTGTAGTATTTACTGTAGTATTTACTGTAGTATTCACTGTAGTATTCACTGCAGTATTCACTGTAGTATTTACTGTAGTATTCACTGTAGTATTCACTGCATTATTCACTGTAGTATTTACTGTAGTATTCACTGTAATATTTACTGTAGTATTTACTGTAGTCTTCACTGTAGTCTTCACTGTAGTATTTACTGTAGTATTCACTGTAGTATTTACTGTAGTATTCACTGTAATATTTACTGTAGTATTTACTGTAGTCTTCACTGTAGTCTTCACTGTAGTATTTACTGTAGTATTCACTGTAGTCCTCACTGTAGTATTTACTGTAGTCTTCACTGTAGTATTTACTGTGTCCTCACTGTAGTATTCACTGTAGTATTTACTGTAGTCTTCACTGTAGTATTCACTGTAGTCCTCACTGTAGTATTTACTGTAGTCTTCACTGTAGTATTTACTGTAGTCCTCACTGTAGTATTCACTGCAGTATTCACTGTAGTATTTACTGTAGTATTCACTGTAGTATTCACTGCATTATTCACTGTAGTATTTACTGTAGTATTCACTGTAATATTTACTGTAGTATTTACTGTAGTCTTCACTGTAGTATTTACTGTAGTCTTCACTGTAGTATTTACTGTAGTATTCACCACCATCAGCTCCAGAGTGCAGCTGAAAGCTGAGCTGGCCTGTTCGCCTTCAGCACGTGTGAGTCTATTTCCATCGGCCTTTGTTTCTATTTTAACCCTTTGAATGAGCCCCCCCCGCTCACTCTAATCCTCGCCCAGCGTCTCCGTAAATCGCCGCGGCCGGTGATCATCGTTGATGTGGAGCCACCGGTCCAGCACGTGTCCACTCTGCTATGGGGATGAACTGTTGGGGGGGTTAGTTTCTGATGGCTCCACTAATACGAGAGCACGCTCACTTCATTATTTCAGAGCTGGGAGCGCCAGGGCGACACGGAGAGGCTTTGACGTGTTTGAGATGCTGGCCTCAGACATGAAAACACTGATGACCTCTGACCCCAAGGACATGATCAGGGTGGACATGAAGGAAAAACAGAAATATGAGGTGAAACAGAGAGGTCTGAACTGAGGACGGAGATCACAGGGAGAATAAATACAGAAACAAATCTGGAGTATTAAAGGAACATTAAATGTTAATTGCGTATGTTACAGCTGTGCCTCTTCAATGGTCTCACGATTCGATACCACAGTGCATCGCAGTGACTAGTGTCCCGAATTTTCCATATTTCTGCCCCAGACTACTTCAAAGATAAAAACCAAGCAGTCGGATAAATATGCACTCCTTGTATTAATTAAAAATGACTTTTGAGATCAACTGCAGCGTCTTCATAAACTTGTTTTTTCTTCTTTAGAAACTAAACTGATGCTTCAGTCGAACAGCAGCCTCTGTGGGATTAAACCATGACTGTCTCTGCATCTTGAGATCTGGTGACTGTGGAGTCTCACCTCAGTCTGAAGAGGTCTTTCAATGTTTTAGATTGATACCCTTCAGTGAGTTAAGTGCGTCTCTGTGTACAGAACAATAAACTTCTCCCTCTCCTCCTTTGTGGCTCCAGAAGCTGCTTAAAATGTCTCTGTCCCTCTGCCCCTCCAAATAGATCTACCAGTGTGACATCATACCATTGTTTCATCATCAGTTTTAGCCCATTGCCTCGCAATAATAAGTCCAGAGCAGAGGATAGATGTTAGAGTAGGGATGGGAGTATCTAAGTGTCAGAACCTTGAGAAGTACTCTTGGTGTGGATTACTTCCCTTAAATATTGACACCAGATGAGTCCTCTAACGAAGTGTTTATCTGTGAGACTCTAAGAACTGTTTACACTCTTCATTTATATATTCGTGTTGAAGAAAGGATGTCACTTTGGATGAATTTTCTTTGGACTGAGACTTAAAAGTACTTAAACATGATGGTCCAGAGTCTGGGCTACAGTGAAAAACGTCAGTTAACACGGTCACGAGTTAAACCATAACACTGATCCATTGGAGCTGATTTATGACTGAAGCCACTTTTGAATAAAAACCGTTTGATGTCACAGACGTCATTATGTGGTTTTATTTCTGTGCTTTTGCTTTTTCATGTGCTCAGAGATGTTTTTAAAAACTAACGTGCAGACAGAAGAGGAAAATCTCTACATGAGGACTCAGCCTGATGATCATGTTCTGTTTTTTTAATTCTTTTTAAATCTGAATTCATATCTGCCTCTTTAGTGTGTTAAACACAGTACTTCTATGCACAGGACAAAGTCTGCAGCTTCACAGCAGCTCCTAAAATACCACGCTCTCCTGCCCCCCTGAACAAGCCTACCAGTGTGATGTCACACTGTTGTTCCATCATGACAAAATAAGGCAAAAAGCATAAATAATAAAGTAATAACTTGTTCTTTTCTTTCCCTGAGACTGTACTCATGGCAGAAAGCTAAACTCTGAACATCCTGGTGGCCTTTCTTCAGAGGAGCGAGCAGAGTGAAGGAGCCAAATATGCACCATGTCCACCATCCTCTGAAACAGGCCTTTTCCTGCCTGTTTCCACATTAACCTGGACATCACGTTAAAGCCATTTAAAGAAATAAAGATATAAAGGTTGGAGGGAGACCTGACCCTCAGCCATGCTGTGAGAATCCTGGGAGGTTAGCAGCTGTTTCTGTTCGTAAATCTCAGCCGGCCCTCAGGCTGCCAGCCCTCTTTAAGTTTCTCCTTATATTTGGAACAAGGAAACCCAAGCTGGGCCCCCAGCTGGGCCCCCAGCTGGGCCCCGCGGGTCAGGTGTCCCGTCAAGAGCTTTAAAAATAAATGGGCTGTTTGAGTGAAGTGAGAGGATCCAGAGGGACTTCAGAGGATTACAGAGCTGATTCTTTACATGAAGAATCATTAAGAGGACAGGATGTTGGTGTCAGAGCATTAAAGGAGATGTTAGCTCTTCACCTCAGCAGAGGAGGAGGAGGAGGAGGACAGGGCTGGAGCTGGTGGACCATGAAGCAGACCTCAGTGAGGAGAGGATGGTCAGCAGAGGGCGCAAGAGATCCAATCAGCAGGCTCCATGAGACGAGAGAGACCTCAGAGTAAAACATCGGCCTGACGAACATGAACAAAAACATTCAAATCATAGATGTGACAGTCAGAGGGTTGAAGGACTTTAGAGTTTAAAGACAGCTCTATGTCACTGCTGCAGGCCGTCTCTTCATGTAAACCAGGTCTGCACCTAAAGGGGGGTCCACACATAAAGATTATTGGCCTGTCCCAACCAAGGACGGCAAACTCCAGATTATCTTCTGTTTCATAGGATTATCCTGAGCTCTGAGGTGTCTTAAGAGTGAATTTGTCCTGATAATCGGCTCTGAAACGGGCTGGGGCCGACAATCGTAAATATTAAACTTGTTCAATATTTAGGACCAAAAATCTTCGTGTGTGGAAAGCCGACGACTCCCGAGTCATGACTCTGTGAATGTAGCCAATCAAGCAGCGAGCTGACTGAGGAACAAGGAAGCAGGCGGAAACAAAAACAAACATGGCCGACCTGAAACAGAAAGTTGGTGGAGCTCAGAAATGGAGGACCAGCTCATGTGTTCACGCTGTCTCCAGGATTTTTTTCAGTCTTTTCTTTTTTTAGTTCAAAAATAGTCCCAAGACCACCATCATTCCCTCTCCTTGTATGTCCTCTTCCATGTCGTGTTTCCTGGTTGTTGCTGTTTCTTCTTCTTGGTTTTTGTTCGATCAGGTTTGATCAGATTTCTGTCTTGGAGGACTAGATTCTGGATCAGTGGTGGGACAGAATGGTTCTGTGTGTGGTGTGCTGTGTTGAGATTATGGGAGCTCACCACACACAGAACGATCCAAACCTTTTTAATGCCTGATTTTAATTCTTATCTTTATTTCAGTCCTGATCCTGCTCCTCTGAGGATGAACCCTGTGGTCCACAGTCCCTCCGTTGTGTATTGAAGGTTGTCCTCACGCTCAGCTGCTCTACTGTCACTGTTGTCTTTAATGTAGCAGACAGTCGCCACTGCTGCAGTGCTTAATACAAAATGACATTGAATCAGGAGGATCCAGCTGCACTGCATTAAGTGTAAATCCCCCACCCCGACAGACTACACCAGTCTTTCCCCTCTTTCATTTTTTTTTCCACCACAAGAGAAAAAAGACACAAAAGTTTACCCCTGTTTTCCTTAAGGACTCATTTTATTTTATTTTTTTAAAGACACAGAAAAAACACCTATTTTTCTGACATTTGATTGTGTGTAACTTTTGTTCTCTGTGCACTGAAAATACATTTTGATTTATAATATCAATTATTTTGCACTTAATAAAGTTACTTACTTATTTCTGCATCTTAATCTAAGTTAATAATTTGAATCTTATTTTACTTTACTTAATTGAAAGTTAAACTGAGTTTATTTTTCATCAACTGAAATAATTTCCTTCATTGAAATGAATCTACTTTAATTAAACCTTAACTGAATTAAATTGTCTTGAAATAGCCCTAAGTGGAAATGTATTCTTCCTTAGTGTTTATATATTGTAGTTTCTTTTCTGAAAATTGTGATTTTAAGTTTTAAAAAATAAAATTGAATCCCCAGTTGTTGCAAAAGCACAGCAGTGTTTCTTTGACATTAAGGGGGTCATTTTGGAGGAGTTGGCTCCAGAGTCTGAAGACAGAGGCCACCAGGAGATCCTCAGGTTGGTGATGATGGTCTGTGTGATTTTAAAATATGCTGCTCTTATGATATTTAATTACTTACTGTGAGGATTCCTGAAGCCCTAAAATCTCACAGACATAAATATGAATTATTAAAAGTTCATTTGTCCACTTTGAGCTTCATGTTAAATATGAGACACCAGAATGTCAGCTGCTTCACTGCATTAAACCCAATATCTGCAGAAGGTTAAAGACCAGATGGAGCAGGTGCAATAAAATTAAACTTACCAAACGTTTGCAAAACATACTTGAATATATATTTTATTTAAATATTTACAGCGGGTTGTCCTGGGTCAGGTAGCACCACGTTAGAGATGAAGGTTATCAGTGTTTGCTTTGGGATGATGTTGGCGATGCACAAACTAAAGCATTAAAAAAAGACACCTCACAGTGTTGCTGGTGACCTATACATGCCTTTATGATGACTCAGCAGTCTACATGAAGCTGCAGGTAGATGAATGAAATGAGCTGACATGGGGGTTAATCTGAGGCACCATGCACAACCATCCAGCTCCGACTGGGACGATCCAGACGCTTGTGCTCGAAGGCAGGGAGCTGGGACGAGGTTCTTCTTTAGCTCCGTGTTCTCATCTTAACCTCTGCTGCCGAACTGAGGAGAGGTCAGAGGGGAAAAGGTCACCAAACAACAAAAAGCTATAAATTGATGGCACTAAATATGATTTCACAGTTTCAAATTTAAGTCCAAATCTGACATTAAAGCCACAGTACAAAAACTCAGATCTCAGCAAGTGTGTTTATTTTCAAGTCAGACATATCCAAAACGCTTCCTAAATATCTTATACGTGAAATTAAACTCAAAAATAAGGCAGTGAACTGCTTGTAATAATAGAAAAAAATATCTGACAATGAAACAAGTTTGACTCTTAAATTCAGGTTTAAAATCTGCTTTGGATAAAATAAGTTAAATTTGTCTTGTCTTATTGGCAGATTATTTTACTTATTACAAGCAGCTCAGGCTTTATTTTCAGTTCATATATCTTCAAATATGATCTTAATCCAGACACATCAGGAAATTGTGCCTTAGAATCAGTCTAGAGAGAGATTTTTGACTTGAAATTGGACAAATACTCTCACCTAGGTCTGAGTTTGTGCAGTCTGAAATATTAAAGCAGCTTGATCTCTTCTATCTCTCATTAACTGAAACAGTTGTTAGTCAGGCTTTCTCTGATCATGTGACTGCAGCGTTCCTCACTCATGTCGTTGTTTCGTGTGATTGCCATGGCCGCTCTGGCGCGGGGGCCCTGCTGGGTGAAGTGGTAGCCAAACTTGAGGATGCTGGAGTTGTTCTCCAGCATGGAGGCGATCTCCATCTCCACCGAGTCACCCAACTTCTGCCTCTGTGCCCGAGGAGAGACAGGCAGATGGTTAGATACAGACACTGGTCCAGACCTCCTCCACGTCACTCAGGTATGACAGGGTCTCAGTCCATGAGGGCCTGAGCTGGGGACCCGAGGGTTGCCGGTTCAAGTCCTGATTGGACCATGCTTGGATGCTTGGACATTGGTTGGCAGGTATCTTTGGTATGCTTTGTTCTGGTTTGGGAGCTTTGGGGCGTAGGGTTCGTGGCCTGTGCCCTTCAGCTTCATGGCACGTAAACACCTGAGGCATGAGCCCCTAATCCCGACCTGACCTGCTGAAGTCCGTCCCGGTCCTGAGCTGGTAAACTCAGAGTAACCGAAGAGTCCTGACCTCCTGAGGGAGCTGCCCGAGTCCCGAGTGTCGGATCTGATTTACAAACTGGACATTCAAAACCTCAAATGGAAATGACCAGGAGTGGAGCAGAAGTTATTCTCCTTCATTCAAGGTCACTCAGAGGTCAGATTCAGCAGGCATACACTGCCTTCATTTAAATGATAGTTTTATTAAACATTAATAATACTGATGTTTAAAGGAACTTTATCTATAATTATTTTAATAACAAAGTTGGTTAATATTGTCTGTTTCTAGGCTGGTGCCCCTGAGATCAATATATATAATCAATATTTATAATCATGTATAACAGGGGTGGGACTTTGCACACTCTTTAAGTCTGAATTTAAAAAAAAGTGATTTTAATTTCAAAGTCATACGTCATTTGTCAAGGTCATTAAACTTTGTGATCATAATTATCTTCCAAACACACCATCTCATGGATGCTTAAAAGGGTTTACTTCAGACATTACAAAATTATTTGGAGTGACAGAGGAAGAAACTGTTTTCTGATTAAATGAATTCTTTTCATGACTTACTCACAACAGCTTAAAAATTAACTTTGATTTTAGAAGTCACAATGTGATTGTGTTGGACTCTTGATAGGAAGAATGTATGCAAAGAAACAAATATAAATATATATATACATATATATAAACAAAAATAGAAAATATAACACTATCATAAAAATGATGATACTAAAATTAGAATCTCAAATGCTTTATTAATCCCCTGGTGTATATTCAATGTTTAGGCCTTTAAGTCTTTCTCAAATACAGTATAGCAGCATTAAATATAAAAAAAAAATTAAAATGAGACTGAAGTACAAAGAGAAATAAGCAAAAAGACTGAGTGCAGAATCTTTCAGGAAATAATATTCATATAGTGTAACTCTAACACAAAGATTAATGCATAATTAGATGAGACATTGAGTTAAAGCTAATTAAAGTCAATTTTCACAGAATCAAAACCATTAAGCTTCTTTTTAGATGCAACAAAACATTAAACCTTTACCATTCATTAAACATGGTGTTAATTGATACCCAATATTGTATTCTAATGCTGTACAAAAGAGATTTAAAGAGACAATTATAGCGCTGTACATTCTTTAATTACTTGCTAAAACAAAACATTTACCAACAGTCCAGATTATATTGAAAAATTTCTTTCAAATATCCTAATTAAACCACACTTGGATCCCATCTTAACTCTAAGTGTTAAAAATAATGGATTTTCTGACATGGCTGCTTCACAGTGAGGTAAATTCAGTGTTTCTGACCTGGTTGTCGATCTTCAGCTCCACCAGTGAGACGTTTTTGGCCACAGCCTTGATGATAGCCATCATGCCATCTGAAGTGATGAAGTTTGACTCGATATTAAGACTCTGCAAGCTGGTGTTCTCCTGCAGCATCTCAGCACAGGCCTGCAGGGACATGCACACAGACACCAGGAAACACCGTTAAGACCAAGGTCACTGTCACACCTACAGGTCAGAGGGCTCAGCTCAGGTCAAGGTTCAGCTCAGTGTCATTTCTCCTGTGGTTGGGTGAGCATGCAGGGAGGCCTGAATCCCCATAGCCTGGACCAGAGGCTGGGTCTCCTTCGATCCTCCGAGAGTTTGTGGGCATGAGATTATTGATCCAAGAGGGATGATGATCTGTGGCTGATTGGAGGGACTGACAGGAAGGACAATGAGCTCAGTCCTGGACAGATCTGGTTGAAGGTGACGTCCCTTCATCCATGTGGAGACATCAGTGAGCACGATGAGGCCTGAGCTGGGACAGGTGTGTCATCAGGTGAGAAAGAGAGGAAGAGCTGAGGGTAAATGTTTTCAGATTCTCACAAACCAGTTTAACCCCTAAAACCCTGTAACACTTCAGCTTTAGTCATAGTCCACACATAAAGATTATCGGGCTGTGTTTGGCCCGCCTTTCGCCTTCATGACCAAGGACAGCAAACTCCAGATTATCTTCTGTTTTATAAGATTATCCCATCAGGTCATCCTGAGCTCTGAGGTGTCTTAAGAGTGAATTTGTCCTGATAATCACCTCTGAAATGGGTCGGGCCGACAGTCTTAAATATTAAACTTGTTCAATCATCACGACCAAAAATCTTCATGTGTGGGGAAAGCCGTTGACTTCCGAGTCATGACTCTGTGACTGTAGCCAATCAAGCAGCGAGCTGACTGAGGAACAAGGAAGCAGGTGTAAACAAAAACAAGCATGGCCGACCTGAAACATAAAGTTGGTGGAGCTCAGAAATGGAGGACCAGCTCATGTGTTCACGCTGTCTCCAGGATTTTTCCAGTCTTTTCTTTTTTTAGTTCAAAAATAGTCCCAAGACCACCATCACTCCCTCTTCTCGAATGTCCTCTTCCATGTTGTATTTTCCGGTTGTTGTTGTTTTTTCTTCTCTGTTTTTGTTAGATCAGGTTTGATCAGATTTCTGTCTTGGAGGACTAGATTCTAGATCAGTGGTGTGACAGAATGGTCCAAACTGTTCAACGCCTGATTTTTATCTTCATGTGTGGGCTCTCAAATCAAGGAGAGTCAAATAAGGATTTGTTGAACCAGAATCACACATTTCTGGAGTTCAGTCAAAACGATGCAGATCATTTTAAATAAAACTTTTACCTGAACTCATCAGATGGGCCTGGAGTTACTAATGCAGTGGAATAGTACTCTGATAGGCCTTGCCTACATCTGTTGTAGGCCCAGCCCACGTCTTTGGCCAAAGGGAGAAAAGGGACGATACAGCAGATCAGTATGTGGTTCAATCAGTTCTCTCAGTTTATTTCAGGAAAACACAAGCTTTTGTACACTGTGACAAACAGTGAAGTGTTAGAGACCTTTGACCTTCCCCCTGCCCCGACATGTGGAACATATGACCATGATTCAATCTATCAATGAATTCCTGAGACACACAGCGGAGTATATGCCCAGCGTTCAATAGTTCAGCCTAAGAGCAGGGTTTTTAACATTCTTTATACCATGCAGCTGAAACACCTCATGTTTGTGTGGTACTCACAAAGGCCACGGGGTCGTTGCTGCGGGTCGCAGCGATGCTCAGAGACTCCACATGAGAGTTCCCCTTCATGGCCTCGAAGAGATCCTTTAGTGTCGGGATGGGAATGTCCTGAAACAGACGGGGACTTCAGGATCCTCATATCTATCATGGGTCTGGAGACAGACTAGAAGAAACAAACTCTGCCCCTCCTGCTCTCATGGTCCATCAAACTGACCTTGATGTTGTTGAGGTTGACCTCCGTCAGGCTGCTGTCGTTGTTGTGGATCCTCTCCAGGGTTTCCTCCACGTTGGTGGAGTTTGGAGGCTCATCAGGGAAGATCTTAAATGGATCTCCTTTCACAACACCTGAGGGACATCAACACCAGAGCACAGACGATATGTTAGGGTCAAGGGTCAATAAGGACTTTAAATCTTCTCTGATCAGGGTTACAGCTCTCTCCTGCAGAGAGGCTGTTTGTCCTTTATTATTAAAACTGATGATTATTTAATTTGAGTGATTCAGTAAAGACTGAGAGGCTCCTGCAGCAGCTTTGACTGACCTTTATAACACTAAGAAACAAGGATGGGAATCACGGGGTACCTCACGATACCATATAATCACAACGCAGCGATAATCAATAATTGCAAGAAAAGTCATAATATGTCACAATAATCGATTTTGTCCGTCCCTTCGATGTTGTAGAAACCGAAGTGTTTCCATACTTTGGATTTATAAGTGGCTGGGGCATCCTTCAGTGAACTTTTCCTCATGCTGATGTCTGACTTTCCGCTCTGTAAACTTTCTCTTCTTCAGTTGGTAATTTGCATTCACTCATTGAAGTGTAGAGCGCCCCCTTGAGGAGCCACCATGTAGCATCTCCAGGAGAAGGGAGAAGAGGCAGGACCAGATAAGCTCTTTGCTTCATTCTGTTCCTCCTCAAACTGGCTGCTGTGTCGACATACACATGTACTCACAGGTCTAGGTTTATTTGATGGATATGGACAGTTGTTTGGTGTACATGTGTATTATTTGCATTGACTGTGTTGTTTTTGTTGTTTCTTTTAAAGTTTGAAAGAAAGAAAGAAAGAAAGAATCCAACAGGGACATACAGCTTGTTTATATACATCATATATTAATCAAAATATCCATATTTGGCACCAGCATATTGATAATCATATCACAGGTGGGAAGATGACAATAATCACTATATTGATTTTTGGTCCCACCCCTACTGAGGCTCATCACCTTCACTTTATGTATCATAGCACATGCTATAGTGAAGGTGTGGTGAGGATGGGCAAACAGGTCCATTGTTCAAGCAACAGAGACTGACCACCTTGACCTTTGACCCATGATGATCAAAACTCAATATATGATTTTAGGACAAAGGACATTCCTTTAAACTTTGATGAACAGCTCAAACGTGTGTACAACTTAAAAATGGGAGTACGCTCATTTCCAGGACTGAGTGTTTAGGGTGTGTTATTTTAACGAGGATTGTTTTCAGTCGCCACATTTATCAACACGCCGCCGTTCATGGACTAGGGTTGGACTAATACTCTGGTTTCATTAACCACACCTTGGCACTGCTGTAAGATGATTTTTGCTCAAAAATCTGCACAAACAGAGCCACTGTGGTCACAAGCAGAGGATAAACAAGTGACTCCATGACTTTGACCTTTGACCTTCATAATCTTATCAGTTAAGCCCTTCGCCAGGGAGGACATTTGTGCAAAGTCTGGAAAAAACACCTAACAGCATCGCTGTGATATCCTGTTCATTACACTGTTTTAACAAGCAACAGGCAAACATTACACTGGTGACTTTGACTTTTGACCTCTGACCTCCAAAATTCACCTACTCCGTCCTTGAGTCAAAGGGCAAACGTGGTCAAAGTTTGGAGGAAATCAACTGAAGACTTTTTGAGGTATTGTGTTGGAAGGTCTTGACCTGTGTGGATGGGTGATCATGTATGAGGCGTGAAAAAGTGTCGCAGTGATGACGTCATACGTACTGTTGATGCCCTCTGTGTTGGCGATGGTTCCCGTGGTGCCCAAAGCATCGTAGTACTGCTTGTTGCTCATCAGCGTGTACATGCCCAGGATAGCTGCAGGGACAGAGACAGGATCGTTATGAGGACATGTCAGATTATCGAGCTTCCATAAAATCAAACATTTAAACAGACGTCTCTTGGATGGCGGCACATGTTGCTCCGAAACCTGTTTGTACCAGCAGGTTACCCATGCCATGGGCACTAACACCCCCCATACCATCACAGATGTGCAGGTTACCCATGCCATGGGCACTAACACCCCCCATACCATCACAGATGCTGTCTTTTGACCTTTGCTCTGATAACAGTCTGGATGGTCCTTTTCCTCTTTAGCCCGGAGGACACCACGTCCATGATGTCCAAAAACAGTCTGAAATGTGGACTCAGACCACAGCAGACTTTTCCACTTTGCCTCAGTCCATCTCAGATGAGCTCGGCCCAGAGAAGCCGGCGGTGTTTCTGGGTGTTGTTGATATTTGTCTTTGTCTTTGTCTTTGCGTGGTAGAGTTTGACCTTGACCTTGTAGATGTAGAGATGAACTGTGTTAGCATCACAGTCCTCTCTTCAAAATGAGCGAATATTTGGGACAAAGTTTATCAGCTTGAACATAAGTATCTTGTCTTTGTTGTGTATTTAATTGAATATCAGTCAAAAAGGGTATAAAATCGTTGTATTCTGTCCTTATTTACATATTAAAAAAAGGTTCAAACTTCATTGGTATTGTGGTTTGTAAATAAAATGTGTGATATTGTGACCCAGTTCTGACTCCATAACACAGTCCACGTCTCCTCTGTGTTTCTGTGTGGTGAGATAAGAAGGTTAGCGTCTCCGTGCAGCAGGAAACTCAGTCTCTGGTTGTTATCTTTCAGTTTTCTGGATCTCACAGGAAGTGGTGGCACCAGCACTTCAGCCTGATGGAGGGCAGCAGCTTGTCTCTCTGAATAAGTCTGTTTGAGGTAGGGCTGGGCAATATTTTGATAAATCGATTAATCTGAGATTTTTTTCCTTGACTCACTCCAATTGTAATTTGTTGCAATGCTTGAAAATATAAATACAAAAAACTAACAGTTTTCATGATGGTCGGCCCTATCAGGTTTTGCACAAGCACTTTCATAAGCTTTTAATTGTTTTTTAAATGAGATTAAATATCAATCAGAAAGTTCCATGTTAATATACTGTGAAAATTTTGCAGCCTTCAGCTTTTATGTAGACAAACCTGCCTATGTTTGAACTACATAATCAACATTTTATGACACACTCTAATTTAAGAGGGACATTTTGTTTGGTTTGGGGATATATTTGATAACATAAAGGCAAATTTTGATTCATGCCATTTTTGTGTCACTGGGAGATTTTTTTTTTTTTTTTTTGTGAGGATTGAAATCGTACGGAGCCGCTAAGGTGCCACGGAGAAAAAAATATATAAATCGTGCGCACGTTTTACTATCTCGTGCGCACGATATATTAAAACGTCCGCACGTGATACTTATTCGTGTGCATGTTTTAGCTAAAACGTGCGCACGAAATAAAGTATTTACCACGTTTAAACTTTGACGTCAGATGTTTACAGACACACACACAATGGAGAGAAGAAGTGAGCTAGTTAACTTTTACTTCCATTCTTGCTGCTCTTGCCATGAGAGATGGAATAATCCTAAGTTGGAGAACTTTGCTGGGCATACTAAAAGACAACAGGCTCAGCCGGCGGAAGGAGTACTCAGATTCAGTCAGTGTCCTGACCTGGGATGCACAGGGGGGACTTGTTTGCTGCTACAGAGGCGAAGTTGTAGCTAACTTCGGGGCTAACTCCCTCCACCTTATTCAGCGGGTGGCAGCAAGACACGAGCTTTGCTTGAGTCTTGAAAGTTGTGCAGCTTTTATTGAAGGTACTGATAAATAGCCTAAGGGACTGTACATACCCTGCACTCCTACATTCACAGACACAGCTAACGTTGGCTGGTTACTGGGATGCTTCAACCAAGCCCAGCTGTCTTCTTCTTCTTCTTCTTCTTGGTTTTTACCGGCAGGTGACCACAATATTATGGGGCATTACCGCCATCTACTGATGAGCCTGGCTGTCTGTTGCCGCTTGCCTGTATAATTAAGTCGAGCACACGTTTTACTATCTCGTGCGCACACTTTTTTTTTTTTTTTCTCCGTGGCACCTTAGGGGCTCCATAAAATCGTAAATCGAGTGTTGTGGAAAAAAACAGGGATTTTATTTTTAGGCCATATCGCCCAGCTCTAGTTTGAGGCTTTTGAGGAGGGTTATGGACGTATTCTCTCTGCTGAACATGACTGTGGACCTCAAAGTGCTCCTAAAGAGGGCCTAAAGATGTGGCTCCAACATGAGGTCCTAGGTCTGCAGATGAGGTTTGAAGAGGCCCTGAAGCTGTTTGGACCTGAACAGACAAACATGTCCCAGTTTAACCGTCCACACCAGCTGCTTAGATGAATATCAGTCATCTGCAGTTCTGGTGAACCACCAGGAGGGGGCAGACCTGCAGGCTCCTCCTCCCTCTGGTTGTAACCTGCCAACTGCTGTGACAGCTACCCCCCCCTCCCCTCCATCCCTGCCCATCGTCCAGCCTCCTGACCCGGTGAGAGGGGCATCATGGGACAGCTGGCCCCTCGTCATCCTGTTTAGCTCTTAGAATAACCCGCAGAAGCTTTGCAGCACCAAGTGGAGCACGGCTAACCAAAAGGCTGGATATAGCAGCATGTTAGCCAGTGAAAAAGGTGAAAATGAAGTCACCAGGGAGACTTGTTGGACCGTTACCAACCTGAGCTCACGGAGCGGGACGGCCAAGCTATTCATCCCCCTCCAGCCAAACAGCCCACACAAAGGAGTGACACAGGCTAACCGAGGTTTAATCCTCGCTGGACTCCATCCAGGGTTAAAACGGCGGTGGTCTCCCTGACAGGCTGACGGGCCGGACAAACAGGCTCCCCTGTTCGGGCTTTCCGGATGCCTGCCCGTCTGCTCGGCCTGTTAGAGAGTGGCGGTTTCACAGGACCATGGCGAGCGGAGGAAAGACGATGAACTTCAGGGTCAGGACAGGCGGCTGTTTGAGGAGGAAAAGGAACTATGAAGTTATTTTAGGGAGTTAAATGAGGTTAATTAAAAAGCCTTATCAGGAGGTTTCAGTGCCACATTAATGTGTGGCATCACCCTCAGGTTTGATTTCAGGGGTAACATCACACGCCTCCTGTCCACACTGCATCCTTTAAAATATAAACCCACGCCCGTGTTTCCTCCTGAAACAGATCAAGAGCTTTTACTGTACAGCTGGAGAAACAGAGAGTTTTTATGAATGAGGGCTGGTCTCCATCAGTACTCAGCTCTCTGTGAGCCAAAGTCTGTCTCAGTGTTGAAAGTGAAAGTAAATCATTTCACTCACTGAGAGGGATGAATGCTCCTCTATCTCCGCCATGTTAAAAGATGGATGAGAAAAGCATCCCTCCTGCACCGCCTCAAAATCCTGAATGGAAACAGATAACAGATGGAGAGGTCCAGAGGCGGCAGCTCGGGCCCTCTCTTATGCTTCAGAGTGGTTAGCCTCATTTTGTCGTGCACGTCTGTTTCAGTTGACACGGTGAGAGCCAAGAGTGAAGATATTCAAATGAGGAGGGCTATAGGTGAGGGACACTCAGCTAACATGATGCTTGTTTGTTGGACAGGTGCACCTGTAACTACTGGCAATATTAATGCACATAAGGATGATAATTTTAGGAAGGAAGATGGTTAAACATTTGGTGGTTTTCTCTAGTGTAATGAAGAAATAACTAGATTAACACTGGTTCAATATATGCACATTTGGTTTGTCCTGGGTTATAGGGGTCACTGCTCAGTTTACATTGAATTTATACAATAACTACTGGATTAACACTGGTTTAACAGCCCCACAACTGGGGTTTAATTTACCAGTAATTCGGTTTACACTGGCTAAACATACAATCAACTGGATTAACACTGGTTTAAGACACTCACACTTGGGTTTGTAGTAGGTCACAACTTAGTCAGCACTGTTTTAAGAGCGGTTATAACTTGGTTTTTATGGTTTAATTCAGGAATTATTGTGATTTTGCCTTTTTTTATTGGAGTCACAATTATGATCCTGCTGCAAAATAGTAACAGAAATATATATTATACCCTGGTTTATAATAGTAATAACTGGATTTTACAGTGATCACAGCTGGGTTTTCACCAGTTTCAAATTGTTACGGCTGGGTTTACTCTGGTTTAAGCGGTAATATTTGTTTTTTTCTGGTTTAATATAGCTAGAACTGGGTTTTGACAGGCCAAGTATGGTCACAACTACGTTTTCATCCGAGTGAACACTGGGTTAGGAAACGTTGCTTTAAATACTGGCAGCATCCATGACCTCCGCTCCTCCTGACTGTCCCATCAGATTATTGCTGATTCCTGATTTTAAATGTCCCAGTGTGCCAAATATTCTACTTTATTCAAGTTAAATTATACAGCAAAGCTCCAGGACCAGGACTACGCCTGGACCACGCCTTTTCCTGTATTTCCATAAAGTCCAGCCTGATCATTATGGGAATGCAGAAAGAGGTGTGGTCCTGGTCTGGTCCTGGTCTGGTCCTGGTCTGGTCCTGGTCCTGGTCCTGGTCTGATCCTGGTCTGATCCTGGTCTGGTCCTGGTCTGATCCTGGTCTGGTCCTGGTCTGGTCCTGGTCCTGTCCAGCCTGATCATATCTTGTTTGAGAGCCTGATCATGAGACCTTAGGCTCCATAAGTTCAGGTATAAGCACACATGCAGGGGGAGAAAGCATCACTGCTGTAATAATAATCTTTGATGCTCCTGCCACGTGTTTATTGTAAAGATGTATTTTATAATTAGGATGAATTTACTGCCTCTTCATGACCTATCTGAGAGGTTGGTTGAGAATAACACGTTCAGTAACACTGAGAAAACACTGCACCTGACATTACTGCATTAAAATAAAGTTTGTGAAGGAATAACTGATAAATAAAGAGCGTCCTCCTGTCAAAGCGTGGCCTCTGCTCTCTCTAACCGTCAGCCTATCAGCTCCCACAGGACGTCCTCTGTGTTTGCTGTAAACAGATAAAGTGTCTCCACCCTCGTCTCCACCCTCCTCCTGGTGCCAGCCTCACTTATTTCTGTGTTGCTGAGCGTTGGTAATTAGACCCTCAGACCCCATCGCACGTCTGTGAGCCTGAGACCCCCGAGCTCAGAAACAACATGGAGGTGACAGCGGAGAGAGGACGGTCTGTGGGACGGGAATGTGGGTCAGAGACGCTGTGAGGACACTGAGGACACTGATCTGTGTCTCTATGATGGGACACAGAGGAGGGTTAACAGATGATATCAGAGGAGCTTC
This sequence comes from Cetoscarus ocellatus, assembly GCA_037902135.1. Classification (NCBI taxonomy): domain Eukaryota; kingdom Metazoa; phylum Chordata; class Actinopteri; order Labriformes; family Labridae; genus Cetoscarus; species Cetoscarus ocellatus. Next base: position 399,537 of record JBAMNC010001890.1, read on the forward strand.
ATTATGAGATCACTGTTACAGTGCAGGCTGAATGAAATCAGACTTAACAGTGAATTTAAATCTTTGGTTTAAAGTTAAAAATGTTTTTGGAGATGAAAGCAGGAGGTGGAGTCTCAGCTCCGTCTGATCTTTAAAAATATCTTCATCTAAAATCTTTCTTTATGACTGATGGTTGTTGATGAATTCAATTTAAAGAGCTTTGTTTATAAGGTTTGATCAAATGAAATATCAGACAGAAAGTGTATAAATCAGCCTCCAGGGGGCCGCGCCTGTCCTATGTCTTATCACAGACTTTCTTCACAAAATCCCAAAAAACGTAGTAACATCCAATTTCCACAAATCACCCACAGCCTCTTCAATCACAACCACAGGATCTCTGAAATGCACAGTCTAATTTCAGCAGGAGCTGCTTCTGCTCCAACACAGGAAAACCAGAGCTCAGAGCTTTCAGGTCACTTCAACATCCAGCAGAAATAATGTGGACGTCTGCAGCAAAGCAACGTCAGGCAGGAAGTGAAACCTGCTGTTCACCTGCTGCTCTTCCTGTTAAACTCAAACCTGAGGGTTTGCTTCTCTCCTGGTCTTCATGACCTCGTGCTTCAAGATTCAGGCCTGAGCTCCACTGAGCAGAGCGAGGAGTACACTCCCACTGGGCGAGGACGAGCACAGCCAGAAGAAGCAAAGCTGCTGCACGGACGTGATGCTGAGGTCCTCAGGGCAGCCTTGTTCCAGGTGGAAACTCTTCAGAGCAGCATTTTTAAGATCAGGCCAAAATCTCGAGGCACACCACATTCACGCAAAACTCTCTCCTGGACACGTTTTACTTTCATAGATTTAAGAAACTCTGGAACAAAGCAGTAAACTAACTGTCACCATGGTCTGACCTGCGATATCACACATCTCTGCGTCAGTGGCGTTCTTCAGAGCCTCCTCCAGCTCGGGCTCCAGGATCACCTGCTCGTGCAGAGGGACCTCTTTGGGCTTCTTTGGTACAAAAGTTTTTCCTGCAGACACAAAGAATGGAGGATTAAAGAAAAGCAGAGATGGGAGGAGAGTTTGAGGATCAACAGGAGTCAAACTGAGAGGGTTTGACTTGATCTGTCACGTGAGGCTTCTTTTAGCGGCCTGTGAGCCGCCGCTGGTGAGAGGCAGCTGCACTAAACCCTAACAGACATAAAGTCATGAGCAGAGAACAGCTGAAAAACAGACAGAAACTGATCAATCACCTGCTCTAGTGTTAGTCAGAGACAGCTGCTCACTGACGACTGTTCGCTGGTGCATTTGATCATCAGCTGATCATCAGCCACACTTCTTAAATAAATTTAGTTTTAGTCTTTTGCCTAAAATATCTTTTAGTTTTAGCCATAATTTAGTCAACTAAATTGTTTTAATTTAGTCTGGATGAAATTTCACGATGTTTTAGTCGATGAAATCTGCTGTAAATGTTGTCGACTAAAATATGAAGTGTAAAGGGTAAGGCAATTTTTATGTTTCCTTGAATTTCTGAAGTCATGTTTTACACTTGGATAAAATCAAACATCTAATAACCCTTTATTGAATGCTAGTAAAGTCTGAATGTATAAATGAACAGAAACAAATTGAACTTTTGTGTGAAATGCAGTCACCTTTATTTAGGCTACCTGGCAGAGCATCTCAGTTACAATACCAGAACTGACAACAAACAGTGAACCTGCTCTACATGAATATATCAATTCATAAAGAGAGGAGCTTTGATTGGATCGCTCCACAACTTATCCCACCACCACCAAGCTAAGGCAGCTGTGATTGGATATATTCCTAACTTGTCCCTACTTTCGACATGACCAGATTAGGTCTGATTGGATTAAGTCTCTGTCAGACATTTTAGTCTAGTTTTTATTTGTTGATGAAAATGTCAGTTGATTTAGTTTGAGTTTTTGTCCATGTGCACTTGTTTTTATGAGTTACTGTCTAGTTTTCATCAGGGGAAAAAAGGTTGTTGATGAAAACTATGATGAAAATAATTAGTCAACAACATTAACACTGGCTAAGACACGTCTATTACTCTCTGAAGTCTGAAACTATTTCCACAAACAAACTCTGAAACCTTCAGGAAGATACCAGCGTCACCTGCACAGGAAACTCCATGGTGTGCTGTTTCACTCAGCAGGATGATGGGCATCAGTTTGCATGTCAGTAAAATCTAAAAAAGCCCTGTCCACCGCATGTTTTCAACGAAGCTCTGTCATCATCATGTGAAAACTGAGAAAAAAAAACCATCTACACAAAGATGCAGAAAAGCATAAACACACTGTCAAACTCTGTTATCACCTCACAACTCTGTCCATGATCTGCACCTTCATTCTGCAACTTCAACACGAAGCTGTTTTATTGTCATCCCTGTTTCTATGTTACGGTTTAACTGGTGACCGTGTTCACTGGTGTCATCAGGCTTGTGGAATAAATATTTCTTTGTGTATATTTCAGTTTAAGACACATCTGATCATCTGGATCAAGGAGACAACGAGATCTTCACTAGTTTTCAGAAATCTGCATTTCCAGGGGCCTAACCCGAGGTTTACGTGGACAGAAGGACAAAACTCACAGAAACACATCTTTAAAATAAAAACCTCGACTGCGTGTGGACACAGCCTCACACCGACCCCACCCCCCCCTCACCTTTCTTCTCCCCGGTGAAGGGCACCAGATCCTCCCTGTCTGGGTCCTCCATGGCCTGTTTCTCCAGGTGCTGCTGCAGGGCCTCGCGGTCAAATGGACCTGTTGGGCTCTTCTTTGTCTGATCACGCTGCCGGAAGCCAGCTGGCAGCATGGCATTCTGGGAAAGCAAGAGGTATGATGATACGTTAGGGAGTGTAAAAACAGACTTCCTTTGAGAATCATTTGATGAGCCTGGACTAAAGGAGTTCCCAGAACTTCCTGTCCTTGGAGACACTTTCTCTCAGCACACTGATGTCACTTTTTCTGATTGGATGAAGATTTAACCTCCCTAAACAGTTGGATCTGCCTGAACAGCTGGATCTGTCTGATTCTGGATCTGCCTGACTCTGGATCTGTCTGGTTCTGGATCTGTCTGACTCTGGATCTGTCTGACTCTGGATCTGTCTGATTCTGGATCTGTCTGGTTCTGGATCTGCCTGATTCCAAGCTGTCATCGAGTAGATCCATCGCTCAAAGCTTCAAACTGAAATGATTATTTGTGATCAGAAAGTGAGCGACTTATCGGTGTCATTTAGAGGCTGCAGATAAACAGCAGGTTTATATGAAGAATGGGGTTGTGCCTGAAGATTTACTGCAGTTTGTAAAATGAGGCTATTGCCCTTTTATTTATATTATTACATGAACAGTGACGGCCAGTATTGAATTATGATTTTATTCAGGATTGGATCTGAATTGTAAAGAAGGAGCAGGACCAGATAAGCTTTTGCTTCACTCTGTTCCTTCTCAAACTGGTTGTTGTGTTGACATACATGTGTATGTACTCACATGTGTACATTTATTTGATGGACATGTACAGTAGTTTGGTGTAAATCTGTGTTATTTTGCATTGACTTTGTTGTTTTTGTCTGTTTGTTTTTTTAAGTTTGAGATAAAGAAAGAATACAAGTCAAGGTTCATCCTGCTGTAGGCAGGAAAAGACTGAAACACCTGATTATCCATGATCATGTGATCATGTTTAGTGTATTTTAATTTCCCTGCTCTGTGTTATATCTGTGTTATGAGGGACGTCTCTCTCTCTCTGTGACTGCTGAACAGTTTTATCCACAGATACAAAGAGAGCATTTATTAAAACATCATCCAGTCACTGTCTCTGGGATGGACTGGAATATTTCCCCCAGACATGAGGAACAGGAGCTGCTCTCAGAGGAAGTGAAGCTCTGATTCTCATCCTGAGAAACTCTGTTATGGCAACACTCGCTTGAGAGGCTCCTGGACTTCATACTCCAGTCAAACTTCTCCTCTTTTCTGTGTTTATGTCCTCACACGATGACTTTAACAAGTCCAGGACAAAAGAAGGGGGGCAGGAGAACCAAGAGGACTGCAGCCATCATGCCACCCTGCAGAATTTGTTTAGACCTGGAGAACTGAAAACCAACAGGCCAGAAGAACCAGCTCATGAGAGGCAAACCTTTAGGACATGTGGACCACCAGACAGAGACTGACCCCCCCCCCCCCCCCCCCTTACCTCTGGGTCCATCTCCTGCAGCTCATACTCCAGCTGGTCCAGCTCCTCGGGGCTGAGGCCCTTGAGGATGGCATCCTCGTCGATGTCCCTGGGGTCCGACATGGCTCCTGAAGCTCCCGCTCACAAACACTCCCTCATACACGCCACTGCTCTCCCCTGGGTGAGGGACGGGGGGAGGGGGACAGAGAGAGGAGAGAAAGGTGAGGGACGGCATGATGCAAACATCCTGTGAGGTTATAGTTTCCAGGATAAACCTCAGAGAAACATCTACAGACATGCAGAGGAACAGTTACATATCAGGGGGCATGCTTCACAGCTCATTTATACAGAGCATGAAAAAAGCAACTCAGTGACACAACATTCAACAGACATGTGATATTTAACAGCCAAAACACTCTCTGAAGGTGATAAATTATTCTCTCCTGTTCTTCACCTCAGAGTAATCTGATTACAGAGTTAAAAGTTCCCATTTACCAGATTACAGGCAGATTTTTTATGTCTTATTCTGAATATTTGAATGTTTGTATAGGCTGCTTGCTCATAATCTCCCTTTAGCTTTGCTCAGTCTTTTGCCTCATGAGTCCCTGATCAGTTTCCCCCACTGCATCCTTCAGGCCTTGTTAATGAAAGAAATCAAGTTTTAATGAGAGGCAGTCAGCAGAAACAACAAAGAAGTCAAAGATGTGATCATGGAAGGCAAAACTGTTCCTTCAGTATCCACAAATAAAAGAAAAGAACAAGATCTCTGCTAAAACTGCTAACAACATTAAAATAAGGAAACAAAGAGCACCATCATGAGGCAGAAAACTAAAAAAAAAAAGCACAAAAGCTATAGAAAATCAGAAGTAAGAATCAGACATTGTTGCTCATAGTCAGTACAGACTCAGCCACAGAGAGGCTTAAACTGAGTCAGGGGGTCGAACCAGCAACCTCCTCACTGTGAGGCACGAGCATGTCCTGCTGCTCCACCGTGCAGCCCTCCTGAGACATGTCAGAGGTTGAAATCCTGTTGTCATGACAACCCTCCACAGAAAAACAGTCCCGCCTGTAAAGATGAGTTTATGGTCTCATGTCCCGGCCCTACCTGGTCTCAGTCAGAGACCTGTTAATGTGTTTGTGTCTGAGGGTTTAGACCAGCGTGTGCTCAGATAAGTCCACGGCCGTGTGAACCAGTGTGGGTCAGCCCCCCCCACACCAAAGCTCTATTCTTAGCTCAGGGTGTAGAGTTTCAGACTGTCCCTCAGCCTGTGGTCTTCTCTCAGGTCAGCCTGGAGCTCCTGTGAGGTGGCCTGCAGGATCCTGCAGCTGAATTATCAGGACTGGATCTGGATCTGCTATTATCAGCAGCTCACCACCGGGGCACGGGGGGGGGGGGCAGCTTGGGTCCCCCCCGTGAAACAAGGACAGAGGGATTATTGTTCAGGTCCTGTGAACTCAGGGACACGCTGGTGTCCTGAGACTCAGCTGAAGCTCCTCTGTTTCTCTTTACTGTCGGAGTTGAAGGAGCACACAGTGACCTTCAGATTTGAGCGAAGGTCAAAAATGTCCTCGAGGACAGAGACGGGCGACCTTGGCCTCTGAGAGGGCTGCGTCAGACTGTCAATCATGACAAATAATTTTTGTTGAGTTTGTGTTTATGATGCTGTACAGCCTGATCAGTGACCTTCACAAGGTCAAACCTGTAAGGACGGTGCATTCACAGAATGAGCAGCACCCTGAAAAAAGTGACAAATCCCCCCCTGGACCACTCTGACCTCTCATTTAGGTCCACAGAACTGCTGCTCACTGGATATTTTCTCTTTGTAGACCATCCCCAGTAAACCCTAGAGATGGTTGTGTGTGTAAATCCCTGTAGATCAGCAGTTTCTGACAGATCAACAACAACCATGCCACACTCAGAGTCTCCTGAATCTTCTTCCTTCTCCATCCTGATGCTCTGCTTGACCTTCAGCAGGTCGTCTTAACCATGTCTACATGCATAAATGCATTGAGTTGCTGCCGTGTGATTGGCTAATTAGCCATTCAAGCAGTTAAAGGGGTTCCTGATAAAGTGACCTGTGAGTGTAGATCTAAAAACACAGAGCGTTGCCCACCTCTAGAGCAGTAGCCCTCACAGAGCATGAGTACTACAGGATCAGGTTTGTGGGCTCAGATGGTTCCTCCCTCGGTCCAGACTCCATCCAGACTTGGACAAAAAAGAAAAACCCTCACGGTCCAGGTCCAGTTTGTGGTCTCGACGGGCTGGTCTGCTGTGTTAAAGGTAAATAGAAACAGAATACACCCCTACATTCAACCCAGCGCACCACAAAGACCAGATATTCAATGTTCACACTTCAGTGTTTAGCCTGCAGACACCTGTGACACGTTCCAACAGAGCGGAGACACCCCTGCATAAGAGACAGAGCATCTGTGATGGTATGGGGGGGTGTTAGTGCCCATGGCATGGGTAACCCGCACATCTGTGAAGGCTCCATTAATGCTGAAAGGTACATACAGGTTTAGGAGCAACATGCTGCCATCCATCTTTTTCAGGGACGTCCCTGCTTATTTCAGAGACACTGAAGACACATTCTGCTCGAGTTACAACAGCAGGGACTAGACTGACCTGCTGCAGTCCACACCTGTCTCCACTGAACAGGGACTAGACTGACCTGCTGCAGTCCACACCTGTCTCCACAGAACAGAGACTAGACTGACCTGCTGCAGTCCACACCTGTCTCCACTGAACAGAGACTAGACTGACCTGCTGCAGTCCACACCTGTCTCCACTGAACAGGGACTAGACTGACCTGCTGCAGTCCACACCTGTCTCCACAGAACAGAGACTAGACTGACCTGCTGCAGTCCACACCTGTCTCCACAGAACAGAGACTAGACTGACCTGCTGCAGTCCACACCTGTCTCCACTGAACAGAGACTAGACTGACCTGCTGCAGTCCACACCTGTCTCCACTGAACAGGGACTAGACTGACCTGCTGCAGTCCTCACCTGTCTCCACTGAACAGAGACTAGACTGACCTGCTGCAGTCCTCACCTGTCTCCACTGAACAGGGACTAGACTGACCTGCTGCAGTCCACACCTGTCTCCACTGAACAGGGACTAGACTGACCTGCTGCAGTCCACACCTGTCTCCACTGAACAGGGACTAGACTGACCTGCTGCAGTCCACACCTGTCTCCACTGAACAGGTGAGGAGCATTATGAAGACAAAATACAAAGACCCCGGACTGTTGAGACACTGAAGACAAACATCAACAAGAATGAGGGTTTGAGTCCCTCCATGCTGTAGATGTTAAATGTCCTTCAGGTTTGTCTCAGAGACGTTTCCTTCAGCATTGGAGGAGGACACACACACTGGAGGACACACACACTGGAGGACACACACTCTGGTCTTGTGACTGCAGCACATGCTTCTTCACAGCTAGTTGAACCTGCTCTGCATCAAAGCAGCAACACCACAGACGGTCTGGAGTTACTCATGAGACTAAAGGACCAGGCAGACAGACAGACAGACAGACAGACAGACAGACAGATGGACAGACCATAATCTATCAGGCAGTGATCATCTCCAGTCCAGCAGGAACATGTCCCTGCAGCTCTGGCAGCTCAGTCTTCAGGGTTTGAGGTGTTCTGGTTCTGTTTAACCCTTTAAACTCCTGAACTTAAACTAACTCACTGAGAACAAGGACAGCATCTGAGAACCAGTCTCTGATCAGGACCTCCAGGACTCTGAGTCCTCCAGACCCCCTCAAACCTTCTCCTGTCCGTCTGTCCTCTCTCTAAGGCGTTAAGCCAACGACACAACCAGAGGATCACTGAGCTGCTGCAGGAGGAGGACGAAGAGCTTTGAGGGATGACAGGAAGGCGATGAGCTCAGAGGACCAGGTGGAGGATCAGTCTACGCTGGAGCAGTTTATATATTTAATAAGTTTGGATAAACAAATCCTCATTTCACTGAAGATGGGATGTTGTGTAAAGCTTAAAATACAATGATTTCAAATCCTTCTGGACCGATGTTCATCTGAATACTCTACAGAGCTGAGATATGTCATGTCCAAACTCCATTGTTTCTTTGCAGATATTCACTCACTTTGAATTTGGTGCCTGCAACACGTTCCAAAGAAGCTGGGACGGGGGCAATAAAGACTGGGAAAGTTACAGAGCACTCCTTAACTGTGAGTGTCATGATCAGGTATAAAAGTAACAGCTCTGAAAGTTTGGGGTGAGGTTCACCTCTGTGTCCAACAGTTCAAGAACCTTTCTCAATTACAGCTGGAAGAAATGTAGGGATTTTATCATCTACAGTCCATAATATCATCAAAAGATTCAGAGAATCAGAGAAATCTCTGCATGTAACAGCAAGGCTGAAAACTAATATTGTATGCCTGTGACCTTCGTCCCCTCAGGCAGCAATGCATTAAAATCCAACATCATTCTATAAAGGACGTAAGCAGCAAGGCCAAAATGAAGATAAAATACAATGCTCTGCAAATCCTTTTTGACCCATATTTCTGTGAAAACACCACAAAGACAAAATTTTCACTGAGACACTCACACAATGGATGCATTTGTCCTGGCAGGAAGAACATATCAATTATGCCCTCATATAATTGTAATATTAGTAACTAATATTTTCATCCCTGGAATGAATAAAAAAATCTTGATTTTTAGCAGTGTGCTGTCACGCCCTGGCTGTATATTGTTATTTAGGCCTCATGCATTCACTATTTGTTAAGATGCTCTATCCTGTGGAGTGTTGCGTATGTGAGAGTGCGTGTGGAGTGAGAGCTCTTCTCCACTGGAGGATCTTTGGAGCAGGAGCACATGTGGCCTGGTGCGATTGGCTGAGAAGCTGGATCTCGCAGCACATCCAAATGGACCGAGTCAGGAGATGGAGGTCGGCCTCAAACCCATGTGACCTAGTGATTTTTGTAAAACCTGTTAAACTTTGTTAGTTTGTACTTGTTTAGTGTATTAGTAGTTTTCGTGTAGTTCCTTATTTGAGCGCCACCTTATGCGGCCTTTTGTTTTTGTACCCTTTTGTTTAAGCTCTCAGCTTTCTAAGTTTGTTTTCTTGTACATACCTTTTTGCCTTTGGCTTGTTTTTGGTTTTGTTAATAAATTGTGTTAACTTTTGATGATTGTTTGGTTATTTAAGATTTGGAGACTGAGAGTGATTTTCCTTTGTTTTCCCTTTTAATATATTATGTACCTATAGACGGGTGCGTAACACTGTATTATCAATCAATTTATTCACAAAAATAAATCAGGAGCAGGAGAACACTCATCATTTCTCACATAAGTCATTTGTGAAAAGGGACTCCCCACAAGTGAGCCTGAGCTTAAATTATCATGATCTCAGTTACAAGGGCGGCCTGGCCAAGACGTCAGCAGCACACGTCATAATAAATACAAGAAAAAAGTTTAAGGCAATAAATAACAAACAATAAATATGGCAAAGGATTCAACAAATTCTCAGAGAAAGTTTCAGGGACAGTAACAATGTAAACACAGGCACTGCTCAGAGAGTTCTTGCTGCCTGGTGAGTAAAATGAAATGAAAAGCTTCAAATGAAACCAGTTCAGACATTTTCAGCTCTGTACAGTGCTGCAGGCTGTGGGGGCAGCAGAAAAAAAGCCTGTTTCCCCAGTTCAGCTCGGACTCTGGGCACATTTAGGTGATAAAAGAGTATAAGGCACAGGTGCTCCTCAATCTCTGCAGAGGAAAACATCGATAGGACGGGATCAGTCAAAGGAGAGATTTATAAATCAACATCACTCAGTGGTATACCTCCCGGAGCTCAGGGAGGGTCACTCAGCTCTGGCATCAAGCTTACGGTCTAAAAACACAGTGATGGACAGGGTCCAGAGGCTGGAGGCATTTGATCGAGGCACTCAGTACAAGACATCACCATAATCAATCAATGACAGAGCTGTTGCAATAAACTCAATCAGAACGTGACACAAACGATTTGAATCCAAACTAAAATCTAAACTCCCGACGTTACTGAAAGACCCTGAAGTATCCAGGAGCTGCTTCAGGCAGACCGTTGGTTTGGATGATTTATGTCAGTTTATTTTAATAATCAGCAGGACCAGAGACATTTCTGACTTATTTTTGACACTTCTCTAAAATAAAGTGGAGCTGGAGGCACAGAGAGTGTGGAGGAGCTCACAGGAACAGCTGTTAACGCAGGAGGAGGCTGACGAGAGGCCAGCACAGTGAGCGATGAGCCTGAAGAAGTGCATCCAGAGCAGGATCATGTGATTTTCCTGCTGGAAGCCTTTGAGCCGCGCTTATTGTTGAGTTTAGTCCATGGCTGTTTCCTGACACCTGAGCTACGAGGGAGGCTCAGACAACTGCTCAGACGTGAAGACGGCTTTGACTCTGCCCGCTGACGATGATTAGGAGGCTTTAACTCTGCATTTCTGACTCTGGCCGGTGTGCTATTGTACGCAGTAAACTAAAATCATCATGGTCACACAGATGAGAGCTAACAAGGCCCACGCCATGCCTTCATTTGTTGTGATGTTTAATTTGGCATGCTCCACATACCAGGAAGCCCAGTGACCGCACTGGGAACAGGCTGGACGTTTGTGAACGTGCATCTGTCCCCAACAGTCCCAGCAGACTCTTCAGTCGGACCAGGACTGCAGCCCAGCGTCTCCCTGACAGACTGATACAGCTGAACTCTTAAAAACAAGTCCTCCAGTTTAACTCTGCTGAAAGACTCAAGCTTCTAATGTCCTCAGAAGGTCACGACCTTGGTGTTTTGGCTGTGACCTGGAGCAGGTTCCTCACCTTCTGGTCCCTCCATTCACACCCACTCTCTCTCTCTCTCATGTTGAAGTAATTCAGCAGAGTTAGCTCACACATTCTCTCCTTTCACACCCATTCATAACCCACTGATGCCACTGTGGGACCAGCTTGGGGTTAAGTGTGTTGCCCAAGGACACATCGCCTTGAACCTGCAACCTTCTGATCACTGAGCAGGCCAATCATTCGTGATCCTCAGTACGAAGATGGAACTTGACTTATTTCTACACAGCTGACACTCTTCAGAAATAAACCTCCTCAGAGCCACGGAAAGCACCACTAAAAAGCTAATCAGCCAATCACATGGCAGCACCTAAAAGCATACAGGCATGTAGACATGGTCAAGAAGACCTGCTGACATTCAAGCAGAGCATCAGAGTAGAGCAGAAAGGTGATTTAAGTTACTTTGAATGTTGCATGGTTGTTCCCTCAGAAAACACTGATCTACTGGGATTTCCACACACAGCCATCTCCAGAGAATGGTCTGAAGAAGAGAAAATATCCAGTGAGCAGCAGTTCCCTGGACTCTGTCGATTGTCAGAGCGGTTGGAGATGATAGAAAGACAACAGGAACTCAAATAACCACTCATTACAACCAAGGTCTGCAGCAGACCACAGGTCCCTCTCCTGTCAGCTGAGATCTGGTCCACATAAAGATTTTTAAAGTCTTAGAGCAACACAAGGAGACAGATAATGGCAGAGTTATCAGTTTGTTCCTGTAGTGTGAGGTGATCCACAAAGAGAGATACAGGACACCGCAAACCAACCGGTTCATTCACCAAGAGGGCAGCGCCTGTGCTCTCACAGCTCGTAATCACACGTGACTTCAGTGTAAACAAACATGGTGGTGTAAATGTGGCTAACATCAGCTTGCTGTAACATCCTTGTTGGTTGTGATTTCAGCTGCTCTCCTCATCAGTTTGTTATAATTTACAGGTTACGCTGTTCAGATGCTCCTGTTTTTTAAACCAATCAAAAAGTCTTTCCTCCATTTTGATGTCCGTCTAACTTTATGCTTCACCTTTACTCTCGTTGCCATGGCTACGTTTGCTTCCTGCTTCAGCCAGCTCTGGTCCATGAGACAAACACAGAGGACGTGGACATGTCCTGGGAGCTCCACACACATCAGGACTTCAGGTCCTAAATATTGAACATGATTAATATTTACAGGTCGGGGCCCCGATCCTCTCACCTCACACCACAGGATCATCAGGTGAGATCATCTTTGGGACCAACAAATAATCTGGCCTTTGCTGAATTTGGTCAGAAGTGGGGATCCGAGCCTGAGCTAAAGATCAGGAATATGAGGCTAAAATAAAAGCTCATGTGTGAACTGCAGTTCACCTCATGGTTCAATCAAACAGCCCAGAGGTCTCTGCCTCATGCTGGAGCCCTGGAGCCCTGGAGGGACTGAATGAAGCTCTGAACAAACTCAGACTGAAACTCTCAGGATCACTCCAGCCACACAGCAGTTTACACCGATTTTAAGGTCTCTGCATTGGCTATCCGTTTCTTTTAGAATAGATTTTAAGATTATTTTACTGGTTTTTAAAGCTCTTATTGGTCTTTTCAAGTTATTTCAATGTATTATTATTATTTTTCATTTTATTATATATTTATTTTTCATTTCAACCTAACCTCCAGGGTTTACTCATTTTGGCGTTTCCTTGGTTCATACTGGGTAAAAAGTGTTTCTGTTGTACTGCTGTCTTTCATTTATGATGCATTTATCCATTACTGTGTTTGGATAGCGGAGTGGGTTTGGGTCATACTTTCTTTCATCTTATTTTAACTTATCTGTCCGTTTGTAAAGCACTTTGGGCTACATGTTTTGTAAGAAAAGTGCTTTATATATAAAGTTTGATTGATACTGTCTTTACAGCGGATGTCTCATCCGTGAACTGTTTCACCCTCCGTCCGTCAGATATGAGCGTGTTTATTCAGCGCTCAGGCTCATCTCTGCAGTGGTCGATTACTCTGGCTTTGTGATCGTACGAGGCTGTAATCATAATTAAAAGTCAGCCAATCATATTCCGTCATGGCTGCTGCTGCACATGCTGCACTTGTCCCAGACAAGCACCCTGGATTACTGACTGTGTGAAAGATGGACGGCAGAACAGCTCCCCAAAAGTGAATCAAAGCACTAAAACCTTTTCTTGAATCGGAGCCTCACACTTTAGCGATTTTACCCTGAAGAGGACCTTCAGAGTGGCTCTATCAGCTGTGTGAGGTGTAAATGGCTCCCCCGTCCAGCAGCTACCACACAGGAAATGTCATGCAGCAAATGTCCAGAGCAGCTGGTCCCGCCGCCCCCCTTACAGCTCCAGGCCTGTCCTTCAGGCTGCAGCCATCTGCTGAGCTGCTACAGCATGTGGAGAACCAAGTATCCAAAGATTTCACGGCTGGCACTTATGTCTGATTTATTTTTGCAGTAACCTAAAGAACAAACACAGCAGAGCTGCTTGATTGAGGGTCAAAGGTCAGGGTTTAGATCCATTAGAGGCATGATTTATTCGATGTGAGCTTGGACTTCTCGTCGTCCTGGTCCATTAAAGAGTTCTGTTTCCAAAGTAAGAGGCGGTGATGAGTTACTGGGTGTTTGAGGAGTCCAGCAGCATCACGGGGGTTTGGATTTCACAGGGACAAAGGTTACGCTCTCATAAATGCTCCGGGATGATTTACACATCGCTCCTGTGCCAGCCAGCTCCTTCTTATCAGAGCAGAAAATAAACCAGAAGTCATTTCTCTGTGCTTTATTGGCCTGCGAGCTCCTGCAGGGTGGAGGTGTTTGTCTGAGGCTCAGAGGCACAGCGGCAGCTCAGCAGATTTGTCACCCTCCGCAGTTCTCCATCTCCGCGCCTTACCGCCTGAGTGCAACATTCCAAGACCTGCCCTCAGATTAATTTTAGCTTCACAAGTCAGCGACTCGCAGCCGTGTCAATCCATCTCGGCTTGGGTTGCTCTGCCGGACTGACTGAGCTCCAGTTTGAGGCCCCCAGGAGCGACTTGGCTGCACAGGATGATTCTGAATCCAGAGTTTTTCAGTAGCAGGCGGCCGATCCCAGGCAACATTAACCCTTAACATGCCAAGTGCTGGCTGGTTTATCAGCGGGTTAGCCTAGCATTAGCTCTGCTGTCATCGGGTTTCGGTGCAGAGTGAGCTGTGTGTCTCTCCTTACAAATCCCTGTGTCATGTCCATCTCTGATGTCCCTTTAAAATGTAAATGCAGATGGAGCATTTATTTTGTCTCTCTCCTGTGCTGCTATGTTTGTTTACTCGCTCCCTCTGGCACGATGAACGTCACATTTGCAGGGTTTGTACACAACGTCCAAGATAAAATAAAACTCACACCATTTTAAGAGCATTAAAATACGCACAACCCTCACCACCGCATTCAGAGTCAGCTCTGTAGGCTGTATACTCGAGTATTTTCATCTCCTGTTTTTGATTTCACACTTTTGGTTATTTTTTTCCTCTTGATAACCAAACGAAGCCCCCCTGCAGCTGACAGAAGCTGCGATGTGTGCTACATAATCTGGATGTTTCTTCTTTAGTCACATGAGGGATTTATTTAAATTAAAATGTATGTTTACATTACATTAGACTCACTGAGGGACAGGGATGATTCTTCTTAGCCAGAACCCAATGCATTTGGTGATCCTTTGACTCTATTAGCCAAAGCTGGCCTGGTACACATCCCTATCACCTCTGTAGAAATAATCGATTACAGGAGAGATCTTATGGCAGAGTTTGGCGATCTGTCAGGAGAATCAAAGCACATAAAACATCTCTGGAGCTGGAGAGACCTGCCATCACTTATTTCATTTCTTTATCCAGCCTCTTTGTGTGAACGACTCAGTCTGATGTTTACAGCAAGAAAAAACAGTTGAAAAAGGGAAGCACTGTCCAAACCTTGAATAAGAAACATTACCATTCAAGCGCTTTCAAGGATCTCAAGCTCCTGCCTCTGCTGACCTCACCTGCATTGGCTCAACAGTGGACATGATGAATGATTCATTTTATTTCTATAGAACCAAAAGCTTTATTAAATATTGGAAATTAATACATTATCAAAAAAATGATTTACTGTTGCCACACCAAATATCACAATAACATGGTGTAGAGTTTTTATTCTCACCCCCAGAACAAGGAGAAGGACATGAGAAAAGTTCCAGTTTTGCTTTAAGTCAAACAAACAGATGGCAGCACGATGTGCTTTGAGCGCCAATTCATAACAAGTGTTATCTCAAGACACTTTACAATAGAGCACAAAGCTCTTCATATTATGGATACACATATATGCATAGATACATATATACATATATAAAATACACATATACAAATATATACAAATATATACATCCAACACCCAACATGAATCCATATAGCCAATCATGAATCCCTCCATCACGGCAGCAAGAAAAAACCTTCTGTTAAGCAGCAGGAAATCTTGAATGTGGACCCCAGTCTCATGATGAACAGCAAATCCACACGATGCTGTGTTGGGCGTGTGGGCAAAGGGAGGGAGGTAAGTGGAGACAAGTGGACTAAAGTAAGAACTAAAGCTAGTGACAGATCAATGGACCAATCATAGACCTGTCGCCGTCATATTTGTTTCTGCTGAAAACAAATTTATTAGAGGTTAGCCTCTTGAGATGCTACATCTTGTTTTCAGGAGGGTCCTCATGTCTGTGTGACTGTGGTGATAATTTTATTGAAGTATAATCAATAAAAGTCTTACTGAAAATAAGAATTTATGGTAGTGATGAACTCATGGGTGCCCAGACCACAAGTGCATCCCTACCATATTTGTCTCCGTTAAGTATAAATGTATTAATGGTAGACCTCTTGAGATGTGACACCTCATTTTCAGGAGGGATCTCATGTCCATGTGGAGCTAAAGATAGTTACTATAGATGTATCAACCATGGATAGAAAGATCATGCTAATATCAACATTAACAGCTATAAT
This sequence comes from Cetoscarus ocellatus, assembly GCA_037902135.1. Classification (NCBI taxonomy): domain Eukaryota; kingdom Metazoa; phylum Chordata; class Actinopteri; order Labriformes; family Labridae; genus Cetoscarus; species Cetoscarus ocellatus. The sequence goes on from JBAMNC010001890.1 coordinate 415,510, forward strand.
GATTATGAACTGGAATGAGATGGCCAAATATGTGTTATGTCTGTAATTGTAGTTATTGAGGCTATTGATGTCCTGCGTTTGCAAACAAAGAAGAAGTTGATGAGCAAAAAGACTGATGTTATCGATTTCTTGAGGGAGTTTTTATAGATTCTAGACCAATATTGGTTTTCAATCCCCGTCCCTAAATGTGGCGACTGCTTGTGTGCACATTGCATTTGTGATGTCAAAAAGATTTATATTGTGCGGCCCTAATAAAAACGGTGTTGTACCTGTGCTGCTAACAGGGTGATGTGGGCTTGGTCTGTTTTCTCTCTGTAGGTCATTGGAGGAGCAGCCCCCCCCCCATCATCCATCCAAACAAATGTAGGGATGTTCAGTTAAGAGTGAATCAAACTCATTTTTAGAATTGTTACATGGATGTTTCACATTTCTCATGTGTATTTTTCAGAGTTGAAAATCATGAAAAAATAACGAAATCACTTTTTTAGTCCTTTAATGGATGTTAATTTAGCAGCACTAGGCATTAGCTGAGCTACTGACCCATTTATTCTCATAACCAGAAACAGAAATCAGCTGATTACTGGACTGTGGAGGGAGAGCTCTGTTCACATAATTCATTAAAACTTGATCATTAATGTGTTTAATGCAGTTTTTGTAGAGCCTAAACAGTCGCTCTGATCCAAACTTTAGTCTAATGAAGACAAACAGCCAACGTCTCCAAACCTCCTCACACTTCAACTGCACCTCTATTGGAGGGCTTAACCTGTCCAATAACCAATCAGAGAGCTTCATTTGAGAGGCAGGGTTTTAAATTTTACACAAGCTTCTCGCAGATGGACAGCAGCCATGGAAGTGTTCCAGAAGCTCTTTCAGCTGAAATAAAAACTTCATCCCCGTCCAGGCTCCTCAGAAGTTTGTGAAGCAGAGCCAGAGAAGACTGACCTGGCTCCACCGCCGGAGCAGCGCCACAGAGACATCAAATCCACCGATCAGGCACCAAATGTCTGCAGGACCAGCTGATTCTGAGCAGCAGCCGACCCAGGAGCCCCTCCAGCAGCTTTTAACACAGACTCAGAGTCACAAACACCACAGAGCAGCTCAGGGAAGATTTAACACCAAAACAGGAGTCAATACAGACCAGGACAGCAAGGATCAGCAAGACATGCCCCAGGACTCCCCCCAGACCTCCAACAGGTCTGCAGGACTCCCCCCAGACCTCCAACAGGTCCCCAGAACTCTCCCCAGGACCTCCAACAGGTCCCCAGGACTCCCCCCAGACCTCCAACAGGTCCCCAGGACTCCCCCCAGACCTCCAACAGGTCCCCAGGACTCCCCCCAGACCTCCAACAGGTCCCCAGGACTCCCCCCAGACCTCCAACAGGTCCCCAGAACTCCCCCCAGGACCTCCAACAGGTCCCCAGGACTAGGGCTGAACCATTTTAGGGAAAAAAATCTAACTGTGATTTTCATGGCAGATTTGGTTATTTCAATTTGATTCACGATTTTCTAAGAAATCAAGCTTGGGTACAATATTCACCATGTTCACAGTACAGACAACAGTAAGGAAACCAATGATCAAAGGCACATAACACATTATTCATCATCTAATATTGATGATAAATAATCTGTTTTCATTATTTAAGGGATACTTCAACTTCTACTCCTAAACAGAGGCTTTGTGTTGCTGACCTGCTGACCAGCACTTCAGTAAAATAGTTGACACAACAGATCCTGGGTCAGTCAGGAGCGCTGCAAAAAATTGCAGCTTTGGCGATCACAGGATTGCGTTGTCTGAAATTGCGATTTTGATCTGAAAACGATAAATCTTTCAGCCCTACCCAGGACTCTGCCATAACACCTAACATGCCCCCAGGACTCCTCCCAGACCTCCAACAGGTCTCCAGGACTCCCCCCAGACCTCCAACAGGTCTCCAGGACTCTCCCAAAACCCTGTCACAGTGAGAACTGAGCACCTACCTGGACCGAAGTGCAGTCCTGAACCCCCGGGCGAGGCAGAGCCAGCAGATAGACTACAGAGAAAGTTGGAGCTCTTTTTTCTCACACCCCCAACTCTCTCTCTCTCTCTCTCCTCTAACTCGCCCTCTCTCTCTCTCTCCTCTAACTCGCCCTCTCTCTCTCTCTCTCTGCTGTGCGTCAGGCGGCTCTGCTGAGACAGGAATACTGACGACGGCACTTTGAGAAGTCAGCATTTTATTATTTTGGCTGTTGGGGGGGGTCATATATTTAGAGGAGGGGGTCAGAGAGAAGTGGGGCATGAACTCATTTACTCATCAGTCATTCAGTTTAAAGTGAGGCAGACGGACTGACGGAGGACGAGGACCTCTGCTGGTTAACCTGAGCTGGTCCACAGGAGATGGGACGCCTCACCCTCTGACCTCGTGGGTCTGAACTTCTCTCCTTAAAACTTTTGTCCCACTAAAAACATGAAAGTCCACCTTAAATCTTTCTTGATACAAAACCACAGGCATGCCCCCCTCACTGAAACCTGGATGAAACAAAGCAGAAAGACTGATGGATTGATTGATTGATGGATTGATTAATTGATTGATGGATTGATTAATTGATTGATGGATTGATACTGCAGGATCAACACTGCCATCCTCAGAGTGAAGGCTCTTTGTTAAATCTCTAAATAAAATAGACAACGACCTGGATTTATAAATAAATAAATGCAAGGATGATTTGGGCTTTTAAAAATATAACCATATTTGTCATTAAAATTGAGACACAGTTTTCCAACAGTCGTATCAAATCTTAACTATTTACACTGTTTGCTTCAATCTGAAGCATTTTAGAGACATAAAATCACAACTGAAGACGTAACAGGAAACTTTATTATTCCCATAAACTGAAATAAAATCACAGTGGAGTTGAGATTTGGCTGCATTTATTAAAGATTTCTTAATTACTAGTGAATGATTTATTCTCTTCCATTAAGTCATTAAATATTGTCACTGATGGGCCGAAGGCTGTATCTCCATTTTTCTTTTTTGTTATTTGTATGTTTTTTTTTCATGAGTCAGTGCTAATGGATTTTATTCATTTTAAAACCAGTTAAAGGATATAAAAGCCAATCGACAATTAATATGAGACATTCAGATTAATTAAATTTAATTTATAATTTAATATTTAATTTATTGGAAATTAAACATTTTTGAGATGAGAGGCTTTTGCCTGAATTATATATAGGTATGTTCACAGGGACGATAAATAATAATTTATGTTTGAATAACACAACTTTACATTTTTATTTGATTCGATATTTTGGACTTTTATTAATGCTTCCCTTGAAATTGCAACAAGTGGCCCAATACATGAAGATTTTTTTTATTTTACAAAGCAGAACATGTCCAGCTCTGTTATTACATGTTTTGGAGTAAAAAGAGTTTTATCTGGATTTGTGAGGAGAACGTTCTGAAATATTATTTGATTTGAGTTAAACATGAAAATATAGAATTAAGTTTTTATTTGCAGGAATGGCTGGTTTAACAACATTGAGCAAAATAATCAATAACATTGGTAACATTTAAACAATAACTAAGGGGTTAAAGGTCAAAATTTAAATGTAAAATAAAATAAACAGATCCAGAGGAGAGGACTCCAGAGGCTGCAGGTCCATGCTTCTTCTTTGGTGGCTTTTGGAGAAGGTTTGTAACCATGTAGCTGCATTATCGCCCCCTGCTGGATCACTGGGAGCACTGCATCCTCTTCACTGCTAATATTACAGTCCTGAGGGAACTAAAATAAAAATGAATTATAAAATATTAAAGACTTTTGCCTGATGTCCCTGAAGTCTGAACCTTTTATTTTCTCCTGTGTTTCCTTTTATCTAAGTAAACAGAGTAAAACTGGTCTTATTCTCAAGCCCGAGACCAGTTTCACAGGAAAATGAAATGATTTAAGAATGTTTTCAATCTTTTTAAAGTAACAACTCGTCTCACATCTTCAACAGGGGGACTTTTGACTAAAGAGAGGAATAATGACCCGATTAATGACCTTCATGAACTTTAATGATGTCAGGCAGGTTTTCCTAATCAAAGTTCTGAGAGGGTGCACACCAACACAGAAATAAAATATAACAAATTAAAGTGGAATGTTTATCATATTTTATCAGTAAAACTGAAATCTGATCATCACAGGGATCATCATGGAGAACCTTTGACATCCAAACATGTTTCAGTCTGAATGTGGACTCGGACTCGGACTCTGTCAGTGAATAAAACCACCTGTTTGACTGACCTCTGACCTCAGGTGTATGATGCAGTGGCAGGTTCAGGTTATCCTCTGTCCTGGTGATTTGTTACTTGGTTTGGATTTTTTTTACTTTAACAAGCAGAGCAGGTTTTGGGGTAGAAAGAGTTTTATCTGGATTTAAGAAGAGAATGTAGTTAAATAACATTTGATTTGAGTTTAATATGAAAAAACAGTTTAAGTTCACACTGTCATGTTGGTTAAGATAAGATAAGATGTTCCTTTATTAGTCCCACAGGGGGAAGTTCAACAAAACGGAGCCTGATTATCAGTAAGATGGTCTCCTTTAACCTCTGAAAACGACATTTTGATCCCACATTACAGGGGCGCCGCCAGAATGACGGTTCAACGTACGCACAATTACCGTTCATGCGCGTGAATGACGCATGCGCACACGCCCTTAGAAGAGCGCACCGTCTAACAGGCGCACAGAGAGAGAGACTAAGCCCCTCAGGTACCGCACCAAAACTCAGACTAACCAAATGCAGCTAGAAAACTGTCCCCTTAAACAACATACAGCTGCAAAATACTGAAAAAACAATGCACTGAGATTGATATAGACAAACCCCGGAGGGCGGGAAGTAACATCCAACAGTTTTTAAGCATTATTCAGACATGGGAAACAGCAGCAAAGAGAAGAGCAGATAGAGTGGAAGAAAAGTGGTTCAGCTTTAACAAACTTATCCGCCAATATCAGCAAAAAAGCCAGAAGATAATAAAGAAAAGGCAAACAGCTGTCCTACCTGAAAGACGCTGACCCGCCGTCTCCCTGTCGGGTCAGACTGTCGGAGGACCTCCTCAGAGTCAGAGTCGACCTCCTTGAGGGTGCTCATCAGGGCCAGTCCCCTCAGACGCTGGTCTGTGTGGCGCTCAGCTCGGGCTTCTGTTTGGATAGAAGTCATCAGAAAGTCTCAGTGCCAGGCAAATGTCAGAACTGCCAGTTTGACTTTTCTGATGTTTCCAAAGCTGAAGCTCAACATCTGCGGTGTCAACACTGGGCATCAAGCTCATGCTGCTCCTTTATGCCATGCCTTAAATCGTCTGTCAGCTGTGCCAGCCTGTCTGGCATGAGGTACTGGGCTCAGCGGGCATGCTCTGCCTCTCACTTCTGTGCTCAGGTGATCAGCAGAGGGTAAAACGCGCTCCTTTCCTCTACTCTTTGGGATTTGACGCAGGTGTGTTGGACCTTTGGGCCTGCGCTTTCGCCATGCGGGGCAACGATGGTGTGACGTCAGTGCTGGTAGCCAGAGCGCAGGTTTCCCCCCACATGACATCTCATCGTAGGTCAAACCTTCCTGTGTTTTCTCACGCACTGTCACAGCACCGTGGCCCTTCACAGCTGAGGCTGTGTAAGCCATTGCGCAGAGGTGTCAGCAGGTGAAGCAGCCAGGTGTGATCAGCTCAGGTGACTTCAGATCGCGTCAGGGAGGACGCAGCGTCTCCATCCGGTTTCAGCTCAGCCAAGGCTGTTAACACTTCGTCACAGGGGTGTGCACAAGGGGGGAGCACCCACGTGGCCCAACTGTTGAAAAACGCGCGCCACAAATGTTTAAAAAAAATGACCCTTGACCTGTTGTCGCTACAAGTTATGCTGCACCAATCATGTACCTTGCTTCAAATGCATACGTCATGACGTTTATAGGAGTACGCAATAGACTGCAGCACAAGAACAGAGAGAGGAGACACACTGTGGAGAATTAAGCTATTGAGCTGTTAGTTTTATTTTTATCAAAAATATGTATTTATATTCAAGCATGTAGGCACAGTGCGTACAGGATTACAGCTGGCAGCGCCACTGCCACATTAATCTGAACATAAACTATTTTATGCCTTTGTGTTAAGATGGTTTTGGACTACAAGCTTTTCAGTTTTCACTTTTATAATGAAATGTGTTTCGTGGAAATTCATGTTAATAATATTATTGAAATTAATATATAAGACCGAACAAATGTGTAACCACACTGGCCTTCTGCTGCAGAGGGTTACAGTCCCTCAAATGTAATTGTTAATTGATGCATGTACTTCAGGATGAAGTAGTTTTAAAAGATCTACTCACTTAAAGTGGAAAAATTGTGATAATTTTTTTTTTACAGCTGATTTTAGGAAGCTTACATTTTTTATTGTCAGAACCAAGAGTGTTGGTTTTTATTTTTAACCTGACACTGCAATAACAAAGAAAGAAGGAAACAAAAACAATGCATTAAAATCAGAGTTGATGCTATTAACTGACCCTTCTCAGGATCTAATAATAATTATGATAAACAATAATCGTTGAAAGAAATTTTATTTGAATTGTCATTTTGTTTTGTTTTTTTAAAAAAAGCAGTGGAGTAATGTAGGCAAACTGGTCTTTAAATGGTTACAATCTTAAAAATACAATCAATATCTAAGACATACTTCAGGCTGAAGTAGTTTTGTGACTTGTTTAAAGTGGGGACAAAAGCATCTGATGTTTTTGCAAATGATTGAAGGAAGCTGACATTTTGATTGTTAGGACCAGGAGTGTGAGTTTTTAATTTTTATTCTGACACTGCAAAAAAAAAAAAAGACAATGCATCAAAATAAATGTTTCTGCCAATCACTGACACATCTCAGAACCTTGTAATAATAATAATAATTATTATTATTATTATTATTATTATTATGACTTTAACAGCAGCTTATACTTGATGATCATGTGTGGTGACGTGCAGCTCTTCCCCTGCCCCTCCAGCAGGTGGCAGCAGTAGCAGAGTGAACTGCAGGTCTTATGAAATCGTTGCCCTCAAACAGGCAACCCTGTGTTTAGACTGTACAAAGGCTGCAGTGTTTGGCCCGTGAGCTCAGAGCAGCAGAAAAACAACACTCAGCTGCTCAGAGAGCAGATAAATATATCATCAGCAGGCTGAGTTAAACTCTGTCATTAAAGTTTGATTCCTGTGCTCAGCCTCAGCTCTTATTGATTATTGATGAGTTTCTAAACATGTTATTGTGAAAACAGCACCGTCCACATATATGAGTTTATTTAAAATTAAAGACAGAGTTCAGAGTGATATTTTACAGAAAGAAGCAGAGACTATAAGTGTGTGTTTACTGTCAGACCTCAGGTTCAGCCTTCACAGTCCTGGGAATAAACAACACAAAGCAGATGATATACTTCGGAGGAGATGTTTGAACCCCTGTTTATTCACATTTAGAGAAAGGTGTTTTTACAGATGTATCGGGCACATTTAAGAAATAACTGGACTGGACGACCTCTGTCTCTGACCTGAAGACCTTCAAACTCTGATTTTATTCTGTTTCCTACATCGACACTCAGGACTCTGTGTACAGATTCAGATTTACAGCACCGCCCTGTCACATCAGTCACTGCACATCTGCCTCACAGCATGAAGGCTGCTGGTTCGATTCCCGGGTCGGGCAGGGCCTTCCTGTGTGGTGTTTGCATGTTCTTCCCGTACATGTGTGGGTTCTCTACGGGCACTCCAGCTTCCTCCCACAGACCAAACTCATGCTCATTAGGTTGACTGGTAACTCTGAACTGCCCTCAGGTATGAGTGTGAATGGTTGTCTGTCTCTCTATGTGGCCCTGTGATTGGCATGCCCACCTACAGATCTGTTTGCACTGTCAGCAGACTTACTGCTGCTTTCTTATCCTCTCCCTATTTATTGTTATAATTATTATCTTTTTTGTTGTTGTTGTTGTTATGATTTCTCCTGATATTCTTATTTCTATTCTTACATGACCTTCATGGCAACAAGAGCTCTGATTGGTCAGATGGGCTCTCTGGATGTTAAACTTTAGTCCAAAAGAATAAAATCTGCTTTAACCTCAGCTAAATCACAAATCTGGTGTAAGCTGACACTGACGGACCAGGATTAAAAACATAATTACATGTAAAATATCATCTCTGCAGTCCAAAGGCTTCAGTTATTGGACGAAGAATAAAGAGGTTCATTATTTTAGTTGGAGTGGACTTATGAATGTGTGTGGTCACGCCTGTGACCTCAGGTCTACCTGTCCTGTCACACCTGTGACCTCAGGTCTACCTGTCCACATTCTTCTTCTCTGTCTGTATTTACAGTCCAGCTCCATGGAGACAACACCTCCAACAACAAACACAGGAGTGTCCCGACTCCTTTGTTCTCCTCTTTAGGTCACACCTCTGAACCTTTGACTCAGTCAGACGGGCCCCTGCTGAGCTCAGGGCCTCAGGGGCCTCAGGGGCCTCAGCTCAGCCAGGTGGGCCTGCTGCACCTGCTGCATTTGCATGAAGATGTTTTCTGAAACAGAGACGAGAAGGTTTCATGTTACAGCTGAGGAGAGCATGAGGGACCGTCTCTCAGGGCTGCAGAGGTGGTGGGACGTCCAGGATCGTCCTCACCAGGAGGGGGCGCCGGAGGGCCTCATGTTCACCAGAACAATCATGCTGTCTCTAAGGAGCTTTGTATGACTGCTCAGGCCCATTAATCCTGATTGAACTGATGAAAATGATTTACATTAATGTTTATTTAACAGGAGAAAAGCTAAATTTGGTGTAACTCTTTTAACCAAAGACCAGGCCTGAGCCTCAGGACACACCGTCTTCATTCAACTGCAAAAACGCTTCTTTAAAATGTGTTATGATTTGGGCCCAAAGTTATCTGAACAATCAGAACCAGAAATACTTTAGTAATTATCAAGGGGAAAGTCGGTTGTTTCAGTTGCTCTAATACGTGGTATAGCAGCAGGAATATGACATAAAGAAATTAAAATGGATAAGAGCATAAAAATAAGTCAAAAATTAAGTAAGCAGGTGGCAACATGCAGAATCTATAAGCTATATCAACTTCCTTATGAGGGAAAATAAATAAAATGAGTAAAAGTGAGACTATGAACAAAAGGGACTGACTCTATTAACATTAACAATATTTACAATAACAATATAGCATGACAGCACATTTGACTGGGTATCTGTATACAGACAAAATGTCCGCCCATTACCCACTGCAGCATGGCGACACCGCGTCACAGCTCAGCCCGTGCAGCTGAGTTGTCCTCAGCAGGGTTAGGGTCAAAGAGTCAGACTTCTGCATTTTATTTTAATGTAGTAAGATATTTATCTGGACTTGCTACATGAATGTGGATTAGAAAAAGTGTTTTAGATATTTCTGAGTTAAAAACAGACAAACACCCAGACTGAGATCTGGAAAAATCATAAAACTATCTGAATGTAGACACAGGGCTGGTTCAGTGGTTCAGTACAGATCATGTGAAAACCCTCCTGGTATCAGGTAAGCATCACTGAGAAGATCAGCCTCTGGTCACCTCAGCCGCTCGTCCAGAGTCAGAATCTAAAATCATTAAACTCTCTTATTTTAGAGCTCCATCAAACCTGTCACCTTTGAGGAACACTGGTCTGTTGCTCAGTTTGAACGTTTCAACTCTTAATTTCCTCTAAAGTTTGATGCAGCAGTGACAACATCGTGTTGTTTTTCTGCTAGTTGCAACACAAACTGCACAACAATCCTGTTCACATGAAATTCATGAAGGATCATGTGACTCAAGCAGTGTTCATGTTGACAGCACTTTCTAATTTAGTTTTAGTCTTTGCCTAACATGTCTTTTAGTTTTACTCATAATTTAATCATCTAAACTGTTTTAATTTTAGTCTAGTTTAAATCAGGGGAAAAAAGGTTGTTGACGAAAACTATGATGAAAATAATTATTCAACAAAATTAACACTGAACTCAAGGGCAACAGTCCAGTGTTTATTTTGTCGACTAATTATTTTTGTCATAGTTTTCATCAACAACCTTTTTTCCCCTGACATAAACTAGACTACAACTAAAAAAACAAGTGCACATGGACAAAAACTTAAAAAAAAAAAAAAACTTAACTGACATTTTCATCAACAAATAAAAACTAGACTAAAATGTTTGACAGAGACTTAATCCAATCAGACCTTAGACATGACTTCAGAATTTTAAGGAAACATAAAAAATGCCTTACCCTTTACACGTCATATTTTAGTTGACTAAATTTACAGTAGATTTCATCGCCTAAAATGTTGTGAAATTTCATCGACTTAAACTAGACTAACATTAAAACAACTTAGATGACTAAATTATGACTAAAACTGAAAGACAGTTTAGGCAAAAGACTTTAACTAAAACTTAATTCAAAAGTGCTGTCCACATGAACACTGCATCAGTCTACATGGATTTACAGCTGATTGTTTAACTGAGGCCACTGGCACCACGAGGGGGATCTAACGAGTATAAAGGAGGTCTGAGTTTCTGTGAGCTCTTTATAGTTATCCTCTTCAGCCCCATAGGACCCAATTTTGGGTCTACTGGGGCTCAGGAGAAAAGCTCCTCCACACGACTATAGTCATGTCTGCTTTTATTTGACAAATACATATATTTTTGACTTTTGGCTAAATATGCACTGTTTTCAAAATCCTCGCCTGACCGTATTGTTATCAAACCTCTTTAATTTTTCTCTGCATCACTTTATAACAATAATCCTTCGCAGAGATGATGTAAAATTATTTTATTATTCATTTTTAGAGTTTCACAGCCACTCCAGCATAATTCTAAGAGAGATATTCACAATAAAAAATTGTTTTTGTTTTGGGTGAGGGTGAAATGTTCAAATTATTCTGACTTCTATCTTCATTTACTCTGTCCCAGTAACACGTATACTGATAATTACACATCTGGACAAATCTCCCAGGTGTTACTTTTATTATGACACCAACATTATTCAAATAGACCTTGTGGTTGCAGAGATACACTCTTTTCTTTATGGGTATGGGTTTCAAGCAGGAGGCTTAAAAAAGGGGCTCAGGCTGAACAGGTTAATATAAAATCATCTGATAAGAGTCATGCTGCAGACCAGTTTGGTGTTGAGATGTTTCCTCTGGAGGTCTTCTCTCTCCTGCTCTGGATTTCACTGTACACCCCCTCACACCTCTGACAGTCTAATTTAGCATCAGTAAATATTACCATTGACCCTCATGCAGACCGAGAAAGTACACACCAGGAAGTGCGTGTTTGTGGTTCCAGCTTGTGCGTAGGTGTTTCTAGTTAATGATTCACCGCAGGCGGAGGGGAAGGAAATTTTAAAAACATGTCAGATCGAGAGCTCAAATGAATGATTTGAAACAGGACGGGCTGACAGTTCCTCCTGTGTGGCTCATCTAAACTAAAAGTAAATTCACGGCCGATCAGAGTAAGTAGGCCAGACCACGAGCTAAATATACTCGATACAGCAGCAGACAGGTGTGAGGAAGACCACAGCCTTTTCACATCAGCATGAGAATTCAGACAGAAATATGACTTATAATCAAAGTGAATCAGCAGCAGAACAAAAGTACATGTTGGAGCAGAGGGGGGAGAACCAGAGTAACAGCCAAATCCAGCCCCAGTCTTTCCCACAGGGTTTATATGATGCTAAAAACATTTAGATCTGATCTGTACAGCTGACCTGAGAACGATTCAAGGATGTCAAACATTTATCCTCCAAACTAACCGGAGCAGCCTCTCCAAACCTCAGGGAGCTGCAGCCCGGACCTCCTGATGCTGAGGTCTCATTCTGCTGTTTCAAGGCCTAATGTTCACCCCTCTGTGATGTTTCACCTCCACTGTGAACGTCCTGGAGACAGAATGGGGGAACAAGTTGATCCCCTCTCTGCTCTGTCTCCAGAGGTAGCAACAGGAGTGTGTTATTGGAGAGAGGGAGGCACAAGGACTCAG